>CM053771.1:83577462-83659622 GCA_028658325.1 Potorous gilbertii | reverse complement strand
GATTTAGAGCATTTTTTCATATGATTATAGATATCTTTAATTTCTTCCTCTGAAAATTGTCTGTTCATATCCTTTGACCATTTATCAATTGGGGAATGACTTGTATAGTTATACATTTGACTCAGTTCTCTATATATTCTAGAAATGAGGTCTTTATTCCTGAGATTAGCTGTAAAAATTCTTTCCCAATTTACTACACCCCTCCGAATTTTGGTTGCATTGGGTTTGGTTGTGCAAAAACTTTTCAGTTTAATGTAATCAAAATTATCCATCTTGCACTTCATAATGTTTTCTATATCTTCTTTAGTCAAAAATTCTTCCCTTCTCCATAAATCTAATAAATACACTATTCCTTGCTCCTCCAGTTTGTCCATGGTATCAATCTTTATACCTAGATCGTGTATCCATTTGGACTTTATTTCTTGTGTACAGTGTCAGGCATGGGTCTAAAATATGTTTTTAGATATGCTAATGTTGATACCCACCTGCTGGACCATGGAGATATAAGTTAGGGGGCATTATGGGAGGTAGGAGAAAGGTGGATATAGAGATGCCCAAGAGAAACTAGATTGGATTATAGTCTGGGAATAAGCATAAGTGCCCACTTTATGTCAGGTACTGTGTTAAGAATTTTACAAATATTATTTCATTTGAGCCTCATATCAACTTTGGATAGTAGGTGCTATTATGATGCTCTTTTGACAGATGAGGAAACTGAGGCAAGCAGGATTAAGTGACTTGCCCATGGCCACAGAACTAGTGTCTGAGGCTAGATTTGAACTGAGGTCTTCTAGGCCTAGTGCTCTACCCAGTGGACCACCTAACTCCCCTGGAAGACAGCTCCTAATCTCAAGTAACTCACATTCTAACAGGAGAGACGATACATATGGAAGTTTCAGTCATGAGTCAGAAAGAAAAGTTCTGGGGTCCTCAAGGTGCGGTTTGATTAAAAGAGAAAGGCAGTTCAGAAAAACCAGCCAACACATTTATGTGTCTGACAACATAGGTAGTAATCCACCCACACTCACAGTCCCCCATATCTGCACGGGGAGAGATACTTTTTCTCAGTTATTCTTCTAGGTAAACTTGGTTGTTATAATTATAGAACATTTGATTTCAAACACTTCCTAGCCATGTGACCTTAGGCAAATCATTTAACCTGTTTTGCCATGGTTTTCTTACCTGTAAAATGGAAATAATAACATCATCTATCTCTCATCATTGTTGTAAGTTTCATATGATATAATACTTATAAAATTCTTAGTGCAGGGTATGGAACATAGTAGGAGTTGTATAAATGCTAGCTATTTATTATTATTGTGTAACCATTCAATTTCGTGTTATTATGTTTTCTATTTACATTTTAGTAACCATTATGTAGAGGATAGCGAGGAGGCACATAGGATAGAGCGCTGGCCCTGGAGTCAGGAGAACCTGGGTTCAAATCTAGCCTCAGATACTTACTACCTGTGTGATCCTGGGCAAGTCACTTAACCCTGTTTGCCTTAGCTCCTCATCTGTAAAGTAAGGAGCATGATAGCACCTACCACGCAGGGTTGATGAGAGGATCAAATGAAATGGTATTTGTAAAGTTCTTGGCATGGTCCCTGGCATACAGCAGTCCCTTAATAAATGCTTGTTCCCAGTGTATGATCTAATCTAGTTTCCCATGGGCAGTTTTGTTTTCATGCTTTATACATCCAACTTTCACCCTCCCTACTCCGGTATTGCGGCCGAGAAAGCCCCAATTGGAGCCACAAAGAGTCGGACACAACTGATCGACTAAACAGAAATGACAAGTCATTATGTACATTATTTTCCCAGTTCTGGTTAATTCCGTTAATCATCAGTTCGTATACGTCTTCTCTTCTGAATGCTTCATATATGTTGCCCCTTACGGTACGGCAGCATTCCATGCCATCCCCCTGCTATTGTTAATACACTTTCCATTAACGTCAAACTCTTCTTTGTCCTCACGCTGGATCACAGAGTCTGAGGAGACAAGTAAGGTGTGAGAAGACTGGAAAGTATGAAGGGCCCAGAAGATAGGTTATGAAGGACTTTTTTTTTTAATTATAAAATTTTATTTTCCCTATAATTATGAAAACTCTAAATATAAAATGACAAAACTCTAATTATGTTATGGAGGACTCTGAAAGCCAAACAGAAGATTTTACATTTGCTCTGGGAGGTCATAGGGAGCGACTTCCATATTTGCATGACTAAATCTTGTAATACCTCATCCTTCCTGTTCATCAGCCTCAGCTTCCATGACCTCCGCCTCAACCCTGCCTCAGCCATAGAGGCAGTCACACTTTATTCTTTGCCTCTAAGATCCTGACCCTGGAATTCCCTTTCCCTGGCCACATTCTCCTGCTCTTCTTGCTTTCACAAAGAGTTCAGAACCTGATCATCACCCTCACTTCAACCAAGGTCTTGCTCCTCCAGTTCCTTCTGATCCCTTACCCTGGTGACAATTTCAACCCATTATTAATCAATCAACGGTTGTCTATTGTGTTCAGATTCTGGTTCAGAGCTAAACTTTGAAGTACATACAAAATTCAGATAACATGCAGTTCCTCTTCTCAATTCATTTCAGCCACATCCACCTGACTCTTCGTGACTTCATTTGGTGTTTTGTTGTAGTGGTTTGCCATTTCCTTCTTCAGGTTATTTTACCAAGGAGGAAACTGCGGCAAACAAGGTAAAGTGACTTGCCCAGATCTACAGAGCTAGTAAATATCTGAGGCCAGATTTGAACTCATGAAAATAGATGTGTCTTCCTTACTCCAAGTTAACTCCAGGCCTGGCACCATATACATTCAACCACATAGCTGCTCCTTGAGTAGCTCACAAATCTAGAAGGGGATAAGACACCAGCATAACTATAATACATATTTTTATATATGATTTTTATATGATAATTTTATTAATACTAGGCATAGAAATACCAAAGTAAAGATAGTTCCAACCCTCATGGAATTCACCTCTTAATATCAGGGACAGTACATATAAAGGAGTGGGGAGAATGGTGACCAGCAAAGAGCAAAGAGCACCTTGGTCCAGAAAGTCGCAAAATGATAAGTGGGGATAAATTGACACATCCTTTTCAGTAACAATGATTGATTTGATCTTGGTTCTAGAATTTGATGGCGAAAGTGTACCCCAGCAACAGACAGGGTAGTTGGCAAGTCTGTGGAGGAGATGGCCAAGGAGTAGGGAAAGAAGTGAAACACAGCTTTGGTCTTTTTGAAATTGCAGGCCAGTGGACCCCCAGTGCACTCTTCTATACTGCCTCTCAAAAGTAACTCCAAGGTTGCAGACATGAGGGACTAAGACGGAAACAGTGAAGTCACAAAGAGGTACAAGTTTAAGGGGAAAGGTAATTTCTTGAATTTTGGACACATTCCGTTTGAGGGGCTGTTGGAGCATGCATATGAGTAAATGAATAAAAATAATAAGTATTTAACATGTACAAAGTATTGTGCTAACCATTGGGGATAAAATACAAAAAGTCCTGCAACCCTTTGGCCTCCACTTTATAGTCTAGTTGGAGAAGGCAAGACATGTAGGAGAATGGCAACCTGGGAAGAAAGTATTCCTCCAGAAGGCAGGCAATTGACAAACAATAGTACTTGTTGATTGTACACTTGCTGTGATAGGGAAGATAGAAAGATGACATCTCAGTGGGCAGCTGGATGGAATGTGAAACACAGTCTGGTCTGGTCTTATGTAGAGAAGGTTACATATGGCGGACCAAGCAAGTTTATACCTGCTCAGTCACAAGTCAAGGCAGCTCAGACCTAGGGAGGGAGTTACAAAACTGAATAGTTCAACTTCCCCAGGGACTAGGTTGGGATGTTATGGACAGTTGGAGATATGAATCTGGAGCTCAGAAGAGAAATCAATACTAGAGAGAAAGAAGTTTGAGAGACACATAGATATGGTAATTGAAGCCCTTGGAATTAATTAAAATGGTTGAGGCACTGAGAGGTCAGTTTGGTAGAAGGATCATCAAGATGAACATTGAAGTCCTCAAGGACGAAGTCAGGAGATGAGGTGAGAGGGAAGACCACACTCTATGTATTAATCTTGTTTTTAAAAAAGTTGGGAGAATTGATTGGGGAATGGCTGAACAAGTTGGGGTACTGGTTGTTGTGCTTCATTTTCAAAGAGGACCAAAATGACATCACCATGATAAAGTGAAGTTTCAGTGTGTATGACTGTGGTTGATCAGACCAACATGAGCTCAGAATGCTCTACCACAGGTTGGGCACAGATAGTACATGTGAATATTTGGGGTGGATACTCCAAATTTGCCCATCCTACCTTTACTTTGTACTGTTTCAATTCTGCTTTGCTCATAGAGCACAGCACCCTTTCTGATGTGGGCATGCCATGCTGAGCGGTCCTGTGCCAGTGTCTCCCATGATGCACAGTCAAATCCCAAGTTCTTAAGAGAGACCTTGAGAGTGTCCTTGTATCACTTCTTCTGACCACCATGTGATTGCCTGCCCCATAGGAGTTCTCCACAAAATAGTCTTTTTGGCAAGTGTACATTTTGCATTTGAACAATGTGGCAAGCCCATCGGAGTTGTGCTCTCTGAAGCATAGTTTGAATGCTTGGCAGCTCAGCTTGAGCAAGGACTTCACTGTCTGGTACCTTATCCTGCCAGGTGATTCTCAGAATGTTCCTAAGACAGTTCAAATGGAAATGATTCAGTTTCCTGGCATGGCACTGGTAGACTGTCCATGTTTTACAAGTATCCAACAATGGGGTCAGCACAACAGCTCTGTGGACCTTCAGTTTGATGGTCAGTCTAATACCTCTTCTCTTCCAAACTTTTCTTCAGAGTCTCCCAAACACTGAGCTAGCTCTGGCAATGCATGCATCAACCTCTTTGAGAAATGTGTACGTCCCTGGAAAGTACACTACCAAGATAAGTGAACTTATCTACAGCATTCAGAACTTCTCCATTTGTTGTAATCGATGGTTCCATGTATGGATGGTGTGATGGTGGCTGATGGAGCACCTGTGTTTTCTTGGTGTTAATTATTGGGCCAAAATTAGCACAGGCAGAAGAGAATTGATCCATGCATTGTTGCATCTGAGTTTCAGAGGCTGCATTGAATGCACAATCATCTGCAAACAGAAAATCATGCACCAACACTCCCTCCACTTTGGTCTCAGCTTGTAGCCTTTTCAAACTGAAGAACTTACCATCAGTATGGTAGTTGATCTTGATGCCATATTCATCCTCACTGAAATCATTTGACAACGTGGCTGAAAACATCATGCTAAAAAAGCATGGGAGCAAGCTCACAGCCCTGTTTCACTCCATTGGTGACTGGGAAGACATGAGACCATTGTCCACTATCCAAGGTATATCCAATGTCCAATATCCAAGGTATTAATCTTGTTTTTAAAGAGTTGGGAAAACCAATTAGGGAATGACTGAACAAGTTGTGGTATGTGAATGTAATGGAATACTATTGTGCTATAAGAAATGATGAACAGGTGGACTTCATAAAAACCTGGAAAGACTTTCATGAACTGATTCTGAATGAAGTGAGCAGAACCAGGAGAACAGTGTACACAGTAACAGCAACATTGTGCAATGATCAACCATGATTGACTTAGCTCTTCTCAACAGTACAATGATCTAAGACAATTCCAAGAAACTCATAATGAAAAATGCTCTCCACATCCAGGGAAGGAATTATGAATGCAGATCAAAGTATATTATTTTCATTTTTTTGGTGGCTTTCTCCTTTTGTTCTGTTTCTTTCACAACATGACTAATGTAAAAATATGTTTGCATGATTGTACATGTGTAACCTATATCATATTGCCTGACATCTTGAAGTGGGGAATGAGAGGGAGGGAAAAATTTTGAAACTCACCATCTTACAAAAATGTATGTTGAAAACAATCTTTACATGTAATTGGAAACAAATAAAATACTATTTCCAGAAAAAAAAATTGGGAGAATAACCTGGAAGTTGGTAGGTGACAGCAACAAAGAAGGAAGAGAGTACTATAAATAGATGAATAGACTTCAAAAGGGGAATTAAGATTCATTGAAAGGTGATAGCATTGAAATCATACTTTTTCACTTTCTTTCTTTGTATAGGGTTGGGGTTTTTATTTTAGCAACAAGGCTAATATGGAAATGGGTTTTATGTGACTTCATTTGTATAATTCATATCACATTGCTTGCCCTCTCAAAGGGTAGAGGGAGAGGAGAGAAGGAAAATAATTTGGAACTCGATTGTTTTTAAAATTAATGCTAAAAATAGATGGATGAAGGAGCATTAATAAAAGGGAAAAAAGAAAATGATAATAGAGGAATGATCTGGAATGGATAAAGTCACAAACTGACTCAGAGATTACATGGCAACCCTTTTCTTTATCTCCTGCCCATTGTAAATGTTCTAAACACCATCATTACCCAACCCTTCAAAATGATTCCATCTCTTCTCTCTCAGAAGATGACCTCTACCCCCACTTTATTGGAAATATTGAGGCCATCAGTCGTGAATTTTTGTCTCCCCTCCTTTAGTTCAAAGTCTCTCTACATCTTTGCCCATTCTCTCTTATTTTGAGAATTACGTTTTTTCCCTTTGAGAAGGCTAACTCCTCCCCTTGTGTCCTTTGTTCCATCCCTTCCTGTCCTTGCTCCATCAATCATTCCCCTCCCTCTCTCATCCTTAACCTCTCCATTCTTTTTGGCTCCTTCCCTGATCCCTACAAACATGTTCTCAATCTTAGAAAACCTTCACTTGACTGCCCTTCCTTTGAACTATCATCTGATATCTCCTTTTATTGTCAAGTCTCCGGAAAGAATCACAACCTACACTCACTGCCTCTACTTCCTTACTGCCCTCACTCTACATGCCCCCATAATCTGGCTCTAATTCCACCACTCTACTGAAACAGCTCTGTTGAAGTTAAATAACGGTAATGGCAATAATAGCATTTACAAACTGTCTTCATGTTTGCAAATATCTCATTTGACCCTCACTCAACCCTGGGAGAAAAGTACTATTATGATACCCATTTTACAGGTGAGAAAACTGAGGCAGACAGTGGTCAAGTGATTTTCTGAGGGTCACATGACTTTGAGGCTAGATTTGATCTCAGATCCTCCAAGTCTTTCATTCTATCCACTGTGTCTCCTAGGCTGCTTATCACATAACTAGCTCCTCAATGACCATTTAAACAACCAAATTCAATGACTTTTTCTGTGTCCCCATGCTCCTTGACTTTTTCTACAACATCAACCACTTTCAACCATTCCATCTTTCTGAAGAGTCTCTCCTCTCTCGGCTTCTGTAACTCTTCTTTCTCCTGGTTCATTGGCTACATGTCTAAAGTCCTTCTCAGGTTCCTTTGCTGGATCATCATTTGTTCCTTTCCTTTTAAGTGTGGGTCTCCCACAAGGTTCTGTCCTCAGCTTTCTTTTCTTTTCTCTCTACACTCTTTCCCTTGGACATCTCATCTCATTTACTCAGGTAAATTCAATCATCCCATCTATGCAAATGTCTCCCAAATCTGTGTATCCAGACTTGGTATTTCTCCCAGCCTCCTGTTCTGTGTCTCCAAATGCCCACAGACACCTCAAGCTCAAAATGTCCCCAAACAAATTTATCTTTGCTGCTTCCCTGCGTCTGCCAAAGTTGAGTTCCATCTTGGTGAGGGATAATAAGGACAGTCTTGCTTTCCATTAGCGTCCTTCATGTGCTCTGTGTTCCAATACCACCAGACCAATTATCTCGTAGGTCCTTTTTCCACCTCCTTCTGTGTATGAAGACAAGCCATGAGACCACTTTCCATGACTCTAAGTGATCTCACCTTCCTCACATTTTCCTAGAGAATTTATTTGAATCTCCCCTTGTCCTCTGTCATATGCTGCTTTTTTGGTTAATTTTACACAAACACATGCCACATCTCTTTATTATGTGTGTCACACCCTGGTCTCTACCTCTTGCAAACCTGAACCTCCTTCAGTGCTCAACTCAAGTGTGACTGCCTAGCTGAGCCCTCTCCTGATTGCCCCCAGCTGCCCACCTACCAAGTGAAATTTGTGTTTTTGAATCAATCAACAAGCAGTAAGTGCCTACTACATACCAGGCACTGTGGGTACAAGGACAAAGAATGAAATGATCCCTATTCGCAATGACTAGAGTTTTATTAGAGTTTAATTAATTAATTAAGGAATAGTTTATATTCTAACAAGGGAGGCAAATACCCCCCCTTTTCTCTCCTCCCCCATCTCTGTCTCTCTCTGCCTCTGTGTCTCTTTCTGTCTCTCTCTGTCTTTGTCTCTGTCTTTATCTCTCTCTCTCTCTCTCACACACACACACACACACATACACATACACACACATGCATCACAATAGATTGTGAGCTCCTTGACAGCAGGATCTGTTTTGTCTTTTTTTGCATACCCAGCATACAGTGCCTGGTATGTAATAGGTACTTCATAAATGCTGGATAACACATGGAGGACAGCCCATGCAAAGGCACAGAGACAGAAGATGGAGTCTTAAGTGTTGGCAACAGTGACAAAGCCAGTTTGGTTGGATCACAAAAGGCAAGAAGAAGAGAAATATCTATTGAAGCTGGAAAGATAAGCTAGGGCTAAGTTATGTAGAGGGGAATAAGCATTTATTTAAAATGCCTACTATGTGCCAGACACTTTACAAATAGTGCCTCATTTCATCCTCACAACAGCCCTGGGATGCAGGTGCTTTTGCTACCCTCATTTTTCAGTTGAGGAGACTGAAGCAGACAGAGATTATGGGACTTGTTCAGGTCCACACAGCTAGAAAGTGTCTGACGCTATATTCTGATTCTAGGCCTAGCAACCAGTCCACTGTGCCCAATCTAGTTGCTCCCTACAACTATAGAGCTTTATAAACTAAACAGATGACTTTGTATCTTACCTTAAATACAATAGGAATTGATTGAGTAAAAGTCACAAGGTCAGATATGTGCTGAAGGAAGATTATTTTGGAATCAATGGACGAGGACAGTTGTAATAATCTAGACAAGAAATGCTGAAGATTTGAACTGACAGTAATTAAGTTTCTATTTTATTACCACGTATTTTGTATCTATATATATATGTGTATATGTTGTTTTTCTTGATAGACTATAACCTCCTTGAGGGTAGTCAGGGACTGGTTTTCACTTAGCACCACCAAGTCTGTCATATAGGAGGTGCTTAAAAATGCTTGCTCACCAATGGATCGATTAGATTGTAAGTCTAGACTTGAGTTCAGCTGCCTTAAAGCTATCATACTGTGTTCCTGTAATCTACCTACCTAAATATACCAAATATCTGGAGATTTAACCTCAAACAACTGAGTCATCATCTGAGGGTTACCAGAGTGGAATACAATGGTTCTTTGGGAAAGAAATTCTCTTTCTTCCCTTTCTAATAGCAAAAATCCACTTGTGGTAGAAAACTATCTAGATCACACAGTTAGAAAACCTAGTGAATTTGGAAGGTGACATTTTGGGTTAAAATCCTGGAGGACTGGGTTTTTTTGTTCCTCTCATTTCTACATACAAGAAGGGTCAGAAAAGCTTTCTTGTTTATTCATTCCTCTAAAAGACGCCACAACAGCCCATGGAGCATAGTGTATGACACATAGTGGGTGCTTAATAAGTATCTCTATGTTGGGGAGGGGTGTGGGGAGGAAGGAGGAGAAAATTTGAAACTAAAAAGATTATGGAAGTGAATGCTGAAAACTAAAAATAAATGAATTAAAAAAAGAAAATCACTACATTGAAAACAATAGATATTTGTGTGCTGACTGACGTGCTCTAACGAAGTATTTTTTCTTTACAAAGGAAAGCATACTTTTAGAATCCACATGTACAAAAACATTTTAGCTCTTTGTTGTGGTACCAATGTGGAAACTGCCCCGTTTTAGAGGGGGCCCACCTATTGGGGACTAGCTAAACAACGATGAATGTAATAGAATATTATTGTGCCATAAGAAACGATGGAATGGACAATTTAAGAGACTGGAGAGTCTTTATGAACTGAGGCAGAGGGAGGTGAGCAGAGATAGAACAATTTATATAATGACACTATTACGGAGAAAAACAACTTTTGAAAGACTTTAGACTTCTTATTAATGCAATGATAAAGGACTGAAGACAAATTCATTTATTCACCTCTTGCCAGAGAAAGGATGGACTTGAAACTGAGAACAAGATATGCATATTTGAACATGGTCCAGGTCAAGATTTGTTTTGCTAGACTGTGCATTTTTATTGTGAGGATTTGGGTTTTTTTGCTTTTTTCATTGTTCTGTTGGGAAGATAGATATTAAGCGGGAGGGAGGAAAAGAAAGACTTTTGTTTAAAAAGTATACTTTTAATATGTTGAAATTGGGACTCTCCCAGAAAATCTGAGACATATGGTAAGTACACACACATGGATTTTGTGGAGGAACTCTTGAGCAGGATAGACCCCTGATAGCCTTAGATCTTTAGGGTGAGGACTCATTTAATCCACTGAAGGGAGGACCAAGTGACAGAATCTGTGGATGGTGGTAAAATTGCCATTTGGTGTTCAAGGAAGGGTCTGCGAGACAAATTGCTTATGCCAAGTTTATTTCACCAAAGTTAGAAAAACAGAAGGCCTACAAATAAAGCAAAGATATTTGACAGTTGCAGAAACACAAAATCTATTTTCATTTTGCATCATTTCATGCTAAAATATAATATTATTGTTGCACAATGTAAATAATATACAGCTATAACATGAAATCATGGGATCATAAAATCATGGAACTGACAGCAAATTCCTCTGCTGGCACAATAAAGTCTACACTGGTCAAGTGTGATGGGTTTGCTTCACGCATTAGTCTGTGATGGCTGCTATAGAAATAGCAGAAACTGGTCCTTCGAGGATGTCCACTTTCGATGGTCACAGTATAGCTCTCCAAAGCTTAACGGAACCATCAAGTCTTCCAGGGGCTCCACTTCTACCATGTTGCATGAAAACTCCTCCAGCAAATGTGAACAGCCTTATTTTGACATGACACCCACCTGAACTGAGTTTTCCCTGGGAGGAGACATGCTTTTTGCCGATTGGGCACAAAGCCAACAACTACAAATGATGAAGAGAAGTTCACAATCCCATAGCAATCACTGCTACACACTCTAGCAAGCAACCTCCCTTCATGCGTGGGATGAATCCAAAGGAAAGGAAAGTGAAGATTTTCTTGCCTCTGCTCAGCCAAGAAAGCATTACTAAGCTCTGACCCTTAAGCAATAAGAACTCTACTCAGGTCTCAGTCCAGCGGAAATTTATACAATCTTTCATGCTATCCTTATAAACTAGATGGAGAGGGGTGAGTGAGGTGACATGGTACAAATTAAGTGCATTTGGAACTAGTTGAAGTGCTGGGCAAAAAAAAAAGCCATTAATGAATGATTGGATGTCAATGTGCAATTGTTGTTTGTTGTTCAGTTGTTTTTTCTGTCACATCTGACTCTTTGTGACTCCCTTTGGGGTTTTCTTGGCAGAGATGCTAGAATGGCTTGCCATTTCCTTCTCCAGCTCATTTTACAGATGAGGAAACTGCGGCAAACAGGGTTAAGTGACTTGACCAGGGTTGCACAGCTAGTAAATGTTGGAGGCTGCATTTGAACTCATGAAGATGAGCCATTAATGAAGGATTGGATGTCAACTTGCAAGACCATCTCCAAATGAGCACTCTAGGTTATCTCTTCATAGGTTTGTGTTGTTGAACATCTTTATCAATGAAATGGGCAAAGGCATAGGTGGCAAGCTTATCACATTTACAGGTAGATAGTTTACACACTGGAAGATGGTTATGACAGAAACATCTAGAGAGGCTAGAACAGGAGTCAGGAAATTACTGTTTGAGAGCCAAGTCCAGCCTACCACTTGTTTTTGTATGTCCATGCTTAGTACATGAGCCATAAGTAAAAAGAGAGTGAGCCAGATTTGGCCCCAAGAGGCAGAGTTTTCCAGTCCCTGGACTTGAACTTGTGCAGATTCTAGTAAGATAAAACCAGGGACAAACGCACAGTCTTATATTTGACTGCCAGAAATCAACTTGACAAGTACAAGTCAGAGGGGCGTGACTAGATAGTAATTACCTGAACAAGATTGGGAAGGTTTTTTGTACTGTAAGTTACCAATCAGTCAACAGCGTGCTAAAGAAGTTAAAAAAAAAGCTGATGAAGTTTAAAAAAAGCTGGTGTCATTTTGTATCACATGAGAAGAGGCATAGAACATTTATCATGAAGGTGATGGTTCCACTAACCTATACTAGTCAGCTGAAGTACCATTTTCAATTCTAGGCTATATTAGAGAGACTGATAAACTGGAGAGCATCTAGCACCTTCCTTCTGCTGATTATTTCCATTTAAACTATATGTAGTTTACAAGTTTACATATAAAATTGTTTGCTTCCCTATTAGACTGTGAGATTCTTGAGGGCAGAGGCTGTCTTTGCCTTTTTTTGTATCTACAGGGCTCAGGACAGTGTCTGGCACATAGTAGGAGCTTAACAGATGTTTGTTGATCGACACTATCCAGATAGACATTTCTAAGACACCTCTAAGGTTGGACTAAATCATCTCCACATCTCAATCCCATAAACTTAGTACAACATACACGACAACATTAGAAACACTAAAGCGTATGCCTCCATGAGAATCATGGATGGTTTTCAGTGAAAAAACCACAGAGGGGAATCTGCTTTTTGGATAACCCAGATGTTTTTGCTGAAAGGCAGTGACACAGATTGGCTACAACTCTGTTGTTGGTTTTGATTAGAAAGCACCAGAAGGAGTGTTTTTCAAGATAGGCACCATAAAAAAACATGCATATGTACAGCACATGCACCTGATTGGGATAGAAGGGAAAAGTCCAATTATATACCTATAAATATAACTCTGTGTCCCTTTACCTGTGGAGGATTTATTTCTGTAAATCATGGAACGATTCCCTTGCCTTATTCATTAAGAAAACAAGTACCTAAAGAAATCTGCATATTTTTAACTGCTGTTTCAGGCAGAAAGTTAATCCAAGCTTGGATACCACAAAGGAATAAAGCTGTCCTAAACACACTAATCAGCTCCAGGCAGGCTAACAAGGTGCTCACTTCATGGTATACCTTGGAACAGCAACCTCAGATATACTCAGGCTACTCACAGGCTCACTGGCGGTCGACAATAGAAGTGTCAGACACAGGACCCAGGTGTGATCTATCAGCCTGAAGCAGATGGAAATATATTTGGTAAAATAAAGAGGCAATAAGACATAGGCAATTTCAATATGTGGTTTTCTAAGTCAATATGTACCCACAGGGATCCTCATATATCCTTATCTGGGTGTGTGTATATGGGCATGTGTGTGTGATATATGCATATATATGCATATATTACACACATATACACACATACATATATATGTATCCATTTCTAGTTCCATTTGACACCACTGTCTACATTTCCATCAATTACATACTGGACAGGTAGCTGGGGCTGGAGGGCAAGGAGAAATATAAACTCAAAGCCCAGACAATAGCTTTGCAATATCACATAGCCACTATGGTCCAAAAGGGAACCCTTCTCTTCATAATGATACTCCTCCATTAGGATGTGAGTTTCTTGAGGGCAGGGACCATGTTTTTGTTTTTCTTATCCCAGTGTTTAGAAGACTTTCTGACATAATGGTGAGTCCTTAATCAATTTTTACTGGCCAAATGACTTTCATTGTCAGTAATATACCCACACACATGGCATCATCCTGTCTTGGGCTGGAATGTCAACATGGTTCCTTCTGAAAGGGGACCTTTAATATAGACCTTGCCTGCCTGGGGCCATAGAGTCAAATAGTGTCAGAACAAACCTGACGGCAGCTTTTCTCTTCTTCCAAAGGGTGGCTAGATTCATTAAGAAAGCAGCCTCTGCACTGCAAAGCACAGACATCAGGCCCCCTTGGCATTTTAAAAATAGCTGGTCAGGCCGTGGCTCTTGTAACAGTGAGTGGCTGCAGTGATTGACACTCAGCAGATTTGGATACTAACAATAAAGTATGAGAATGACATCATAATAATGCCTAGGATTTCTATGGCATTTTAAAGCCCGCAAGGTGCTTCAGATACATGTTCTCATTTGAGTCTCACAACAACTGTGTGAGGTCATTATTATACATGGAAAGTCTTTCCCTCTTTCCCCATCTCTCTATCCTTATCTCAAAAGAAAAATCCTTACAGATGAAATTCCAAATGTCAAAGGTGGCAGGTGAGAGCAACAAAGCAAGGTTCCCTACCAAGACAGTATGTATGTCAGAGGTTCTAGATTTCTTTTTTTGGATCACAGGACCTTTTGGAAGTTTAGTAAAGCTCCTTTCAGAATATTGTTTTTAAATGCAGAAAATAAAATAAAAGATGTAGGAAACCAATGATACTTAAAAACAGGTTCACAAACCCCAGATTAAGAACCCCCACCCTGTTGGAAGGTATCCAGGAGGGCATTTTTATGGTTTCTTCATTGTTTTTCTGAATGAGTGTGGTTATTGTCTTTCCCTTGAAATGCGGTCTGTGGGGTCCTAGTCTTCCTCACCAGTATACCTTTGCCTGGAAACAACATATATGCAACAGCTACAAAAGATAAGCAAGAACAGCACTGAATGACTTATCACCAGGACACTCACGGCAAAGAGGTACAGGGTTTTATCGCAGTAATCCTGAGGCTGGTGGAAAGGGGGAATAAAATTGGGCAGGTAGATGGAAAAGACCCAATAGTTGCCCAGTATGAACCAGATGAAGAGGAAGAGGCTGAGAACGAGGTGAATGTAGTATTTATGAGCGTTCTGTCTCCAGGGATATTCATCATCATCGTCATCATCGATTACAACAGACTTGGAGAGCAGCTGCCTCATCTTGGTGGAGTCATAGAGCAGAAGGGAAACCTGGGACGTGGGTGGAGGGGCCCAGGCAGGCAGAGAAGGGGATGGGGAGAAGGAGGAGAAAGAGAAAGAGAGGAAGAAAATGTCATAGATCATTAGAGGTGTGACAGTAAACACTATCTCTCTTATTTGTATCCCAAGTGCCCAGTGCACAATGGGAACTTGGTGAATGCTTGTTAATTTATTGGTGGATTGACTATGGAAGTCATATCACCTCTTTCTCTAAAACATGGATGATGATATCTATTCCCTAAGCCATTGTCTCATAGGAATGCTGTGAGAAAAGAAGGTATTATGTGGGTGTGGGCTAAAGTCAGCTCAAACTGAGATTATTAAATTCTCCCACTACAGAAATGAATGAACACTGCAAATCAAGGCTTTTCTTATTGCTTCATTGATTGTGTAGTTTTAACAAAGTTAGAGAAAATACTGATAATGCACATTAAACTTAAAGGTGTGTTGAGGGTATCTTTTCTTTTCCTGGAGGGTTAAACATTTACCAGCGTACCCCCTGGTATTATGTAAAAAGACAGGATTGAGTTTACTCTTTGGGTCGTCCTTCCTCTTCTTACTCTCTACTCCATTTGTAGGACCAGGAGAAGGAAGGAGGAATAGGTTCATTCCCACCCCCATCTTCTCATTCCCCTTGTTACTGCAAACATACAAGAATCTCCATTGAGATTCCAACCAGGTAGAAAGCAGCCCAGCTGCTTTTAGTGAAGAAGCCTGAGCATATCACACCAGGGTTAAGTATGACAGAAATAGGAGGTCCTGTAACTCCAGCCTGTCATTAAACAGCTGCTTTATTTTCCCTGTAAAGGCTTCCGTACACAAATGTGCATGTGTGTTTGTGTGTATGAATATAAATGGTGGTTATAAAAGTACAGAGCGCTAGGAGCATTGGTAATGGGGCCAGGGTTTCTCCTGCCCCTATCACACTATTCACGCTATATAACAATAACTAACATTCCTATGTTACTTAAGGTTTGAGAAACATTTTACACATGTATTATCTCATCTGTACATCTTTACCACAACCCTATGAGGTGAGAGCTTTTACTATTCCCATTTTACAGATGAGGAAATGAAGGCTGAAAGAGAAATAAAGTGCCCATGGTAACCCAGCCAGAATTCAGATTCAGGTCTTCCTGATTCCAAGTCCTGTGTCCCCTATAGGTAAAGCACCTAGAAGGTTATATCATGCTGCTATCCTATCCCACCAATAGGAGTTCTGCTTATCCCTAGCAGGGGAATAAGGTTACTCAGTGGAGAGGGTAGAAAGGGTGAGATTAGGCTAGCAAAGAAGGGAGCAGAGGGAAGGGAACTAAAAGCAGAGTCAGTTCTAGATGGGATAGTGAGGAAAGGTCTGGGAGAGCCACCTCACTCCCTTTAAGCATCCACCATTTTTTGCTCCCATTAAAAATGACCCATCTTCTGATGCATTCCTTTGGGCAGGGGTGGAGAACCTACAACCTCAAAGCCACATGTGGCCCTTTAGGTCTTCAAGTACAGCCCTTTGGATTCAGTCAAAGTGCCTCACTTGAGGACCTAGAGGGCCACATGTGGCCTCGAAGTTCCCCTATCCCTGCCCTTGGGGTTCTGGTCTCTGCTAGCTAATCTGATAAACTAATTCAAGCCAAAGTGCTAATGATACCTTGGTTTCCCCATTGTAACAAGGGTTCTTAATGCCTTAACCCTCTCATGTTGACAAATAACTGGAATTTCAGACTCAACAAAAGGCAGGCATATACACTGGGGGTGGTGGTTGGGGGGTAAACAGCCATTTGTGGACATTTCCAATCACAGAGGAAGCCTGCTCATAAAACCAGCCCCGATGGAAACCATCATTGGCATCTGACTTTTCTCCTGCCTGTCATTGCCTTAGTGATTT
Organism: Potorous gilbertii; assembly: GCA_028658325.1. Lineage (NCBI taxonomy): Eukaryota > Metazoa > Chordata > Mammalia > Diprotodontia > Potoroidae > Potorous > Potorous gilbertii. Next base: position 83,642,759 of record CM053771.1, on the reverse strand, counting down.
CCCCTGCTGATGATTTGTACCAAATTGGGAATTGGATTGTTGGAAAGCATATGCCCAGCTCTGTATTACCTTATACTCAGCAACTAAAGTATGTTTGTTATGAGCCCTTAGGGAGCAGAATTCAGTACTGTTACTTTGTCCTGAAGAAGTAGTTAAAACCAAACTTAGAAGGGAGAACCAGAAGAATAAAGGAAACTATAAAGATATGGAACCATCATGCCGGGTGAGTGGACACACAGAGGCTGATGGGTTTCTCGAGCTCGGGAGTTCTAAGCTTCAGTAGGGCTGATGTCAATTGGGTGTCTGCAATGAGTACAGTCCAATGGTGGGGAGCCCTTCCACAGGAATGCAGAGGCTACCAGCTAGCCTAAAGAGGATCAGACTGATTCAGCTGCAGATCCAAACTGTCATGCCAGTCAACAGTGGAATTTAGGATCAGGGCACCCGGGCAGTGCCTATACCTACAGACTGGGGGAGATAAAGAAACTTAGTCCTAAAAAACAAATTAAAACTTGAAAGACTAAGGAACTCTTATCAGCACAGTGATCCAAATTCCAAAGGTCTTTTGATGAAGAATCTTATCCTCATTCCAACAGAGAGATAATGAACTAAATATGCAGAATGAGACATGGCCTTATGGGAATTTGTTTTGTTTAACCATCCATTTTTGTTAGAAGGGTTTTTCCTGAGGAGCAAGGAGGTTGGAGGGAGAAAAAAATGAATGTTTGATAATTGGAAAAAATGAAGTATAATTTAAAAAAAAAACTAAATTTAACCAAATCCCTCTGATATGGATTTCCTTTGGGCAAAGAATCTAGGCCTACCTCCATCTCTGCTCCCACTCCACCCTAATTTGTCAGAACATCTGCATTCCAGAAGTGGGATGTGTGTCTGTTTTTAAATTTTGAGAACAGGTCATTATATCACTTAAAGACCGAATTTGAATGAAGAATCTCCCTCCCAAAAGGGCATAGAAAAGATGTGGTACTGGTTAGAATCCAAAAGGCTGGAATACAGCAAACCTTAAGCAAAAAAAGAGAGGAATGTCAGATTTCAGGGCTTGTCTCTTCCCAGATGAGTTCGGTCATGCCAGATGGAACCACAGAGTTTGATGGCTAGCTGTTATTTAGTTTTCAAATGAGGCATGTCCCTTAGGGTGGGGAGAGGAGACGGGATGAGGGACAAAGAGGGTAATTTAAGATGGAATGATGGCTGAGGAATGTGTAGCATTTCACTAAGAAATGTGCAGCATTTCCATTGTGAATGAGTCAGAGTACGGACAGTACTCTATTAACTGGCCCTTATCCAACCAGAAAGCTTTGGAAACTAGCACTTCCATATCCTGAATACAAATCCTCCTACTAAGAAGCTAGCCAGAACAGATTCACAGACTAGAGACAGAAGGGACCCTAGAAGTCATCTACTCCTACTCTTTTATTTTACAAAATAGGAAATCGGGGCCAAGAGAACTGACTCAATTTGAATTTGTCTTTCCTTTGACCACAATCTGGTGTTCTTCCTGCAGCCAAGGAGACTATTAAAATGGATTTATATAATTGGGATGACAGAGGCCAGCTATGTGCTGTCTCGGGAAAAGAAGCTTAGCACCTACTATGTGCTAAGTGCTTTGTACAAATATCATCTCATTTGATGCTTGCAACAACCCTGCGTGGTACATCTTGTTATCATCCCTGTTTTACAGTTGAGGAAAGTGAGATTAAGTGACTTGTTCAGAGTCAAACTAGTAAGTGCCTAGGTCCCATTTGAACTCAGGTCTCCCTGACTCGAGGTCCAATGTTCTATCTGACAATGGTGATGTACCTCTTGACTTTCCTAGGAGCCATCCCTGTGCCTTACTGCTGACACTTTCCTGCGTTGTTTTTAAAGTCTTAGAAAAAAACTGTGGGAACTAATGTTCTGCAGGCTGCCAGCTGTAGGAAAATCCAGGAAGGGAGGGGACAGGAGAGGGAGGAGGAAGGAGAGAAGGGAGATGGGAGGGTTTTCTTTCCTCTGCAATTCAAGAAGGCAGCTTGTTGTTTGACTCAGAGCTGGAAAATTCAGGATGAATATGGGATTATGTAGAAAAACAGAATAAATCTGGACTTTTAAGTGTGGCCCTAACCTAGAAGACATTCTTGCTAGAGAGATTTCTCTTAAAACCAGGTTCTGTTACTTGGTTTCCTTATTTGTACATTTCCCACATTTTGTCTTGGGAGAGTTTGCTAAAAATGTACCGTAAGGGTCAGAGCAGGAGGGGAATAATGTGCTCATGTGTTATTTGTGACATCATCTATCTTCTCCGAGGCAGAATCTTGTTGCCCCCCAGTGGCTGCACCCTGTCCTGGCTACTGGCTGAGTCCCACAGCTGGAGTGGTTAGAGTAAACATGACAGACAACAAGCCGAGTTGGTTACCATATGTTACAGGCTCTAAATGCTTCTTCTCTCTCTCTCTCTCTCTCTCTGTCTCTCTCTCTGTCTCTATCTCTCTGTCTCTCTCTCTGTCTCTGCCTCTGTCTCTCTCTCTGTCTCTATCTCTCTGTCTCTCTCTCTGTCTCTGCCTCTGCCTCTCTGTCTCTCTCTATCTGTCTCTCTCTGTCACTCTGTTTCTTTCTCTCTGTCTCTGTCTCTCTCTCTGTCTCTGTCTCTCTGTCTCTCTCTCTCTGTCTCTCTCTCTCTCTCTCTTCTAAACATGGAAGCATTTTCTCTGCCTTTGCTAAGCCCCTCAAGGATAAACACAAGCAATTTTCAAGATGCTGCCATTTTTCCATTGAGAATATCCAAGGAGTGATGCCTGTCAGGGAGACAGTCACTGCCATGATAAAGCAGCCACAATGCCTTTGACATGCTTTCATGTCCCTAGTGTTTCATGTCCACTGCTTCATGAATCCCTCAATTTCTTATTTACCTCCTAACTTTTGATTTCTTATCAAGTAATTTTCTTTCTCTAGAGTCATTTGAACAATACTGTCTTGTGGATATAGAATGTATCACTTTTGTCTTCCCCGATACTGAAGTAGTAAGAAGAGAAGACATTCTTTCTCCTGCTCTCTCCCTTTTACCCCTTTTCTGAGAAACTAGTACTGTGCTCTGTGGGAATTGAGCCAGCCTGTGAAGAGTGGTGGGAAAAGGGAGACCCCCTTGGTCAATAGTTTTAAAGATGTGGGCTAAACCAATAAAAGGAGGCTGAGCCAGTCTGTGTGGTAGGGAATACAGAGACATTCATCTTCGGCAGCCTGGACATTCTCCAGGGCATGCCCAGCTTTCACTACGTTGTTGTTATTTTATAAAAGGACATTTACCAAGAAGGTATGGCAAGAAACAAAGGACGAAAGCACACCCCCAATGTAGAGGCACATTCTCCCCTCCGCGATAAACCATCCCTGGCAAGAGTGGAAATATTCTTAAAGTCATAGGTAGAGTATAGCTGTAGACAAAGAAACACACACATATATATCACATACATAGACATAGCTACAGATACAGAGAATAAATGTAAACAAGATGAAAAAAAAGTTGATGAATAAGAGTGTTGGGCCTGGAGACCTAAATTCAAACCCAGCCATGGACATTTTATCAGCTGTGTGGTCCTAGGTAAGCTTAACCTCTGCTTGCCTCAGTTTCTTCAACTGTAAAATGAGGATGATATAGCACATACTACCAGGATTGCTGTGAGATCAAATGGGATATTTCTAAAGCACTTGGCACAGTGCTTGCATACAGTAGGCATTTAATAATGCTTATTGCCTTCCCTTTCTTCCCCACCTTCCTGCAGTCCTCCGGAAGTGTGTAGTTCTTCACCAGGTCCTGAGGATAGGGGTAGGGGTCCATGTAAAATCCCAAAGCTGCCTTTTCTTGGGGTATCTAATTTATCCTTGAGCCATCGCCATTCTTGGGACATTGCTCCAACCACCCACAGGAAGTTCAAATCTCCTGGGTTTTAGGGTTTTCCTCTGGTCAGGGAAGTATGGAAAAGTCAAAGATTTCCCCATTCCCAAACGATTCCCTTTCAAGGACTGAGGAAATTCTCTCCACCAATTCAGATCAGTCCCTTCTCTGCAATTTAAAGTTGGAACACTGGAAAGTTAAGCAGCTGGCTCTGGGTCACACAACCAGTGTATATCAAGTGTAGGACTCAAACCCAAGTCTTGGCTGGTTTTGAGGGATAATTCTCTAGTCAATTTACCTCATTAAAAAAAACTTCATTAAACTACTGTGTCAGAGAAGAATCCAAGTGAGGCCTTAGTTTTAGTTCTCTCTAAAATACCCCTAAAATATTAAATGGAGCATGACTTTCTTCTACCCTTTTCAACCACTAGAAAAAAAAATCTTTGTTTACCTTTTGTACGTGAGCTTTTTGAAGCAGTCCAACATCACTAAGTCCTCTAAGAGGCCAAGTCAAAGAATAGTATTCTTGACGGCGTGTCTTTTATTACCAGGGCCTAATGTAGTGCCTGGCACAATAGGAGGCCTGGATAAACGCTCATTGATGATGTATTGGTTGATGTGCTGATAACAACAAAGTCCAAGCAATATTTTATTCAGTGACTCTGAACTAAGCAAATTCATCCTTCTTCCATTTTCCCATCAACAAAATGGCATGATGGGATTAATAACTCACTTCCCAGAGATGCTGAGAAAACAAATGCATTTTTTGATAGTGCTTAATATTAAATGTTATTATTGCTAATAGAATTCTATATTTGGTGCATCTTAAAAATGCACTCCCTTTTGGAGCTAATGATTATTGACGTCTTGTGAATTACCTTGTGGTGATGAGTATCAAAATTTAATCTGTTATTGCATGGTTTTAGCTAGGCAGGAAAACATCACTATGGTTTATTAGGGTCCCAGGCTGTTCATTAAAGGAAATGAATCTAGTTTCCCTGGTTTCTTTCCTAGAGGAAAAGTTTTCTGTTATTAAAAAGAACAGACTGCCCAGAGTCAGATGGCTCAGCAAGTAAGTCTTCCACAGTTAATGACTTCCTCTCCTTGGTGCTCATCATGCTCTTTATGGAAGCCTATTCAGGAGTTCTGACCATAGGACCCTGTTTTAGGTAAGGCTAAGTACCTGGGCACCACCAGAATCCAAGATGGAACTGGAGAGTAATAGATATTTAATAATAAATTTTGACTTATAGTGGGTAGTAAAAAACAGGATCTTTGTAATATAATATTAAGATGGTGGCCTCTATGTCCATTCTTCCCCCCACCCCCATGGATGGGAGTGGTGGCCTCCTTGGATTGGCGGCCTGACTCTTCCCAAGAACTGAGAATGTGAGAAGGGATGTTATTACTCATCAGTGAGGGTGTCAGTCAACCAACAAGCATTTGTTAAAGGTCTACTATGTTCTAGGCACTGGGGATGCCAAGCAAAAAAGACACAATCCTTTCTCTCAAGGAGTTTACATTCTATCTAAGGAGACAATGTGGATGGATGGATAGAGACAAATAGATATATGGATAGACTGTTGTTCATTCTAGATAGATAAATAAGAGACAAATAGATATAGATATATGGATAGATTGTTGTTCATTCTCCATGAGGAATATGACATTAGAAAGGTGATGTCATAACTTTCAAATGAATTAGATTTAAGTGGGGGAGGGCTGTGCAAAGTCATTGGCCTCACTTTCTCCTCTGAAGCCACCTGGGTCCAGTGGCAAGATATAGATCAGGACAACTGGAGATGGTCCTTATGGACAGTTAGATAAATATGGATAGATAGATATGAAGATGGGTAGATATATAGACATATAACTATAGCCATAGACAAAGAAACACACACATATGTAGACATAGCTACAGATACGAAGAATAGATGTAAACAAGATAAATATAAGGCATGATGCAGGAAGGGCACCAGCAATTTGGGGGGAATAGGAAAAGCTTTGTGTAAAAGGTAGTGCCTGAGCTGTGTTTTGATGGAAATGAAGGATTCTGTGGAGGTAAGGGTGAGGGGGTAAGGGTCAGGGGGTAGTGCATTCCTGGCATGAGGAGCCATCAAGGCAAAGCCATTGAGACAGGAAAGGACTATGGATGAGGAACAGAGATCAGGCCAGTTTGACTGAACTGTGGAGTGTTAGACAGGGAGTGATCTATAAACAAGGCTGGAAGGATATGTTGGAGAAAGCTGGAGGGGCTTAGGAGTAGAGGGGAAGGGAAAAAGCATTTGTATAGAGCCCATTATGGGCCAGGCCCCGTGCTAAGTGTTTTACAAATATGATCTCATTGCAACAACCTTGAGAGGTATGTGCTGTTTTTATCCCCATTTTAGAGCTAAGAAGACTGAGATAAATAGAGGTAAGTGATTTGCCCAGGGTCACACAGCTCATAAGGGCCTGAAGCTGGATTTGAACTCAGGTCTTCCTGACTCCAGGCCCAGGGACTGGGGCATCTAACTGCCTTTAAAAACTAAGCCAAGGAATTTATATTTGGTCCTAGAAGCAATAAGGCACCTCTAGAATTTATTGAGTAGGGGGGTGACATGGTCACATATGCACTTAAGGAAAATCACTTTGGCACCAGTATGGAGAGTGAATTGCAGAAGGGAGAGACTTGAGGTAGTGAGACCAACTACACCTTTGTTGTTTATGATTTTGAGTCATTTCAGTTGTGTTTTACTTTTCATGACCCCATTTGGAGATTTCTTGGCAGAGATAATGTAGTGGTTTGGCATTTCCTTCCCTAGCTCATTTTACAGATCAGGAAATTGAGGTAAACAGGGTTAAAGGACTTGCCCAGGATCACATAGCTAGAAAGCATCTGAGGTCAGATTTGAACTCAGGAAGATGAATCTTCCTGAATCCAGGTTCAGCCCTCTGTGCACTATGGCACCACTTAGCTGCCTAGCCTCAGCAGCAACGCAACCACCACCACCACCACCACCACCACCACCAATAACAAGACTTGAAATTGTAGACCAACTAGAAGGACATTTCGATAGTCTAGATGAGAGGTGATAGGAGCCCGAACTAAGAAGGTATCTACATGAGTAGAGAAAAGAGGTCAGAGGAAAGGTTATAGGGCTGGAAACAGTGAGAGTTGATAACTCACATATGTGGTGAGGTAGAATGAGGAGGCAAGAATAGTTTAGGAGGAAATAGGATGGTCTAGGACCTGAAGTCAGCAAACACATAAGTTCAAATCCTGCCTCAGTCACTTACTTGCTGTGTGATCCTGGGCAAGTCACCTAACTTTTCCTATGCCTTATTTTCCACATCTGTAAAATGTGGGGGTTGAATCTGGACCTCTAAATAAACTTTCACCTCTAAATCTGTCCTCTTGTGATCTTACAATAACACTAAGGGTACAAAATTGTAAGACTGGAAGATAGTGCTGCCTTAGACAGAAATCTGGAAGTTTGGCAGTAGAGTAGTTTTGGAAAGAAAGATAATGAATTATGTTAGGCTTGACATGTGTCCTTGCTATATCCAAATTCGAAATATACAATAGACAGTGGTGTGGAACTGAAGCCCATGAGAGAAACTGAGGCTGGATATATAGATCTGTGAGTAATCTACATAGATGATAGTTAAACTCATGAGAATTCATGAAGTTACTGAGGGAGCATGCTACCCACCCTGACAGAGTGGTGATGCAGAGTCATATTGAAACAGAGACAGAAAGACAGAGAGAGACATTGACACAGAGACAGGGAGACAGAAGCAGAGAGAGACATACAGAGAGACAGAAGGATAAGGAGAGACAGAAAGAGAGAGAGAGACATTAATACAGAGAAAGGGAGACTAGAGACAGAAAGACGGAGGCAGAGAGTGATATACAAAGAGACAGAAGGACAGAAAAACAGAGAGGGACATAAGAACAGAGACAGAAATAGAGAGACACACAGAGACAATGAGAGAGATAGAGACAGAGAGAGAGGATGACAGGTTGCAATCAGCTAGAGAACATGGGAGGGGACGGGTTCAAGTATGTGGAAGGGTTGCTGGTGGCAAGGAGAGGGGCTGCCTCTTTGTCATAGATTTAGGAAAAGGAGAGAAAAACGAATTCTGAGATGAATAGACAAGGGATGAGAAGGTTCATGCCAATGGCCTCCATTTTCTCAATAAAGAAAGCAAGATTTTTCAGCTAAGAAAGGAGGTAGAGGGTACATAGGAGTCTTGAAGAAGAGAAAGTTTGGAACAGCCTCTGTGAAGAGGGAGATAAGGAGATATAAAGGGCCTGCCTGGAAGTAGTGAGAGACTAACTGAAGGTGCATGATATGAATTTAGAATGTACACATTCAGAATGATTGTGAAGCTTCCTCAAGATCTGTCCAGTAGCACATACACATGAGTAACAACAGAGGAAGCAGATGGCAGGAATAACCCAGGTCCAAAGGCGATTTAGATGAGGAGACTGAGGGTCAGAGTTGTTAAGTGGCTTGTTCATGGTCACTGAGCTGGGACACAAAGGACTGGGTCCCAAGTACAAGAAATTGCTGGGGCAAAGAGCACTGGATGAGATGCTACCACAGGTAGCCCAGGAACATTCGAAGAGCCCTACAACTAGGAGTGAGGACAGTGATATAAAAGGAATAACGTACATAAGGGCAGATAACTGTAGGAAAAGGAATGACCTGAAGCTGATGTGTACTTAGAATGAATATTGTTGGTCTAGAGAAACAGTTCTCATTTCTTTTACTCAGAACCCTTTTATACGCTTAAACGTTACTGAAGACCTCAAAGAACTTTTGTTTCTGTGGGTTACATCTGTCAATATTTACATATTATATATTAAAACAGCCCTATTTCATAATAATAGTTTTAATGTCCAGGATAGTTATAGGAACCCATTGAAAAGGTCTCAGGAACTGCTAATTCCCCTGATCACACTTGGAGAACCGCTGGCCTGGGGACTTTTTTAAAAAATTTGAGATACAATCATCACTGGTCTTCCTTATATGAAATCACTGCCTATTGTCTCACTTTGGGGAATATCCCCTGGGACATTAGCGGTAAGTAGAGTGAGAAGAGATAAGCAGAAATTGGGAATTCTTTTTCTGCAATGAAAGGAGGGGAATTTCAGAAAGAGCCCATCCCTGGGGAATAAACAGATTTAAGATTTGGGCAGAACGGATTCCAGAAAAAATGAAAAAGGAACACAGAGAGATTCAGTAAGTCACTTTGTCCTTGTCTGTAAAATGAAGGAACTGGATCAAATCAGTGATTCTTAATCTGGGGTCCATGGACCTTGAAAAAAAAATTCTTATAACTGTATTTCAATATAATTGATTTCCTGACTTTTTAATATATTCTATATTTCAACATAATTGTTTTCCTAACTTTTAAAACATTCTGATGACTATATTTCAATTTTTTACCTTTTCTAATATTCTGATGACTATTTGCAATGTAATTGGTTTCCTAACTTTTAAAAAATTCTAATAACTGAATTTCAATATAATTGGATTCCTGTGTAATTGTATTTCAACATAACTGAATTCCTTTGTAATCTTATGTCTCTTACTGTATGCATTTAAAGAAATTGTTCTTCAGAAAGGTCCATGGGCATAGACAGAGTGAGAGAAGTAGAGACAGAGAGAGGACCAGAGAGAGGTTAACAAACAGTAATCTGCTAGAGAAGGTGGGAGGGGATGTGTTCAAGCAGGCATGTGGGAGGGTAGCCCTTGGCAAGTAGAAGGGCTGCCTCTTTGTTATGGACTTGGGAAAAGGAGATAAAAAAGAATTCTGAGATGAAAAGAGGGAGATGAATGAATTCATGTCAAATGGCCTCCATTTTCTCAGTAAAGAAGGCATTTTCAATGGAGAAAAAGTGAGTAGGGGGTAACCTCAATGTACCAGATGGTCAAAGAGGTCCATGACACAGAAAAGGATAAAACCCTTGAACTAAATAATCTCTAAGTTCCCCTTTAACTCTAAATTTGTATTCCTGTATTTCAGTACAAATGATCAAAGGCCTCCTTCCCTAAACATTTATACCTGGAGAAATGTCTAAAATTTCTTGCAATTTTCTGTTTTTTCCATTTGTCATTTTAAACTTCTCTCTGTTTCTCTGTAAGAACAGTAAAACCTCATCCTTCTAAAGACCAAAAAACCCCAAACAGAAGGCTCCTGTGTTGAATTCAGGAGAAGCAGGGAAAGGGCAAAACTGGAAGCTGAGAGGGGCAGGGTAGTAAGGGCGATGACCAGCAGGGGGTACCAGAGAGCCAAATCCTGGAATAGAAGTAAAAGGGAGTACTCCCAAAAGTACCCTTTGGTAGTCAGACTGAATCCTCCAGTACTTTGCTGTTTTCCTCAGGTGCATAAAATGATCAGTCAAGCAGAATTTAGGATTTAGTTGATAGCTACAGCCTGGGAGATCTATGCTGGTCCATGAAATAGAGTGGACCCAGCCAGAGCAAACTGTAAAATTTCTCATCCACAGAAGTGAAGATTATTTTCCCTTAAAAAGAGGGGGGGAAGGCATCAGCTCTAGATATATGTGAATGATACGTGCCTCTGTGGGCTACCATCCATCCTCCCAAGGGCTAATCAGCTCTCGGTCTCGATTAGCCATCAGACCAAGGGGGTGACAGCATCTGCTGTGTGGGGGAATCCGGTTAGCCAAGCCCTGATAGCGGATTCCCAACTCCTGCCTAGAGAGTCAATCTCACCACTCCATCCTGGCATTCAACCACAGTGGGGAGGGTTCATTATCTCGTGATTGCAACTGCTGTTTTAATGGCATTTCTCTACTAATCGAAGGCTTTCCAGTAAAAAAGTTGTTCACACTCCTCTAAGTAGCAGACACTTAAAAGAGATTTTAGGGGATCTCCTCAGATTAGGCTTTTTCAAGAAAAAGTTAACATGCAAAAATATACATTACCTTCAGGGTGCCGATGATCCCACCCACTAGCAAATATAAGGGAATGAGCGGTTCAATAGGGCAATCCTCCAAAAACTTCATTCCTAGACATGGGAAAAGATACAGAAAATGTGCAAGGATAGGAAGTAGTATCATAAAGCAGAAAGCCTTGTAATGAGGTGAATTAGCGACGGATTACATCAGTCCAGTGCGAGGCAAGGGTCACCCTCTTCACCCTACAAACCATCTACTTTACACCTTGAATGTACAAAGTAAATGGGATAGAATGGAATGGGAGAAAGATGCTACTGGTATTGCCTCTCCCACACAAAAACAATGCCTTGCATATTTTGCATATGGTGTGTCTATGTGTTCTCTCCTCTTTCATTTTTGTCTGAATGTCTAGCACCTAATGCTTCATAGCAGGTGCTTAAGAAATGCTCCTTGTGAGCAGAACCAGGAGAATTTTGTACACAGCAACAATCACAGTGTGCAAGGAATTTTTCTGGCAGACTTAGTACTTCATTCCAATGCAAGGACTTAAAAAATTCCCAATGGAAGGCAAAACGCCTTTCACATGGAATTGGATTGCAGAATGAAGAAGACCATTTTCTTTTGTATTATGTGTTGTTTTGTGGTTTCTCTCATTCATTTTACTTCTTCTATGGAACATGACTAAGGGGGAAATCTATTTAATAGAACTGTATGTGTAGAACCTATATAAGATTGTATGCTGTCTCAGGGAGGGAGGGTGGAGGGGGTGGGGAGGGAAAGAGAGGAGGGGGAGGGAGGGGAAAAAATCTAAGATATATATGGAAGTGATTGTACAACACTGAAAACAAATAAAATAATTTAATAAAAAAAAGAAATGGTCCTTGCTTGATTGGATGTGGAATTTTTTGCTTCTTCAACTAGTCATTCTACAACAAGCCACAGGTGCCAAGCAGTATGGCAGCCAGAGACCCTTCCACAGACTAAGGGGAAAATTCACTTGGACAGAACAACTTAATCAATCCTGCAGAGTGTTTTACCTGACTGTTAGTTACAAAGGATAAAGAACAAAAGATTTGCTTTAAGCAAATCCAACATATGGAGATCATCATTAGAATTATTCACTTTATGAAAGGATTCACTGTAGGATTTCTTTAAATGGCCCAAGTAAACCTAAAGATATGGTTGTAGCACAGTATCACAAAGATATAGGTGTGATGTGTACAAAGATTCATAGCACAAGTCCAAAGGCAGAGGCTCTCAGAGGGGAATCAAACATATGTAGTCTTCAAGGTTTCTGATTGCTTTAATTTCTGGAAATCCATGATGGATTCCCCCAGAAGAAGCTATTAAGGAAAATGATACTGAACTTCACTTTAACTTTTTTTTTAACAAGATTAAATTCAAGTACCTTAAAGGTCCATGAAATTGACACAAATAGTTATTTATGTCAATTTCACTCTATGTATGAATTTCCTTTTTCAAACTCAAAGCCCAGCTGTGAGATTACCACTGAGTCATCTCTGATGCCTGTTCATTTCTAATGAAGAAAGGCATGTGCTATTCACTGGAGATTCAGATCAGTCCTGAAGAATTGAAAAGGTTCTAATAAATGTACATAAATCTATGAGCCTCATTTCCCTGGCAAAACTGCGGGTAATGATTTGGTCCATGTAGCTAATTTTTTTGCATAACTGAGGAATGGTCCTTTTCAGGAACCAAAGTTATCACCATCATCATCATCATCATCATTGTTACTTCATTTTGGATAAAAACCTTTCTAAAATGCATCATGTGCGTCTGTTCTAATGGCTCAGGATCAAGATTTATGAAGATGATGCATCATGATTAGAACCATCCATTATCATGCTGTGCTATAAAGAAGTAACAATCTCAGTGACTGGTGAGGCAAGGTCTATTTGCCCCTAAACTAAATGACCTCGGATTTATGGAGGCTGTGTTGTTCTAGGTTTAGCATCTGCTTCTTCATTTTCTTTTCCCTCCTCCCCTATCTCCCATCATCTATCCTTCTTTTTATCTGTCAGAATCCCTGCCTCTAGTAGTCTCCACATAAATTTTTAAAAATAGATTTATATTGATCTTTTGTTTTTATGTTGCCTAGATTTCATCCTGTAACCTCCATCCTTACCCCCCACTCACTCGTTATAAATTTTTTTAAAAAGAAAAGAAAACACAAGAAAGAGAAAAAAAACCTCAGGAAAGTCAATCACGAATCCCTGAAAAATATCTAACATGGTAAGGAATGTTAATACCTTTGGACCCACCACCTCTGCAAAGGAACAAAGGGAGACCCTATACACTTTTACATGTTTCTTCTAATCTGCTGGAAGCTAAAAAATTGAGGTGACCAAGCATGTTATTAAACTTCTATGTAAATTAAGAGTACATAGCTTCTGAGAGAAAGTCTAAGGGTTTTTCCTGTAAAGGAAGTTTCGATGCATATGTGCAGAAGCTCTTGTGACATCTATTTTATTTACTTTTTCCATTTGTTTTTACTTTGGAGGGTGTTTTTCCTTGTTGGTTTCATCTATGTTCTAGATCAGGCATTTCTAACATTTCTCAGTCCTTGTACCCCTCATCTTTAAGTAAGTCTTCTTGTTCTCCCTAGTCAATAAATTCTAGAGTTTATATATTATATATGCATATATAATAATATATGTAAATAAATAAGATAGATTAAGGCATTATAAATGGAATCAAAGATTTTTGAGTATTTTTTGTAAGAATGGAAAATGAAATCTATTTTTAAAATTATTCCTTGACTTCGATAAGGTTGGGAACTCCTGTCCTAGACGATTGAGTTTGTTAAGTAAATAATTTCTGGATCAGCTTATCCACTCATTCAAAAACATTTATTGAGTGAGTACTTTACTTACGTGTTGGAGCATCAGCAAACTAACTTTCTTTGTCCTATGAAGTTCAAGTTCCCACATGGAAATATAGGGCTTAGAAAGAACCCTTGGAGATCAACTTCTCTTACCCCTTAGCATCCTAGTTTTAAAGTTTGGAGGATGAAAAGTTGCCTCAGGCTGCTAGACAAACATGCTGCCTTTAGGGACTGACCCAGAAATTCACTTAGCAAACTTACCTGTGAAAGCCATGGACAAGGGCAATGCCAGAAAAGCTAGGAGGGCAAAAATGAAGCAGGCTGTTGGAAGAGAAAGCATGACAGGTTACTGAGTTAGCATTGTAACCACTCCATTCTGTTTAAAATTGCTAAGTTCTCAATGTGTCACGTGAAATTTTGCTTCCTTTCCCTTCATGATAATGACAGCTAGAATGGCACTGTGTATAAACTTTGAACTTGAAGTCAAAAATATCTGAGTCCAAAGCCTGCCTCAGATGCATACCAACTGTATGATGCTGAGCAAGTCATTTTACCTCTGTTTACCTCAGCTTCATCCATAAAATGGGGATAATTACAAACACATACACACACACACAAATAGTTGTTCTCCAATAGACAAGGGTTCAAAGGATATGAACAATTATCAAAAAGAGAATCACAGAAGATTCACTGCCATGTGAAAGAATGCTCCAAATCACTAGTAACGTTGATAACAACACCAGTCCTGATAGGCTGAGCGGATAGAGTGCTGGACCTGGAGATCAGGAAGACTCACTGTACTATACACTTTACAATTATGATCTCATTTGAGATAATGCTCATCTTCACAGCACCCCTAGGCGATAGTATATATTCTGTTTGTATGTCCTGTTTGTAAATAGTTATTTGCATGTTGTTCCCATTTTTACAGTTGGGGAAACTGAGGCAAAAAGAGGGTAAGTAACTTGCCTCATGGCTAGTAAGTGTCTGAGGCTGGATTTGAACTCAGTTCTACCTGACTCGAGTCACTGCGCCACCTACCTGCCAAATGTACTATATAAATTGTACAAGCCACACAAATAAGTACGTGGGCCCCAGCAAAATTAAGTGAAGTCCCCAGGGTTGCACAAATAATAAATGTGAGGACTTGACTTCAAACCCAGGTCCTCTGGTAAGAGCGTAAAGGTTGAATTCAAGGGGAGAAAGACTGGGAAGGAGATGAGTTAGAAGGCTTGCCAAAGCCCAGATGAAGAACAATGGGGCATCAGCAGGAAGAGAAGGAAGGGGATAGATGTGAGAGACATTGGAGAGGAAGCATAGATAGGACTTGGGAACCAATTGGACACGGGACATAGACTGTGATTTGTCCTTCGTTCTCAAAGAGGACCGTGACATAGAACATACAACTCTTTTCTTAGTCAGTGGTCCCCAGTCACTGATGACTTGAGATATCAAATTCCTAAAGAACCTTGGAGATCACCTATTTCCAGATAAAGGATCTGAGGTCCAAAGTGGTTAGTAATTTGTCCAAGGTCACTCTGTGGTTTTTAGACTAAGGTAACAGGGAGAGTAACTTTGGCATTATCAGAAATGGGAAGTTGAGAGAAGAAAATTGGTTTGTGAGTGGAGGAGCTGGGGAATTTTCTGGGAAAGAGTTTAATTCTGACCATTTAGTGTTTGGGAAGCCAACAAGCCATATATTATACTCACAGATTCCAGGGTCTTGGGATTTTCTTGCCTATCTCTCTTACCTACTCTTTTGACCATTCAAAGATATAATTCCTTAGCTGCTCAGTATAGTCAGGTGCTTCATTCTCCTACCTTACAGGTTTATCTTTAGTCTTATTGATTGCTATGTGGCAGTTTCAGGTGAAATGTGGCTTCTGCCACCTTATGTCATTCATAGGTTCCCTAGCCCACCCCAGACTTAAGGAAAAGTTTCTCAGGACTTCATTGACAACTTCAAAATGTATCTTTCCCTTACCTGAACATGTGGCTATGGTCATGTGCATTTATCAAATTTAATTGAGACATCCCAAGAGGCTAGAGGGAGGGAGCACACATCACACAGATGCCTTTATCAATATTTCATTGCTTTCCAGATATTAAAGAAACCCTCTGGGGGTTTGGGAAGCACATAGAATGCAGCTGTTCATGCTTGGCAGAAGGAGAATGAGAGAGAGATGGGCAACTGGAAGACTCAGGGGGGCTCTGAACTGCCACCCCAAGAACCATAGTGCTGTTTCAATCTGGGCCGACAGTGACTGAGAGATTCTGTGGTCCGAGTACTTCTTTAGCCTTAGCTTCAGATCTGTGGCTGACTTCCTTACAAGCTTTTCTTCTCCTTGAATTTCCCACATAAAGGATAGGCTTATGGTTTAAGGGTTTAATTTGACACCCGTTCAACATTACAAAAATCTCTTAGTGCCAGGCAGAGAAGTCCCACTTCTAGAGAAGTAAGGAGTAGAGAGTGGTAGAATGTGCAGCAACTTCAAATCCCTTTCTTAACAGCTCTTGGTGTGTGAAAGACACTGATCTGGGTGCTATCTCTCCTCTCAAAAAACTTGTGCTCTTAAGGGAGAGGGGGAACCTGCATAATATACACATGTGTACATACACAAAAATACAAAAGGTTCTAGTCAATCAACCAGCATTTAAAAATCACCTGCTATAGGCCAAGCACTATGTTAAGTGCTAGAAATATAAAGAAAGGCAAATACCAGTCCTGGCCCTCAAGGACCTCATAATCTAGTGTGGGGGGTGGGGAGGGCAGGAGAGGGTAGAGAGGCAGGGAGGGAGAGACAACATGCAAATAACTATTTACAAACAAGTTATATACAGGATAAACTAAAGAGTGGTCATCTCAAAGGGAAAGCACTAAGATTAAGGAGGACAGGGAAAGATGTCATGAAGAAACTAGAAGGAAGTCAGAATAAGACAGAGGAGGAGAGGAGTGCATTCCAAGCATAGGGAACAGCCAGTGAAAATGCTCAGGAGTCAAGAGATGGAGTATCTTTTTGGAAGATTGAAACCAGTGTCACTGAATTGCAGAGAAGATGTAAGACTAGAAAGGTAGGAAGGGGCAAAGTTCTGAAGGGCCTTTGAAAGACAAGCAGGATTTTATATTTTATCCTGAATGGAATAGGGAGCCATTTGGAGTTTATTGAATATTGGAGTGACATGGTCAGATCTGCTTATTACATCTTTTCTTTTTGGGGAAGAAATCAGAGTTAAGTGACTTGCCCAGGGTCACCCAGCTGGTAAATATCTGAGGCTGGCTTTGATCTCAGGTCCTCCTGACTCCAGAGTTGGTGATCTATCCACTGTATCACCTAGCTGCCCTTAGACCGACTTTCTAAGAAAATCAATTTGTCAAATGAATGAAGGATGCATTGGAGGAGGGAAAGACTTGAGGCAAGCAGCCTCACCAGCAGGCTATTGCAATAGTCCAAGTGTGAGGTGATAAGAGCCTGCACCAGCATCAGAGGAGACAAGGGGATATGGACAAGAGACATTATGATGTGACTTGGCCACTGATTTGCTATAGAAGGTGGTGAGAGAGTGAATAGTACAGGATGACACCTAGATTTTGATCCTGCGTGACAAGAGGAGAGTAGTGCCATCCTCCTATGGAGATGTGGGAGAGTCAGTCTATCAATAAGCAGGTCCTCACTAAATGCCAGATACTGCACCAGGTGCCAGGGTCATAAAGATGAAAGTGAGGAAGTTCCTGCCCTCAGGAAACTTCTACTCTCCTGGGGATAGAGGAGGGTGGATAAAATGTTTGAAGGTCAAATATCGTAAGATTTAAAGTTGGAAAGGGTCTTGGAGATCCTCTAGTCAAACTCTTTCATTTTACAGATGGAGAAACCAAGGCTCAGAAAGGTAGTGATTTACAGTTTCCGAAGAGCTTCCCTCTTGTTTCCTACGATCTTCACAAGAACTCTGGGAGGTGGCTACTGTTGTTTAGTCGTTTCAGTCATGTCTGACTCTTCGTGACCCCATTTGAGGTTTTCTTGGAAAAAATGTTAGAATGGTTTGCCACTTCCTGCTCTACTTCATTTTACAGACAAGGAAACTGAGGCAGACTGGGTGAAGCGACTTGCCCAGGGTCACAGAGCTAGTAAGTGTCTGAGATCAGAACTGAATTCAGGTCTTTCTGACTCCAGGCCTGGCACTCTATCCACTGTGCTACCTGGCTACCCCATGAGTGCTATTATTGTACCCATTTTATACAAGAGGGAAACTGAGGCTGAAAGAGGCTAAGTGACTTGCCCAAGGTTTTTGTCTAAGATAGGTGTTTAACTGAATCCAAGGCCACCATTTTAACTATTACATTGCATAGATGCCTCTACCTGACTGACCCAAAGTCCCACTGACTTACTATGTAGCAGTCAGATGTCAAACCCTGTCCGTCTGACTCCTGATCCAATGTTCCTTTCCATTACACTGTTCCCTTGGATGCTTATGTGGACTATCGGTGCCTGACCTGTGGTAGAGGCTTCTGAGTGCCTATAGGTCTGATCAGCCACAGTCTGACACGCTGTACCTTGACCCTGACATAGTGATGCCATTTTGGTCCTCTTGGAGATCCACAACTCCAGACACCACCATCCCCAACCACTCATAGCTCTCTATAGCCCCATCTTTTGAAATACCCACAAGATAGGCATTGTGAAAATGTGCCTAAACTATTCAGAGCTGGTAATCACCTCTGGCAGTGTAACCTGGTAGATGAGAAGATGAAGGCCAGTCAAAGGATGAAAGTCATAAAAGGGAGGATGAAGGCTGGAAGAGATTCCAGAAGAGATTCCAGGGTAAAAGTAGGGCTTCAGTAGGATTAGCTAGCAATTTTATTTTGATTTACAGGGCAAACTGAGAATTATTGGGAAGCTTTGAACAAGAGTGACATGGAAAAACCAAACTAGATAAATATTAATTACTGTCCATCATGAGTCATTAATATGGCACTAGGACCATCTTCCCCCTTCCATTGACACATAAAGGAAGATGTTCCATCTTTAAGCCAGGCAAATGGAGTATATCAATGGAATTAAACAAAAAGCGGAGTACGTCAATGGAAATAATCAATACCCAGTAGAGTATGTCAATGGAAATAATCAATACTCAGTGTAGTATACCAGTGGAAATAATCAACAACCAGTGGAATATATCAATGGAAAACAATCAGTTATTGACTTTGTTTTCTTATACATGGGAAAATTTTACTCTGATATTCTTAGCCCTTTATATTTCATGAGCAATTCATAATTTCAATTAAATACTGTCAACACATGTTTACTGAAAAGTTACTGTCTTAATCTGACATTGGAAGTGGTCTGTACATCAAGGCTTTTTTTTTAAAAAAAGGAGAAATAGAGATGGTTTCATACAAAATTCATTGAAATGGAAATAATGCTTAGATCCTTATTAAAAGAAAAATGATCTTGAAAAATAAAAATAGAAGAATAAACGCAATTACTGTGAAATCCAAGAGTGGTGAATAATCATATTCTTTTGAATTTTTAAAAGTTAAAATTCTCTGATCTATTTTAGAAGCTTTTCTACTGTCTACTTAGAGCAAATGACCCTGGACAAGTCATCTAAACTCTGAGCCTTAGTGTTTTAAGCTCTGTGAGCCTGTAAAATAGAGATAATGATAGCACCTATCTACAGGATTATTATAAGAACAAATAAAGTAAAGCATATAAAGAGCTATATGAATATGAATTATTCTTATTATTCAGTTGGGCAACTCTTCTTAGATATCTATTTTATTTTGCCTTCTTTTCCACTAGGTTCAGGGTTAGGGCAGTCACAAGGTTCTTTTGATCTCTAGGCAAGTATTAATGTGGCAACCACTGGTTTGAAGTTTATATCCCCTGTTCTTCTCTCTCCATCGAAGGTCCTGCCACACTGGTGCAGGTCCTTATTACCTCCTGCCTGTACTATTGCAAGTCTGTTAGTGGGTCTGCCTGCCTCAAGTCCTAGCAGAGTGAGGGTGCTCCACATGATGACTCCAGAGTCTAGGACCATACCAGTCACTCTAGGACAGGGATTGGTACTTAGGGTCCCTAAATTTGCCTTTAAAAGTTAGTTAGATAACTGTTTCAATCTAACCAGTTTCTTTTAAAATGCTGTGTATTTTATTTTATAGTTAAAAAAACATTTGAAAATATTATTCTGAAAATGGGCCCATTTTGCTCCATTTGAATAGTGGCCCTTTTGTTCTTTCATATGAGTACATTATCTACAGCATATGGAGAGGTATTAAAATTTGTTACAATAAAAGAAATCAAATCTTAAAAAAAAAGATTGCCAAAGAGATCTATCTATGCTCTAAACAAGGCAAAAAACCCCTGACTTAGGATTCAGACCCTCAGTGTTAACTCTAAACCCACTCTTCTATCCTAGAAAAGAAGCATAGTCCCTAGAGTACCAACTTACCATTACTTGCAATTGTAGATATGCATCGATGACAGGCCTTCTCCAAACCACCAGGCATTGTTAAGTGTTCTCTAAAGTAGACCTAAGGATTAAAAAAAATCCATCAAAATAACCAGGAAAATTTTTTATGTGAATTAACTACCTGGGATATATATATACACACATATATTTGAGAGCAGCAGTGTAGACTAATGGTGAGTCTATAATCCAAATCCTAGGAGTCTATCTTCACACTGCCAGTTGTCACTTATTATATAACTTATTGTTGTTATTGAGTTGTTTCAGTCATGTCCAACTCTTTGTGACCCTATTTGGGGTTTTCTTGGTAAATAGGGTCATGGAGAGTCAGACATGATTGAAATGACTGAAAAACAAGGCAAAGATAGTGATTTTCTCTTTCTTTCTCCAGCTCATTTTACAGATGAAGAAACCGAGGCAAACAGGATTAAATGACTTGCTTAGGATCACATAGTTATTAAATTTCTGAGACCAGATTTGAACTTAGGAAGATGAGTCTTCCTGACTCCAGGCTGGGGACTCTATCTACCATGCTACCTAACTGCCCATATGACTTATATTATTAGCAAGAAGAAATATAATCAAGGCTGGGAATGGGGTCTGGGACTTGGTGAGGATCAGATCTCAGTCCCTGATTCATGGTGTACTTGTGTGACTGGGAAAACTGTTTAACTTCTCTTGCCTTTCTCAATCTTTCCACTGATGAAGCAAGATAAACACGAACTTTTCTTCTATCTCCCAGAGATATTATACTATTTTGATCTTCATACAGCATGCACTCCAGGCCCCTCTCTTCACCATCTTGTTGGTGCCTTTGTTGCCAGAGGAGGGCTCTCTTCTAAACATTCTCCAGCTTATCAATGCTCTTCCTAAAGAGAGGTGCCAGAACTAAACACAACACTGCAGCGGGAAGGTCATCCCCTCGTTCCTAGACTCCATGCCTCCCTTAATTCAGCCTAAGATTGCATTTTTTTCATTATTTTAGAATCAGTTCTGAGCTATATCAAAGTTTGACTAAGGCACCATGTTTCCTAACCTACTGGAGAAATTTTTTAAATCCCTAAATTGGAGCATCTAAAGACACAATAAAATAGGTTTCCCTTAGGTGGTGCTTTAGGACACAGCTGGGTGGAGAAACAAATAGGAACAATGGGAGAAAAAAGATGGAGAGCAATGATTGGAATCAGCCTGTTCATCTCTGGCTCACTCTGCTGCCTTCTTGCCACCACGGAACAGAAATAACCCATCACCTTGTCATTACAAAGAGGATTAAAGTCTCTCACCAGCAAGGATTTCTTTCTCTCATCTTTTACCATAACTCACAAGTTCCTGATAGCAACTGCTGATCTGGAGTGGGAGTGGAGGTGGGTATGTCAG
Organism: Potorous gilbertii; assembly: GCA_028658325.1. Lineage (NCBI taxonomy): Eukaryota > Metazoa > Chordata > Mammalia > Diprotodontia > Potoroidae > Potorous > Potorous gilbertii. Next base: position 83,621,270 of record CM053771.1, on the reverse strand, counting down.
TGATAGGACATGATAGGTCCTTGCTTCCTATCAACGACTGGAATCTGGATTATGAAAAGAAATGACTATCCCATTCTGTTTTCTTGGAAAGAATTCCATTCATTTCAATGGGTCAAGGATAGGAGATTGATGAATATCAACTCATTTACTTAGTTGTTAAAGTAAGCTCAGCTCCTCCATGCAATGAAAGACATGAATCAAAAGGAGAAAGGACATGAAGAAAGGATTTTATACATCTTCCGATGCTCCATCTATGACAGGTGGCACAGCACAGGAAATACAAAGCTTACTTGGAGTCAGAAAGATGTAGGTTCATTGCTTCTGACACACACTATTGTGTGACCTTGGATAAATCACTTAACCTTTCAATACCTCCAGACAAATCTCTAAGACTATAATTTACTGAGGAGTTGCTGATCTATATTGATGGTAGGAATTTATACACCAGAAATTTCCCCACATTCATGAAATCACAAGTCCAGATAAAAAGACTTTCATTTATAAGAGGAGCATATTATAAAGTCCAAGATTTAATTCAATTCAACAAAAATATTTACTTAAAACTCTTTTATGTATGAGGATTCTGGGGACAGCAAACAAATTAGACAAAATTTCTGACTTCAAAGAGATTATATTTTGGTAAGATAGATAAGGAAAACCCCATGGTCAGTATGGTCCATGGGGTCAGTATGGTCCATGGGGTCACGAAGAGTGGTCTTGACCGAGCAAATGAACAACTGAAAAACAAGGGAAGATATATGTGTATCAATATCTATTGTGCAAATGAGAATAATATAGGTGCAAAGAGGTTGAGTGCTACCTATGAGATAGTTGATGAAGGAGAGGTTGCTATTGGCTGAGATAAAGGAAGTCTTCAGGGAGGAGGTGCTGTTTTTGTTGTACCTCGAAAGATGGGAAGGAGGAAATGAGGAATGGGGGAACATGCTTATACATAGAAGGTTAATATTACTACTAATATGGTATTATTAGTGTTTTCATCATTTTAAAGTGATGCCTTTGTTTGGTGGTCAGTCATATTTTTGGAAACCTTGACCACCCAGAACACAGCTTGGTAAAGATCTGAGAGAAAGTGAAAAAAATCTTTTCGGGAGACTGTGAAAAGCTCTGATGGTACAACGCACTTAAATGTTACCAGAGCACCCACTAACCCTCTCATAGCTTTTTGAGTCCTACTTTACACTCAGTTTCAACAAGTTGTTGTTCTTGTTGAGTCATTCCAGTGAAGTCTAACTCTTCTTGATCCCATAGATCACATCATGCTGGGCCCTTCTATCTTCCACTATTTTTTGAGGTCTGTCCAAGTTAGTGTTTGTTCAGTTTCAACACTTGACATCTAATTTATTAATAGGTCACATTTACAGCAAGGACCCCAGCATACACAGGTGGGTCTGTTGTATAGGTTCTTACGTCTGCTTTCCTAAAAGGAAAGCAACTTTTGAGCGGTCAACAATCTACTTTAACCAAAGACATATATCATTCATTTACTTCAGGGGAAAAAGTCAGAACCCTGAACTTCCAAGAAAGTACAAATAGAGAAATAAAGACCAACAGACAGGGCTTCCAACTGTCTGACCCTAAGCAATAAATACGTCACAGGTCAACAAAGAGATCAAACTGTCTGAGCATACATACATAGTTACCAGAGAGAGAAGCACCAATACCTGGGTTTTCAAAGCCAGGGGGCTCCCTATCAGCTACCCAGCATCTCATCTGGACAAACACTTCCAATGAGTAATTCCCAAAGTAAAACCTCACCTCAGAGTATTTATACACTTTTTAGAGCTAGAGAGCTGGACTCTCTGACCCAATGCCTCAATAGAAATTAACAAAAGATATTGAGGCTTATTAATGGGTGGGGAAGATCTTTAACTCTTCTCCCCACCCACCACTAACCCTGCATTAACATTATATATAGCGCTCAAATATTTACATATTGCTTTCTTCAAAAATAACCTTTTGAAGTTGGTATAAATTATGACTAGACTCATTTTTTAAAATGGAGAGACAGAGCTCTCAAAGGGGCAAATAAACTGCCTGTGAAATCACACAAATAGTAAGTGTCAAAGTGAAACTTTGAACCCAGTTCTGACTTCAAGTATGCCAGGCTCCTGCCACTCCTCTTGATCCATGAAAGACTAGAAGAGTAAGGGAAAGTCCACAGGCCTCCATGGTGAGCAGTGATATCTGGCAGCCTAGCCATAGAGAAGGAAACAGGAAAACTGGAAGGCAGAATGTAAGAGGTGGAAAAAAGTACCCATTTAGGGTATGGCCAAACAATATTTCAGACCTCAATTGCCCCTTTGTTTAAATAGGCAAGAAATTTGTAAGGGATTTGATAAAACTTTCTACATTGTTGTTGAGTTGTTTTAGTTGTGTTGGACTCTCCATGACCTAATTTAGGGTTTTCTTGACAAAGATACTGGAGTAGTTTGCCATCTCCTTCTCCAGCTCATTTTACAGATGAGGGAACTGAGGCAAACAGGGTTAAGTGACACGTCCAGAGTCACACAGCTAGCAAAGGTCTGAATTCAGGTTGTCCTGAGATAGAGTTCTGCTCTATTCACTGTGCCACTGTAACAGCAAGCAAAGTGGGATTTTTTTGGTTTTTGGAGTTCAATTTCCCAGGCTCAGGCTAAACTGTGAGCATCTGAAGGCTCAATCACCTTTGAGCCCTGATAATTCACACCTGTGCTGAGTCATGTAGGTTTCATGCCTGCTGACTCTAAGCCAATCAGGAGTCAAGTCTTTGTTATATATACTGGCAAGTTGATGTTTTACTTTGGGGGTTCGCTTATGAGAAAGATCTTGTAGAGATTCTGAGTGGCCATATGTTCAGACCTCCTGACTGCTCAGATGTAAAGGCTTTTTGGATGCAGGGGTGTACATAAAGTATATAGCAATATTGCTTTGATCCAGGCCCTGTGTGTTGGTCTTTATTTTCTCTGTTTCTATTTTCTGAATGTAATTAAAGAAGATCGTTGCCCCCTTACAAAGCTATCTTTTCTAGTAAAGCAGATTCAAGAACCTGTGCTAGCAGCCATCTTGGGTATGCCAATGTAGTTCCTTTTACAGCCACCTAGCTGCCCCTAAAGATTTCTATACTAAATGGTTAAAATGACAAAAGCATAGGTCCTTAAAGGGGTCAACTGATTTTATCTAGAAAAATTCATTTTTCTGAATGATGTTGAATCAATGAAAATGTCCTTTATTATTCTCATATGAGAATATTAAGCATTTAGGAAGAGTTTTGGCAGTTGGATGGCACAATGAATGAAGAGCTGCCCTGGAGTCAGAAAGACTCCTTTTCCCGAGTTCAAATCTGATACCAGATATTTACTAGCTGTGTGATCTTGGGCAAGTCACTTAATGCTGTTTTCCTCCATTTCCTCATCTGTCAAGTAAACTAGAGAAGAAAATAGCAAATCACTCTAGTATCTCTGCCAAGAAAACCCCAAATGGGGTCACAACGAGTTGGACACAACTGAAGAATGACTGAACGGCAACAACCCATTGGTTTCCCACCAGGCAGAGTATAACAGGAGCCAGACTTCTGGGGTGCAGTAATGAGGTTAGTAGGTGCCAGTGGTTTGTTTGAAAAGAAAAGAAGCCAACTGGGAGATAGAGGTGCTATTGTTAGACCTGAAGTTTGATTGTTCTTGTATACACTTAATGAGGTGGATGACTGCAAAGCCTGCCTTCTAAATAAAGTCTTTAAGAACAGAAAGGTTATCTGAAAAACTCTACAGTCCCACAGAAAATCACCTTTGGCTAAAAGAAATGAGGAGAATGTAGCTTTTGGGTCAGTGGGAGATCACTTTGTTTGGCCTTCTGAATAGGCTGATTCACTTCTGGCTTTCTTTTATCATTCTTTTGGAGTAAAAATGGCTCCTTGGACAAGCACGACACTCTCCCACCCATCTACCTTTGCTAAGGGTATTCCCTTGGCCTAGAATGGCTGTGCTCATTCTTCAAAGCCCAAATTTAAATACCATGTTCTTTAAAGAGCTTTCCTTTATCCTTCCCCACCTGCCACTCCACCTATCTCCCTTTCTGCTTAGATTCCCCTCTATATTTTGTTCTTAAACTCTCAATTCATTGGTTGTATGATATTCTGCATTATCTTTATCTGTATTGGAGGTAAATTCCATGAGACTGCAGGAACCAGGTCTTATCAAAACTTTTTCTCCTCTAGTATCAAGTATAATGCTATATCCAGCAGCAGACACTTAAAGGTGTAAAGATATACTTTTTTCTGCTTTGCTGTGAACAAGTCTCTAACTTAGAAAGGTATGAACTATTTCAGGTAACCTTGGCTTGGAGGCCTTCCCTGGCTCCCCAGCAGCACCACATGCAAGAGAAGCCTGGTTTCTTGGAAGCCCATCTTTCCATTTTCTGCTCCCTTGGAAGGCCCATGTGTTATGGGAATTTTTGATTTCCCTTTATTCTCTTTGCAACTTTTGGTTAACACTAACCTCACCTGACCAAACCTTGTGAAAATTTACTGAAGAGAATTTTTTATATAAGAAACCAATCTCAACTGTTCCTGACTCCTTGGCAACATGTAAACCCTTCTCCTCAGTCTATTGTGAATCCTCTAAATGTAGTTTAATCTGACTTAGTTTACCTATTGGTAAAGTTTCTTTCCTTAGGATATGTATGGGATCATGACTCTGTTTTACTAAGTTTGTTCGACTTTTATGATATTGAAAGAAGTATGGCGTAAGAAGAATGTACAAAATCACAATATGTAAAGGAATTATTTCTCTGTCACTAGGACATAATTTTATCTACAAAAAAGCTTTGTCAGAATATTCAGTTGTTCATGTTTTCTCTGAGGCCTGAACCTATGTTTGAGTGTGATAATAAAATCTAGGTTTTTTTACCTCCACAATTTCTGCACATGGTAAAAATATATTTGGCAGTATTTACTCACAGCATGAACTCAGAGAGTAGAGATTTCTCCAGTAACACATGTAATGTAACAGTTTAGGACCATGGAGGTAATAGGACCCAGGTTGATGCTTCATAAAGTCTTTACAAAAGTTTTCAACTTTAAAATCCTCATATCGTTTGTTGTGACCAGGATCAATGATATTAATGTCTTCCCCACTAGAATGTATGTTCCTTGCGGAGAGGGACTAAGTTTTGCCTTTCTCTGTATCCCCAGCATTTAGCCAGGAGCCTGTATTCTACTAGGACAGCTAGGTGGCACAGTGGGTAGAGTTCTGCACCTGGAGTCAGAGAGACCTGAGTTCAAATGTGGCCTCAAACAGTTACTAGCTATGTGACCCTGAGCAAGTCATTTAACCCTATTTGCCTCATCTATAAAATGTGCTGGAGAAGGAAATGACAAACCACTCTAATGTCTTTACCAAAAAACCAAAATGGGGTCATAAAGAGCCATCAAAAATGGCTAAACTGATGCCCTAAAGGAAGAGATATAGATGATCAATGAGTCAATCAACAAGCTTTTACCATCGACCATGCTACAATACTAAAGGGAAAAGAACAAGCATTTCATAGCACCTATGATGTGCCAGGTACTCTACTAAGTGCTGTGACAAATGTTATCTCATTCGGTCTTCACAAAGACCTTGGAAGGGAGGCACTGTTGTTATCCCCATTTTATGGGGAGGAAACTTTGAGGTAGACGGTGGTTAAGTGACTTGCCCAGGGTCACACAGCTAAGATGGTGTCTAAGGCTGAATTTGAACTCATGTCTTCCCAACTCTAGGCCCATTGCTCTATCAATTAGCTTCCCCAAATTAAAACAGTACTTTTTTTTGTTGTTCAGTCATTTCAGTCACAGCCCACTCTTCATGACATTTTCTTGGCAGATAGAAAAGTAATTTGCCATTTCCTTCTCTAACTCATTTTATATATTGGGAAATCAAGGCAAACTATCCAAAGGCAGATTTTAAAAGAAAATGGAATGTTCTTTTCACAGCAAATACAAACCTCCATTCTGCTATCTATGGGGCAGTTAGCTCTTTCCTCTTTGGTTATCATTTTCTGTTTGCTCCTGGGATAATATTGTACTGTACAAACTGTACAAGGTCACTGGTGAATAAAAAGTCATTTGTTAAGCATTTAGTTGTGCCAGGTACCAGACTTAGTTATGAAGATGCTACCACATTCCTGAAATTTTGGGAAATTTGCTTTCAAGCACTACTTTTATATTGCATCTGTCATTTCTACAACCTAAGCTATTAAAGGGTGTTCTGTGATTGAATGACATTAGGTGTGTGTCCAACTTAACAGTAAAATTAGTTTGTACCTTGACATCTGGGTGTTCGGCTGGTGAGATAATATGAGATAATATTCATTCATTCAACTGACAAGCATTTATTAAGCACCAATTACCAGTCAGGTACGAGTGTTAGATTCAGGTAGGGCTGGGAGGGAGGTATTCAGTCAGAAACAAAATAATCCCTGTCCTCAAGACCTTATATTTGTTTCGTTTGAGGGTTTTTTTATTGGGTTTTGATGAGTAGGTTTCAATGAACCTTTTATTGGTTGATAATGGTGATGATAGCCAAGACAGGGGTGGGGAACCTGAGGCCGTGAGGCCACACCTCTAGGTTCTCAGGGCCACCTGTGACCTCGAGGCCACAGTTTCCCCACCCTTGGATGAAACAATCAGAGTTAATAATCAGATGTTTTATACTTATTTTAGTAGCCCAGAGAGCCCTGACTTCACTGGTGGGGGCTCTCCTCTTACTGATCCTGTTTGAGGCATCTTTGAAGAATATCTTCATAAATTACTGTGTTGGAAAATTCCATGAGCTGGTGTCTGGTCTTTCAGGTGATGAATGCATTCAGTTTAGTGAGATTGGTATTTGGGCAGCAGACATAAGAGCACATACACAAAGCCCTCCTAAGTGAGTCTAACCTGCAGGTTTAGATATCAGTCATCTCTGTCTTATGACAAAGATTCAGAAGAGGGCTTCCATGGAGGGAAACATTTTATAAAACAGTACAAAATAAAATAGTGGATGATACATCCAGCTGATAAAAACTAGTAAAAAAAAAAAAAAGAATTCAGGACACAGCATTGTCTCCATTTTGTAAATGGGACAATTTCACCTTCTTTAGGGCCTTCATTTTTCTTTAACACCAAAGGCAATTGAGAAGACTGTGAGGAGGGCTGTTGACTGACCCACAAGGGATATTATCTTAAAGTTTTACTGCTGTCTTTGGAACTGGGATGAATTTAGATCCATCAGAACTCCCCGTGAAAGTCTCATGTGTAGGCAAAAGTATTTTTGGTTTGTCTTGGTCTTAGACTAATCTATATTTCCAGCCTGATGACATATTTCTCCCCATCAAACGCTTTATGTTCCAGTCAAACTGGCCTCTTAACATTCCCCTCACATACACACATGACATTCCTTCTACTCTCTGGGCTTTTGCCCAGTCTGTCCTCCATGCCTGGAATACTCTCTCCCTCACCTCTGCCTTTAAGAATCCCTAATTCCCTTCAAAATTCGTCTCAAGCCCCACCTCTAACCCATATGAGGATTTCTTGATTCCCCCAGTTAATAGTGCCCACCTTGATTACTTTGCATTTATTCTGCATTTATATTTTATTTGCATATTGGTGAATATGTTGTATCACCCCAATAGACACTAAGCTCCTTGAAGTCAGGAATTATCTTACCTTTGTCTCTATATTCCCATAGTATCTGGCACATACTAGGCACTTAAAAGAGAGTCTTGTTGATTTTTTTCTTTTCCAAAATTTCTTAAGAGAAAAGTAGTTACTTCCCTCCACCCCGAAAAGGAATACAGAATTAAAATCTCTGAGGTCTCTGACTTCACAACAGTACCTGGGTATGGCCCAGGTACTGCCCAGAGAGAGGTGATGTGAAGGGGGCAGAAGTATTTTCTTCCCTTCCATGTGTTACATTCCAAATCCTCAAAAAGACTCATTAAACACCACTTAGCTAAATATTACAATGTAAGAAAGAGTCTACGAATGACAGCTTTCTTTAACATTGCCCGGACTGATTAGCAAAAGTTTCACTTTTCAGATGGTGACCCATCTAACTCAACAGCACAGTACTTAGAGCATTTTCCTAAACAAAACTTTGCAAGAGCCAGAAAGAGACTTCCCTTCACCTTCCTTACATGCTGTAGGTTCTCTATGCATAGTCAGTCAGTTAACACACGTTTATTGAGGTCTTACTAAGTGCCCTGAACTGTGGTAAACTCTGAGGATACCAAGAAGAACTTCATAGTCAAATGGGGGTGATAGAAATAACTAGGGGCATACAAGATAATGGAGGATAGAATATATATCTATATATCTATATCTATATCTATCTATCTATCTATCTATCTATCTATATATATATATATAGAGAGAGAGAGAGAGAGAGAGAAAGAGAGAGGGTGTTTAGTGAGTAGTATATATGATAGGTAATTGTGTGACCCTGGGCACCCTATGTCACCCTGTTTGCCTCAGTTTCCTCATCTTTAAAATGAGCTGGAGAAGGAAAAGGTAATCTATTCCAGTATCTCTGCCAAGAAAACCCCAAATGTGGTCATGAAGAGTAGGACATGACTGAACAGCAACAAGATAGTGGTGGTGATGGTGGTGATAGTGGTGGTGATGGTGATAGTGGTGGTGGTGGTGGTGGTGGTGGTGGTAATGGTGGTGGTGGTGGTAATGGTGGTGGTGGTGGTAGTAAGAAAGTATGAGATAACTTCTTACTTTTTAAAGTTTTAAGAAAAAGGAAAACATCAAGACTCTTCCTTTTGTCTGTGAGGATGGGGCAAGAGCAGAGCAGTGATAGAGAACTACTGGTATGTAAACTCCTTCTCCCACCCATCCCCCATAGATCATCAGCTCCTCTGTGACTTATATTCTTAGCTATCTGAGTGCACTGAGATGAAATGATGCATACCCAAGGTCACACAGCTAGTATGCTGTGCCTAAGGCAAGATTTAAACCCTGATCTTTCACCTTGAAGGCAGGAACTGTTTAATTTTGGTCTTTTTTATCCCCAATAAGCAGAAAAGTATACCTGGTATACAGTAGAAGCTTAATCAATGCTTGTTGTTGACTGCATCATAATGTATCTTCTTCCTTTTATACTAATGTGAACTATGGAGAGAGTAGCTGCAGCATATAGGGCACCACCACCACATCCTGACACAATTCACACACTCCCATCAGAGGAGCTGTTCTCTCCCGAGCTTAGCCCTGGGACTTGTGAGTGCAGCCCTAAGGTATTACTGTGATTGATGCTGTTTAATGCCTTCTCAAAATGGTTATAATAACCATCATTTCTCCGCCTCCCAACTCGCCTGGACTAACTAAAACACATGAAGGGACTTATCCTAACTACTGTAAAATGATAGAAAATCAGCTTGCGAAAGCACTTTTAGTTTTAACCTCATGCAATGCTTCTATAACATCACAGGCTTGGATGTTTCATTTACCTTGCAAGATATCTGCTTTACTTTAAGGCCACTGATAGGTGCCACCAATTTTTACTTAGCTGTGTGTCTGAGTGTTTATTTTGCCACTAACATTAAATCATTAGCTAATGTCCAACAATAGTCTGAGCTGCATTCAATGTTAAAGTAAACTGAATACCCTCAAATCCCCACCTGAACTGTGAATATGTCCTCTCTTTCACAGACATATTGTAGGATTGACTTGGAAAATTTAACAGTTCACGTGGGAAAGGAAGGAAAAAAGGGAGATGATTTTGGAGTTTATATTGAACATAGAATATTAAACACCTTATAGATCAATGCTGGACATTAGCCAGCCTTGAACATTACATGTCACACACATACCCATAAGCTTGCTGCCCCTTTCCCAAATGCACCTCACCTGTTCCCAGTTCTTTACTGATTCTCCATCCTCTGCCCTCTCTAACCCCATCTCCCCATCCCACTAAACATGCGTTTCCCCATCTACCTCTATTATCTCATTTCTATCAAATGTACTTTCTTTGTTTTCTCAGTCACTTTTAAAATTACCCAGTCCAATCTTCCTCTACAGCTTCTCAACAGGTAAGACCTTTGGATAATTTCTTCAATTCCAATTCACTACCTTTGGTATCACAAGCAGATTCTGACCGCCCAACATGACTCCCTTGGACCCTGTGCTCCATTGTACCTATGGACTGATACCATTTTCTCAGCAAGAAAACCATTCTGCTCAGACTGAATGAAGGTTTAGATTTTCCTTTCTCTCCCTGCTATTCAAAAAACACTATAACAATACAGTCATTTTCTCCCCGAGTAGGATAAACCAATACATTGTCATCCCTCCTCTAAAGGATTCTGAGAAATTATTTTCCAGGCACTTGTTTTGACCTGGTAGACTGTGAAAGGATGTCCTTACTCACCTTTAGAGCCAATGGAAGAGTTGGACAAGAGAAAGCGCTGGGTGAGAGAGTAACGCCTTCACACAAGTCAGCTTCTCGAAGGCTTTACTGCCGACCTTTTGCAGCCAGAGGTGCTGCTACTGCCTGCATCTGGAGTCTGTATGTCTTCTTTCCCCTCAGTTTTCCTCTCCTGGTCGTGCACTTTCTTTCTCTGTTTGCTTCTTCAGTTTTCTTCTCTGCGGACAGACAGCAACTCTGCTGCTTCTAGTCCCGATGAGAGCTGATAATCTGCATTTCCCACTCCCACTTTTTGGGCTGTGATACAACTCCCCAGTTTTAATACCCCCAGCAGTGTTCTATAGGGCCAGGAGGGGGCAGCAGAGGAGGTTGGGAATTATACACCTTGGAAATAGAATGGAGAGAAGTTTTTGGTTAGATCCCTTCATCTTGGCCAGTGGTCTTAAGTCATGGGGCAATGGATTTGGAATCCAAGAACTCCAGACTCTGATGCTTACCACTCATGTGTCCTGGGGCTTTCATCTTTCTGTAAAATGAGAACTAAATCTTCTCTAGGCTCCCTTTGGACTCAACATTCCTAATACTGTTCCATCCTCTTAACACACGCTGATATCCCTGTGGTATCTTTGCATAAAGGCAAGGGGATATTTAATTTTTGTTTTTGCATCTTATGTGATTAAGTACTTAATAAATGCTTGTTGACTTTAATTGAATAATTCTTCTAAGAATATCACTATAACAATATGGCATTCATGGTCCTCTCCATGGTATAATTTGAGGTGTCCAAGGAAAATCCTCTATTTCTACTAATCTGTTACATAGTATCAAATATCCCAAAGATTAATTCTTTTGAATTATAGCATTAGGTGCCAGGTGTTCTTAAAAAGAAATCTCTCTAGATAAACTGATATGAGTCACCCACACATTAGTATAAAGTAGTTAACTAGAGCTGCTTCCTCTGAGAAAGTGCAGTGAAGGAAGATGAACCGGGGAAGTGAGAGTTTGGGCAGGGAAAAATGATCATTTTAGAATATGGGGCACTGCTCAGGGAGAGCAGACCTGGGTGGAATGCCAGCCTGTGTGGTTCTTAACAACTAAAGGAAATCAAGAAAACACTCTGCCTCTGAGTGAGAAGTCAAGAAAAAAACAAAGGAGGAGTAGGAGGAGGGTTGGGGACAAACTTGCTTTGTAGCATCTTACTAAAGGATAATGTCCAGTTATCTGGGGCTTTGCCATTCTTCATTAACCCAGACTTGAACCCTCTGGGTCATCCTTCACAACTCGATACCTCTTATTCCCTACAACTGACCGGTTGTGGTATATACTTTCATAGCATCTTTCCAATACATTCTCTTCTCTCAATTCACACGGCCACCACCTTAATTAAGGATCTTGTCACCTTTCACCTAGAATCTAGGACTCTAGATCTATCCAGTCCTAAAGGGTCTCCTTACCCCCAGATTCTTCCTATTTTTATCCTTCCTCCACTTGGCTGCTGAAGCTAACATGGTGATCTGAAAAGACAAGTCTAACCATGTTACCCCTCACTCTATAAACTCTAGTGACTCACTGTTACCTCCAAGATCAAATCCCAAGCCCTCTGGCCTTTCAAGTTCTTCACAGCATAGTCTCTTTCTATCTTTCCAATCATCTTACATTTTACTCCTTTCCCCATACTCTACCATATACCTACACTGGCCTACTTCTATTTTCTTAAATTTGTATTCCATCCACACATTATTTGTGCCTTGACACCAACTGTCCCCACACTTAGAATGCTCTTTTTTACCTCGGTCTCTTGGCTTCCCTGGGTTTAAGACTCAATTCAAGAGGCACCTAGGTGGCACAGCGCATAGAGCACCAGTCAGGAGGACCTGAGTTCAAACACAGCCTCAGACACTTAGTAGCTGTGTGACCTTGGGCAAGTCACTTAACTCCTATTGCCTCAAAAAAAAAAGACTCAATTCAACACCTAGGTTCTTCAGGAGGCCGCTCCCAGTTTCCTCAGTGACTAGTACCTTCCCTTCTAACATGATCTTCCAGCCACTGTGTTATTTTGTCTGTTCCTAGTTATTTACATGTTGCCTCTTCCATTAAAATGTGAACTTCTTGGGGACAGAGACTGGTTTTCCTTTTCTTTATCTCTCCAGCACTTTGCACAGTGCCAAGAGTGCTTTGTTGATGAGTCATTTCAGTTGTGTCTGACTCTTGGTGACCCCATTTGGGTCAAAGATACTGGAGGAGCTTGTCATTTCCTTCTCCAGCTCATCTTACAGATGGGAAAACTGAGGCAAACAGGGTGAAGTGACTTGCCCAGGGTCACACAGCTAGTAGTGTATGAAGCAGGATTTGAACTCAAATTCTCCTGACTCCAGGGCAGGTGCTCAATCTACTTTGCCACATAGTAAATACTGAATTGTGTTCATCCTTCATTGCTGAAGAAGACCATGCCATCAGAGAAATGATGACATGACTGGCACTTGACTTTGTTTTGAGTGAGGGAGGGCTGTGCAGATCACCAGCCTCACTTCTCCTCCAGAGCCATCCGAGTCCAGTGACCAGATGCTTATTGACTGACTTATCAGGTCTGCTATCCACGGTCTTCATGCCCATGGAAAAGAAAAGGACCCTAGGTTTTACAGGTTTACTATTAACACAACCTCTACAATCAGAATGTTTCTATAGAAATTAATCAGGTAAGGTCTTTGGAGAGGGACCTGGAGGGTAGAACATAGGATCTATCTGCTATTAACTTCGATCACCTTAAGCCTTGAAGTACTGCAATAGCCTGCTGTGGGCGGGGGTCTCTATACCTCAAGTCTCTCTCTAATCCAGTCCATGCTCCACTCAGCTGTCATACTGATCTTGCTAAAGCACAGTTTTGGCCAGGTCATCCCTATCTACTTAGTCATCTCCAGTGACTCCCTCTGGCCTCCGGGATCAAATAGAAAGTCCTCTATCTGGCTTAGGAAGCCCTTCATAGCCAACCCCTACACCCCTTTCTGGTCTTCTTACATCTTTCCCCTCTCCATGTTGTCTGTCATCCAGTGATGCTGACCTACTTGCTGTTCCTTGAACATGACATTCGTCTCCCTGCTCCTGGCATTTTCATTCTCTGTCTCCCATGCCAAGAATGCTCTCCCTCTTCATCTCTACCTCCCAGCTTTTCTGACTTCCTTCACGTCTCTGCTAATATCCTACTTTCAGCAAGAGGCCTTTCCCCATCCATCTTGGGACTACAGTTATCCCTTCCACATCGAATGGGTTAAGGGCAAATGACCCCACAATCTGGAAAATCTGCATAAAATTATTTTTGGTCCTCCCTTCGAACCAGAGAAGAAGTCTGAATTCTGGTATTAAAAGATAAAATAGGTTGACATTATACAATACTATAGGTATATTTTATGCGTTTCTCAGTTTCCAAATGATTTTCTGTGTCGTTTGCTGGCCTCTGCCGTCATCTACAGATTCTACAAAACTCCCCTAAAATTCCCATTTTAATTTGTATGCTAATATGTGATATATTGAAACTGTGTTGGGGAAAATTCAGTGTGGGAGGGAAAAGCCATCTTCCTTCAGTTTTTCCTTCCTTTGTTTTTCAGCATAGTTGTTTGCACATGGTCTCCTCCATCACTCTTTTTGCCTTTCTTTGTTTTCCCATTGCTTAGCACAGATTCTGGCACACAGTAGGAGCTTAATAAATGCTTGTTAACTTTGTAGGTCCTTTTTACAATTCCTATGATTTTAAATGAGAGAATGGATTCCAAAGGAGGCATCAAGGCCTCTAGAACAGATTCCTGAGTCAGCCTTATCTTCTCCCTGGCATGCTGAGTGAGGATTGTTGGAGCTCAGTAAATATTGGTTCAGTGGTTGATTAGGTAATTCCAAACTCTTCACTTTCACTGCTTATATAATTTTTCAATACCTCAGACCATCTCACTGTCTCACACATAAACATACCTCAAGGAGTTGTGAAAAGTACATATACCTTTAAAATATCTAAATGAGTTAAAACTAATTTTGAAGTGAGGATTTTTTAACACTCCTGGAGAGAATTGACACTTTGAGATATTATTAAAACAAACAAGTTTAGGAATCATAAGATTGTGAATTAGAAGGGTGATGCTGGTCAGTTAGACCAGGTTGGGGAACAGAACATGGAGATAGAAACAATTGGAATGACTGCCCCATATCTGTAAGCACAGCCTCTGACTCCAAAGAATTCTGCCAGCTCCTGTGCTTTTGTCCTTTCTGCTTACCTCAAGATCAATTCATTCTTTCATTAAAAAGCTCCAGTTTCCTTTGTCTGCTCCAGTATAAGACCTTATATCCCCCAACATTTTTAGGCCACCCACAACCAGATAACTGCCTGGACTGGGCTGATTGCCTGGGGCAGTACCATCTGTGAGCCTCACTTAGCCAAAGCTGGCCCAGTGGGGACCCAGGGTTGGCCACGAGGCAGAGAGGATACACATCTTACATACTTTTTGTATGACGCAGTTGGCTCAATGCATCTGCAAATTCTGGAGAAATCCTAGAGTTGAATCTGTGCAGTCTGAGACTGTCTGCATTCCTGAGAGTCCTTTAAACTGACTGCCATAAACAAGGGGACTTAGAGATTATTTTATCCAGCCTCCTCATTTTCTTCAATGAGTCCCCAAGGTTAAGTGACTTGCTCAGAGTCACATAGCTAATAAGTGGTCAAGTACTAAGTATTATTATAACTCAAGCAGAGGTATCCTAGAGTCAGTTTTAACCAGCTTGGGAGAGTTGATTGCTAAATTTCCAATGTGGACATTTACATCTTAGAAATCAGGCAAAGCTACAAAGTTTGATTTATTATTTTGCTACCAGGGTTGGGGAACCTGAGGTCACATGTAGCCCTCTGGGTTCTTAAGTGTGGCCCTTTGACTGTATCCAAACTTCACAGAATAAATCCCCTTAATAAAAGGATTTGTTCTGTAAAACTTGGACTCAGCCAAAAGGCCACACCCAAGGACCTAGAGAGTCACATGTGACCTTGAGACTGCAGGTTCCCCACTCCTGGCAGACTTAAGAAAGTGTTAGTAATGCACATTAATATCTCAATCAATCAACATTTATTAAGCACATCCTCTATGTCAGGCCCTATGCTAAATGCTAGGAATATTTTTTAAAAAGGCAAAAGACAGTCCCTGCAAGGAGTTTACAATCTAATGGGGGAGGCAACATGCAGACAAATATATACAAAACAATCTATATAAAGGGTAAATGGGAAATAAATAACAGAGGGAAGGTACCAAAAATGAAGAGGGGATGGAAAAAGTTTCCAGGAAAAAGGAAGGCAGGGCATATATTTCTGCCTTCCATCTCCCCAGTCTGATTGTGTAACATTTCTCATCACACCCCTTGGATTCAGGTGTTCTGACTACAGATCTACCACTCCCAACTCTATACCATGTCAACTAAAGGATTAGATTCATTGATCAGATCCAGCTAGTCTCTAAAGCGCCTATTTATGTTTGTATCCAAGAATGCAAAACAAACAGCTCACATGGTTAAACCTGGCTTTCCAGTTCACAGATGTGTAGACTCATTGACTCCTTAAACTGGAAATGATTTTAGTGGTTATCTAGGGCATCTCTTAACAATGGCATAAATCCTGTACATTCTACAAGAAAAATAGAAATCATAGGACAGAGAGCAGTGATAGAACAAGGAAGAGGGTGGCCTAGCTGAATAGGGCATGGGGTGCATGTGGGTTCATTTTAACAAAAACATAACAAAACTATTGGTTGCAAAAAGAAAGCAGTATGATTTCTGTGCTTTGGAAGGCCCTCAAGTTTGTTTGGTGTGTAAAAGATGAGGGAGTCGGGTTAGATGCCCTCTATGGACTTACTGGGTTCTTTGAATCCAGGGGCCGATGTGTTCGTATTCTAACAGGCCTCCGGCACCATGTCAAAGAGCCAGTGGTACGTATGCCTGGCTGGAATTCCATGCTTATATAATGAGCATGTCATAATAAGAATATATGGCAGACTGTCTGCTCAGGATAATGAGGCTAAGCTGAGAAATGTTAAATGAGACTGAGGAAGCTGAAAAATGAATTGAGGCAGTGATAATGAGGGCTTAAAAATTCCAGGCAGATTGACAGAATATCTTATTAGGGCAAGGCATGGAAACAAGATTTTGGATAAGTTGGAATACTTTTATGATCATCAACATTCTGTTTGCTTTCCTTCCACACCGTGACTGCAGAGCTCTGGACTCACGGGAAACCTTTAGGAGACTAGTCCGCTCTTCCCTTAGGATGAAGGTCGTGTGCGCACTTACTAACGTAGTGATCTTGGATGAGTCATTTAACATCTCTCACCCTCAGGTTCCTCCTCAGTAAAATGGGGATAACAATAACAGCTATCTCATAGGATGATTGCCTCGTTTTATGTCCCAGCTTTCCAGAATTTCCTAATGTCCTAGAACAGAGATGTCAAACTTGCTCCCATTCCCTAGCATTAAAATATGACTGGGAAATATTTAATAAAATAAATATAAATACAATACAACCTTTGTGTGGTTCAGGCATGTTCCACTCTTTGTGACCCCATGTGGGTTTTCTTGGCAAAGATACTGGAATGGTTTGCCATTTCCTTTGCCAACTCATTTTACAGAGGAGAAAACTGAGGCAAACAGGGTGAAGTGACTTGTCCAGGGTCATACAGCTAGTAAGAGTCTAAGGCTGGATTCAAACTCAGGTTTGAATGGATACAATGTGTCACCTAGCTACCACACGATACAACATAGATGATATTAATTTGTGATTTTCTAAGTCAATATGGGGAGCAGAGATTTGGGTTTGATATCGCTGTGCCAGAATACACAATTATGGCAAATCGAATAGCGTTGGTCCTGATTGGCAATGCTAGGTCAGGAAAGCAGGGTGAGCAAAGCGTCTGTATCATCTATATCATGTATATCAGTGTCTTTATCATTGATCATACTACAATGTATTCTTCACATCAGAGTAAATGAGAAAACAAAGTGGTCTGTCACATGGTCCACCGTTATTGGAATAGGGACAAAGGTTAAGAAATAATTGACAGTAGAACTAGAAAGTCAATCTCCCACTGGAGTCCTAGAGACTAAAAGCATCTCAGAATAAAAGTGTGCCATGGTTCTACACCACTGGGGGTTTGAGAAAAAAATCCTCTCCATGGCTTGGCTAATGGGCAAAGTCAAAGAAGCTTAACTTTGGGGAAAAGATATTCTTCTTGTTTTTGTTTTTAATGGGACAAGTGGGAAAAACAAGGTGTGTGACAGGTCAAGTGCAAACTAGAACTTGAACAAGTCAAACAACATAAGCATTAACTCTTTGCAAAAGTCAGTCAGAAAATTTCACTTGCATCATAGGGACGTCTCCAAGTGGTAGTCTATTAATGGGATCACCTCAAGAGAAGACTGTAGACAGGTGAAATGGATTCTTTGCCTCAGCCTTTTCCAAGGAAGGTTGCCAGTTAGAAACATTTTCACTCCCTTGAAATGAATTTATGGGTAGGAGGAATGAGATCAAATAGAAACATACAGTGTGTTCTTAAATTTATTGTCTGACTAGATTTTTAGATATGTTGCCAGCATTTGCTCAATTGTTCTGAAGGAACTCAAGGGTCAGATTGTGGAACTGTTGGCCAAATGTATAACCTCTGATAATATATTACAAATGATTACTGTGCTGGAAACCTGGGGAATTGGCAATGATTTTTATCTAGTGGTATGCTGACAAATATTTAACAACTGGCTCTCCAGGAAGGAAATTGTATACGACACACATTTAAGTTTATCAGCATCACTAATATTTTCCCCATCACTTTCTTAAGTCCAGAAAATCAACTAAACAATATATTAAGCCCTAATTTGTAGCATTTTTAAGATGTAAATGATCAGACTAAAATTTTAACAATTAGCTCTTGCAAGTTGGTTAGAGCTGGCTCCAGCACACACCTGCTTCTATGAGTAAGGCCTCCACACAAGGCCCTGTGAACTACCCAGCAGTGAACATCATCTTGTTATAGGGCAAGCTGTTTATACTATAATAAAGAAAAGAATCATGAAACCAAAGCAAAAAAGTAATTTATTAGGGGTAAAATGGTTTCTATGGAGAGGGAGGGGGAAGAGAGGAAATCATGCCTTATATAATTTAAATTTACTTAAGAATTTAAGCCTTACAGAACACTCTTTTCATGGAAGTCCTGTGCAGTGGACAGGGCAAATAACAGTGTATTCATTTTACAGATGAAGTAACTGGGACTCGCCTGTGGTAATATAGCTTGTAAGCAGGATTTGAACACTAGTCTCCTTAATAATCAATAAGTATTTATTAAGCATCTATTATGTGCCAGCACAGTGTCAGGAGCTGAAAATAATGACAAAAGTGAATGTCTCTGCCCTCAAGGAGCTTATATTCTGTCAGAGGAGACAGAATTCATTCAGGGTGTCCCCAAAATCTTAGTGCAGCTTTAAGCTTTAGTAGCTTTTTGGACTTCCTGCATAATCATATACTTTATAAGTATGGAGTAATTTCAGGGGGAAGGCATTAGCAGTTGTGGCTATCAGCAAAGCCCAAGGCAGGAGGGGAACATGACTTTGGAGGAAGCTAAATACTCTAAGAAGAAGAGGAGAGGAGGGAGTACATTCTAGCTTCAGCGAATAGCCCATATAAAGATACAGAGATGAAAGATGGGATGTCATGTCACCAAGAAGTTCTCATTGTTATTGTGTCATGTATGACTCTTTGTGACCCCATCTGTGCTTTTCTTGGCAAAGATACTGGAGTGGTTTGCCATTTTCTTCTCCAGTTCATTTTATAGATGAGGACACTGAGGCAAATGGGGTGAAGTGACTTGCCCAGGGTCACACAACTTGTAAGTGTCTGAGGCCAGATTTGAAGTCGGGAATATGAGTCTTCCTGACTCTATGCCCAGCCCTCTATCCACTGCACCTCCTAACTGCAACCATCTAGTTGACTGCTATACCATTATTTGGGATCGTAGGAAAATCATGGACATTAGGAAGTGATAAAGAAAATAAACAAACATAGTTAAGAAATTCAAAAAAAGGAAAGAAATCTTGCAACCATAATCTAGTGAATTTAACTTCAATTCTTAGCAAAATTCCAGAAAATATTACTAAAGCAATAATTTGTGAGTATTGGGGAAAGAAAATGTTAGTTAATAAAAAACAAACTTGCTTTCAATTAAGAAAAAGTTAGGTCTGGTAAATTTCATTTCATAAGATCTTAGGATCCCAGAATTAAAAAGATCTTCAAGGACTGTCTAGTCCAGGGGTGGGGAACCTGTGACCTTAAGGCCACGTGTGGCCCTCTAGGTCCTCAAATGTGGCCCGTTGTCTGAATCCAAACTCAAAGGGCTGCATTTGAGGAACCAGAGGGCTACTTGTAGTCTCGAGGTCACAGATTCCACCCATCCCCAAGTCTAATGTATAATTGAGTGAGAATCCCTCACCCTGCGGAAGGAATGCTCATCCAACCTTTGTATGTGGGCCTTAAATGAGGAGGAACCCATGTTTACCCAAGAAAACTCATTCCATTTGTTAGGAAGTGTTTCCTTCAATTGAATTTAAATTTGCCTCTGGGCAACTCTTAACCTATTTCTGCCCTCTGAAGCCATGTAGAACAAATCTAATCTTTTTCTTTCTTGAAGACAGCTAGCAATGTACTCTCCAAAGTTCTAGGCTAAACATCTTTAGTTCCTTCAACTAATTCTCATGATACTTCATCATCTTGGTCACCCTTTTCTAACTGTTCTCCAGAGTCACTCACCTCATAGATCTGGGCAATCTTCTATCCACAGTATTCATAGACTACAAAAAACATTGACTTTGTGGAAAATTTGGAGGGATAACGATTGGATAATCATACAGTTAGGTATGTTCAGAACTGGTTGACTGACTGTACCCAGAGGGTAGCTATAATGAATCAATGTCAACTTGAAGGGAAGTATCTAGCGTATCATAGGAAAGGAGTGAATCATAGGATGTAGAACTGGAAGAGGCATTAGACATCATCTGATCTCATTTTACAAATGAGAAAGTCATGACTCAAAAAAGGTAAATTGACTTGCATAGCTATGGTCACACAGGTAAAGAATAAGCAGAGCCAAATGTCCCAATGTATGTCCTTGTCCTTTCTGTCCCACATTATATTACTGACTTAGATGAAGTGATAGCTGGCATGCTTTATCAGTTTAGAAATAACAGAAATCTGAGAGGGATATAGGTTTTATTAGTAAAAACTGAGTATCCAGGTAAAGGCAAGGTGATAGTTTCACTGAATCCCACATACTGAACATCTGGAGTGTTATATTCAATTATGGGTGCAGCATTTTAGGAATTTACATTGATAAGATGTAAACCATCTAGAGGAGGTTTAACAAGATGGTGAAGGAACTTGAAAAGATGTCATGTGGAGAGCTCTGGAAGAAACTGAGGATATTTTGATTTCCTCAACAAAGAGAATTGAGTCTAGACAAGAGAAGGTGTGAGAGGATATATGTTTTCAAATATTTTAAGAACTATTATATTCAAGACCACATATTAGAAAGACTCTGCCTGTTCTACTTGATTCAAGATGTCATATTAAGATAGAATTGGGGTCAATATAAGGGAAATGTTTATAATTAACTAGAGCTATTCAAAAATGGAACTGGGCTGACCAAGATATTGAATATCTCATCACTAGATATCTTCAAGGGGAGGATTGATCCTCTTATTGATCTGGGATTCTGAGAAAGGATTCGTTCTTCAGGTAGATGTTTGACTAGATAACTTCTGAGGTTCCTTATAACTGAAATACTATGACTCTATGAATAAGTAAGCATTTTCTGAAGAAATCAACAAAAATTTGTTAAATGCTTACCTGTGTATGTATGTGAAATGGGTGTAAATACAACACCCACCACCCCTTCCAATATGCTTTGGTTGAGCATGCCCCAAGGAACATAAATGAAGCTTAGATGGCTACTCCTTGTGGGATTGTGTGCTCTAAGTTAGTGCCAGACACTTGGCAAAATGATTTGATGCAGCAATTCCTTGGTCAGGTGATATCAGCAGTGGAGAGAAGATACATGCAAAGAGAATTAGCCATTGGTGCATGCATTGTAGACTGAGTTGTTAACTCAGTAAATTTTAAAGTGGGAGAACTTTTGCTCTTCCTCTCTGTTCTTCTCTACCTAGTATGTGAGTACTCTGGGAGGTTCTCTCTCTCTTGAACTTCCTAATGAGATATTTCATCTCCCCACTCTCAGTATCCATGGAGATTGGCTGTACATTGTAACTAGAACAGGCACTCATGTAGGTGAATCTGATTCAGGATCCCAAGGCTCTGGCTGTCTATTAAGCATTAATTTAAGTGGGAGAATGCAGTACTACTGTGCACCGTACCTGCTTAGCCACCACCAGTGTGTTTCCCATTTAATAAATCAGCCTAGATGAACACCATTAATTCTGAATCAGAAACGTTTACTAAACAGAAAGTAAAGCAAAATTAATAGTATAACATTATACCTGTATTCCAAGGACACTCTTCCACTGATGCATATGGTATGTGAGGGGCAGAGTGGACACCAGCTTAAATAACTATAGCAAGAAAGAGCATGTACAGGGAATATTCCTCCCTAGTGCAACTCACAACTCTGTAATCTAAACTTCCATGTCCTTTGTTTACCTCAGTAAAAGTCTGTACAAAATTTACTTATCCATGTGCATTTTCTAGTTGCTCCCCTTGGATCACATGTCTTTTGGGATAGTGGTATAATATTATTCTCTTTCAGGACAGGAAGAAACCCTACCATAGGAAAAATAAAATATAAAACCCTTTTTCTTCAAGTTAGCTCTTCTAAGGGGGTAAGTCAAAGTCTTTTCTCCTTCCGGTCAGGGCTTCCAAGTAGCAAATGGCAGTGCAAACTCTGATGTCTCTTTCTAGATATGACCAGATATCTCTCCTGAGATCAGCTCCAACTTCTTGACTTAGTTCTCAGCACAGCAACTGATCCAGGATGACTCTCAGGTTGTGAACCTGAGGGATTGGGAGGATAGTGTTGCTCAGTAATGAGGAAGGTAGGAGACAGGGTGGGCAAGGAACAGCCTCTCCCCTACAGGGACAACTCCAGCTCTCTTCAATGAATTGTAGCCACCATCTATGAAGTTCCCTGTATTTCTCCACCATCGCATAAACCAATGGAGATTTTTTTGGGTAAAGTGTTTCAGTCATCTCTCTCACCCAAAGGCTAAGAGGCTTTGCCTTTTAACAAAATTTTCCCTCTGCAGCCTTGCCGTTTTACTCTTTTCAGAATTCTGGTGTTTGATCCTCCAGTTTTCACTCTCCTGTTAACTTTTTGTTTTTGGTCAATTTTTCTATCTTCTGAACTGCCTTGTCCTCTACTGTGTCCCTTGGGTCTCTTGGCTTAACTGTCATGTAATGAGATTTTGTTTGGTTTTTATCTAATTCATTCTTCATTTTCCTTCTCTTTGATATATATATATATATATAATATCTTGTTAGTTTGTTATGCTCATAGATAGCCTATTGGACCTGATAAAATAGACAAAAATGAGAAAGACTTGTAAAGATTTTCATAACTAATTTTCTTCAAGCATAATGAGGTTGTCATATTTTGACTCTAAAACAAATACTCTACGTGCTGCCATAAGAAATGGAAATGATACTGAAGAATATGGAGAGGGGAGAAACGCTATCTGAAAATAAATAAAATAAATATACACATTTTCTGCTGAAAATGACATAATTTGGAGGGAATTGATAAGTAAATTTTCAAGGTATTGTAACAGGAAGCACCCCAACATACACAGGGGTAGATCTGTTATCACAGGTTCTTAGGTCTGCATTCATAAAAGGAAAGGTAACTTTTGAGAGATTAACAATCACTTTAATCAAGCATAGGTATCAGAGAAAATCAAAATCAAAATTTCAGAGAAAATACAGAGAAATCAAAAGTCAACAGACATGCTTCCAAAATATCTGACCAATACATACATACACAGTTACCAGAGAGGGAAGCATCACCTTCTTGGCTTTAGTCAGGGAGGGGGCTCTTTAGCAGTTTCCCAGGGTCACTCTGGTCAAAGAAACACTTCCAGTCAGTAAGACCCAAAGTCAAACCTGACTAAAACCTGACTCTCTGAATATTTATACACTTTTTAGAGCCAGAGGGCATAACACTTGGACCCACTGCCTCAACAGAAAAAACAAAAGGTGCTTGGGATCCCCCTACAAAACAACTCTCCTAATGGGTGGGAAAGATCCTCCTTAATCAAATTATTCCATCAGAGGCACTTTTAGTAAATCAAAAACCGAAAAAGTCCTATTTTATTTACCATTACTGGTATATAAAGAGGGGAGAATATTAAAAGTGTAGAAAAGTCTCAAATTTTATTACTACCATAAACAGGAAACTAAGAAAATATTAATGCAACAATCATTTATTAAGTACTTATCATAAGCTAGAAACTATGTTAAGTCTTGGGAAAACCAACACAGTTATCCCTTCCACATTGCGACTTTCCCCATTATGATTTCGATTTATCATGGGTTGGCACTAAATGAGAATTTGGGGGGAGTTTTACAGAAACTGTAGATCACACATGACAGCCAACAGATGACACAGAAAAAAGTTTAGAAACACAGAAATGCATAATATATATATATATATATATTATTGTATGATATCAACATCTTCTATCTTTTAATACCTTTGGTACAAAGGGAGGGCCAAAACATTTATGTAGATTTTTCAGATTGTGAGGGCTCTTTATTCCTAACCCCAAAGATGTGGAAAGGACAACTGTATAAGCAAAAAAGAAAGATTATAACTCAAGCAATATTTCATAACGTATCTTTATAATCACATAATTGACTCAAAGATGTTGAGAAAACAAGATCTCAGTGTGGTTGTTTATGTAAAAAAATAAAAAGCATTTGGTTTAACAGAGCAAAGTAGTGTTTTATCGGCTTTTCTCCAAGGAGGGGTCTTCCATGCATGTGTAAAAATTATATAAGATCATTTGAAAGATATAACAACAAAGACAGCTTTGTTTGATGACCTTGTGATTATTAATATCAGTGAAGAGATCCCCCATAGAGCCCAAGTCAAAGAAGGATGGCTTAAAGATGGTGAAATCCACCAGATGTCACTGTTTATAGACAACATTGTGCTGATTGCATTAAGCCTTAGAATGATGTCGAGCCTCTTAAATGAATTCTCTAATTACTCAGAAGAGTTTAGTCTAACCATCCACGCAGGAAAAACTAAATATTTGAAGAATGTCTCTTAATTGTTTTCCTGCATGATTAAGCTCAGATTTTCAGGGTAGGTCAACCTGGGCTAGGCTGTGTCTTTGGAACACATTATTTTATTTTCTCTTACATTTTCTAGTGGGTGTAGAATAGTCTAGCATTATTCAAATGTCTTTCATTATATTTAAAGGTCTTTCTCCTGATAGACTGAAGAAATTATTTCTGAATGGAATTATTAAATTTAACCACTATGTGTCTTGGAGTTTGAGGCCCTAAGGTTTCAAAGAAATCCTAAGGTTTGGGGGTTTTTTTGGTTTGGTTTTGTTTTTTTCTGGAGGTGATCTGTGAATTCTTCCAGCTGGAATTTCATTTTCCATGTTCAGAAGTTCTGGGCAGTTGTCTTCTATTATTTCCTTTATTATGGTGTTAAGAGTTTTTTTGCCCTGTAATGATCTTCTGGGAGTCCTATGATTTTTAGGTGGTCTCTGTGCATCCTGTCTTTGACATATGAATATTTTGCTTGCATAGTGATCAGATTTTCTTTTAATGTTATCATCTTTTGTTTCTCTTTTTCTAGATTGTCCTTCACTTCTATATATTTGCATTCCCAATTTATTGTTCTTGCTTTTTTTCCCCTTTGGTGAGGTTTGCCATTGAATATTCTTATTTTTCTGTTTTGCTCATTATTTTTATTTTACAAGAAATAATTTCTGCTATCATAATTTACATTTAAGAATAGTGTTATGGTTCCATCTTCTTCTAAAATTCCATAGAGTCTTCTGCCTCATCAAAGGTTTAGATCACTTTTCTTTGTTTTGAGGGATTTATTTATAGATTCTTGAACTCATTTCTAGATCTGGAGGCCATATATATAGAGGCCATATGTCCTTCTGTTGTAGTATTTTTTTCCTTTCGCCTTACCTGTTTATGTTCAAGGTCTCTGAATTTTCTTCTTCTTGAAATCTTTGATAATTTCAGTCTTTTTTCTCCTCCTCTTATTTTTCCTATTACTCACTTCCTGACTCCCTTCCCTCTGATTGTGGTTTCTTTGGGGGCTGGATCTCAAAGTATTTTAGCATCTTCTCATATTGGACATGGTTCACATGGTTCACTGTACAAGTCTTTGTCCCAATTAATGTTTGGGTGGTCAGAATTGGCTCCAGTTGAATTCTGTGCTGTTTCCTAGAGGCTTGATGGATTCCTGTATAGCTCCTCACATAAACAGTGTTCTCTAATGGTGACTTGTCTCAATCCCTCTCTTCCCTAGCTCTCTGTCCTGGCACTGGCAGTTTAGAACCAGCAGATCAGAGCTTTGCATCACTGGTGTTATGGGGTAGCACCCCCTACCAGGTTTTTGATCTGAATTGCTTTGGCCATGCTGGCTGTTGAGATTTGATCAAACTGGGTCTTTATGGCTAGAAAAAAGGAAAGAGGACCAGAGTTTAGGGATGGGCTTTCATGTAAGACTATGTTGTGTCCTTAGGTCTGCTAATGCAGACCTACTGCTCATAGAATTAGGGTAGGTCTTCTGAGTGAGCTCAAAGTTATTAAACATCAGTTCTGGGGCTTGGGGTTTTTAATCTTTTGCGGGGAGGGTGGCTCTTAGTGTCCCAGACCATGGAGATAACTGAATTTACTTTATCTTTAGTGTATAATTTCTGTTTTGGAGAGATTTCAGAGGTCATGGGAATCAGAGAAAATGTCTAGTCTTCCATTTTACTGCTCACTGACCCGGAAGCCTTGAAGTCATTTAATTTCTCTGAGTCTCTGAAATAGAAAATTTCCAAGGCTGTTCTATACATTCAAGTAGATATATGTCTTAATCAAATATCTTGACCTAAAAAGCACATGATGAAATCACAGCTCTTCCAAATATCAGAAGTGATGATCCTATGCTCATTTCTGAATTTTAGTTTCTGGCTCATTCACAGTCCCAGAGGATCCAATCTGTAAATCAGAAGGTCCATCTCTTATCCTTCATCCTTACTGACCCTCCCAGAGTATCTTAATGTGATAAATTTCTCCTAACACGTCTCAGAATTGGCTTGACTTTCCTCAAAGATAATTTTTTTATATGGGAATCACTTGCATTATAAACATCTTTCTTTCCACTGGGTGATGGGCAGCTCTGAAGTTTCTGCTCCTAACTCTTGGATGTGGAGATCATCAAGGGCTGGCTGTGAATCTGACCAGATCTCAATATTGTGCCATGCAGATTTCCTCCTAAAATAACATAATAAATGGGAAAGGGGGCATGGGAAGACTTTTAGCTATAGTGATCAAAATATTTTAGTTATTGACATGTCAGTCCACACTTCTACCAAATAATAGCTGATGATGCTGAGCATCTCAAGACCGACGAATTAGATGTGTTGGAAGAAAAAATCGGGTAGAGTTTTAAGTGTCCCTTTTTGTCATTTACTCTAAACACAGCTTTCTTCTCCAGAAGACTATTTGGAAGAACTTTTCTTGGTTTTCACAGCTTTCAGGATCCCATCAAACCTTAGTTTTTCCAGAAGGCATTTGGACTCTGCGAAATCACAAAGGCCTTCCTTACTGTCCTTTGTTAGGGCCTTCTTTCTATACAAACACTCCCATTGATAGCAAGCCCTACAAAAGGCAGAAGAGCACTTGGAAGGATATTGTCCCTGATATCACTGTCTCTTCCATTCCTCTGGACATGAAAGGGAACAGAAGGAGAAATCATCTTTTTTTTTTTCAAGTTAAGGTTGGACTAGCTGGTCTCTGAAGTCCTTTCCAGCTGTTGAATTCTGTAAGTCTGAAAAAAGACATATGATAATACTACCGTTGCCTAGTAATCCAGGCTGGCAATGAATAAAAAAATAAATTTCCTTTGACTTTGGAAATATTACATTAAAAAACGTTTGCAGCAAATAAATATGCACTGAAACACTTGTCAATGAAAGGCAATAAGGAGACCAATGACCTAGAAACATGTGAGTAAAATTGTCAGTGTCACAACAAACCAGAACCAGAACCACAGCCATAACCCAAACTGAACACAATAAATTTAGGAACCAACCAGGAATTATTCAATTCGCCAGCAAGGGAGTCTTACCCACACGGGCAGATACTTCTCCAAGGAATAAAAGGATAAAGTCTACATGGGTTTAATTTAGGCAGGAGACTTTGGGTATGGGGTACCTCAGGATTGGACAGGTCTATTGCTGGGGATTAGTAAGAGGACAAGATCTTTTTCGGGTTTGTTATCTCTTGCAACCCTATCCTAATAGACAGAACTGTCCTTGCTGTTTTACCTGTAAGGAATGTCACAGAAGGGAGTGGGAAGAGGGGGAAGTGCCCTGCAATGCAAACAGGGTCAGGAGCAAGAGATCAAGGAATGGTAGATAAAATGTAGTTGCTTTAGCCATCTATAAGCATTTGAGGGCATTGCATCTCTCTTTTTTTGGCCAGTCAATTTGGGTTAAGTGACTTACCCAGTAGGGTCAGACAGCTAGAAAGTATCAAGTGTCTGAGGTCAAATATGAACTCAGGTCCTCCTGATTCCTGGCCTGGCACTCTATCCACTGAACCACCTTCTCATGGGTATTGCATCTTAAATTTCCATCTCTTACACATGCCTGCTCCCTCCAACAAAAACCTGAAATAATCCTCAAGTTCAAGTTATTCTGTTGGTCTTAAACCATGGCTTACGAGCCCCCATTAATTTATTTAGTTTTCCTAGTCAGTAGGGGACACAATTAGTTAAAAATAAAGTCATTGAGTGAAATAATATAGTAAGTAAAGTTGTAAAAGAACATTCTCACCCCAGATTTGGGACAGATTAACAAAGTTAGAATATGCTTCCTGCAATGTCTTCCTTTCCCACAAGATAAGAGAGATTTTATGCTTTATTTCTTTATTTACTTCCACCACTAGTACCTGAGATACATGTGAAAACTTTACCCACCTCCTTGGAGGTGTTTTAAAATATGCTACATGATGGGACTGGTCCTAGAAATTTGGGTTTTTTAACTTTCTCTGCCTTGAAATTTTGGTGGAGATTTTGAATTTGAGCTGACTCATTCCTCAGATTTTATTTTTATGAAATTTGGAATTTTTGAATTTATTTTGTTGCTTTTCTGGAATCCGGTTTGTTTTGATGATTACATAATGGTATAATGTCAATGATTTTTTTATTTCTTTTTTAATTCAACAGTAGTTTATAAACTTGGAATTTCTAAAAACTTTTTTAAAATTTTATTTTTGCTTTTATTTTGCTTCACAAAGGGGATTTTTTAAAACCTTCACTCTGAAGGTCACATTTTATTTCACTTTTCTTTTTGTAGGCACAGATAATTTTGTTCCATTCTCTAGTTATAAGATGGAATTATTTATCCAATGATTATTTCAGGAAGGCTATGTTTATTTCCCATTTTAAAAAATTTAACAGATACATCCATACACTTCTTCAGACAAACTTAATCTTCCATAGTCTATTTGCTATTAATATGAAAATAATATTGTGAAAATGTGGTCAATTTTTATTAATATGCTATATCAATGTTATAAACAAATTTTGAATACTTACTGTTTGTGGAATTGTTACATATTAGTATATGAAAAATTTATTAATATGGGATTTTGAATTGGTCCTAATTGTATTGATATTGCTTGTTTAATTACTTCATGTTTATATGCCATTTGTTAATCACATAAAGTTTTGCTTTCTGCTAGTGTACAACTTGATGACTAGACTTAATATTTGAGTATTGGTGATATTGTAGCACAGATGGCAGTCTGTTCAAAAGTTGACTGCTAAAGCATTGTAAAGAATTGTGCTCTCAGGTCTTGAAAACCTTAGAGGTCTTTTGCCATCATTTGTAGATCTAGATTATGAGGATAAAGACATTTAAAGACTTTTGTATAGCAATATGAAATATTTGGAAGACTACAGAGTGAAATTTACTAACAGAAGAGAATGTAACAATCCAGGAAGTTTTGTGCGTATTAGCTGAAAAATTTGGTCACGTTGTGTGGTTATGGTTTGTCCTTTATTCATGACATCAGAAAGATGCTGCCTTGACTTGCAAGCGAATTGGATTTGAGGGAGGGTTGTACAAAATTACCAGCCTCACTTTCTCCTCCAGAGCTGGTATAGATCAATACAAATGGAGATGATCCACAGTCATATATCTGTCTTCCTGAGGAACTAGCTTTGTAAATAGTATCTGGGACTCATATAGTAGTTCATCCTTATTCTCCTTATATTTATTCTATATAAACTTACCTATATATGCTCATTGTCTTCCCCTTTCAATTGTAAGTGCCACTGTTTGGTAGGAATTACTACATTCATTACATTTCTATCCCCAGCCATAAATGCTTGATAATTGGTTGTTTGAAACTGAAAAGGATGAAAAGGATGGTGGTACCCTTGACAAAAATAGAAAAGTTGGGAGCGGAATTGGTTTAGTTCAGTTTTGGAAATATTGAGCTTGAGATATTCAACAGGCAGTTGATGGTGGGGAACTAAAACTCAGGAGAGTGATAAGAACCAGATTTGCAGATTTTAGCGTTATCTGCATACAGATATTCAATGAATCCATGGGAGCTGATGAAATTGATGGAAGAGAGAACATAGAGATGAAAGAAGACAGAGTCCTGGGTCATATAGGGATGGGACATAGATGATGATACAGCAAAGGAGACTGAGAGATTAAGGAAAGTAGGATAACCAGAGGAAAAAAGCAGTGCCTCCAAAAGCTAAAGAAAGAGAAAGAGTAACCAGGAGGTTATCAGATAAGCAATTGTACCAAAAGCTGGGAGAAATCTAGAAATATGAATGAGAAAAAACTCTGAAATCAAACAATTGATTTTTGGTAACTTTGAAAAGAGTTGTTTTAGACAAGTGGTCATGTTGGGAGTCAGATTTTAGGGGACCAAAAAGTGAGTTGCGGATGAGGAACTGAAGGCAATAAGTGTCGGTAGATTTTTCTAGCATTTGGGTTGGACATGTATAAGGACAAGATGGCAGTCAGACACTCAAGTGACTGTTGTACTAACCCCACTTTATGTGTTACGTACAACAATCACTTGAGTCTTCTCCTGCCATCCCATCCTCATACACTGCTCATTTTCATTCTAAGAATGATTCAAGCTATCTTAGATTCCAGAAGGTGGCAGAGGCAAAATCTCAAGTACTTTGACTATAGTCATTCATTGAAAGAGAGATGTCTTCAAAGGCCTAAATGGTGAAAGAGACCATTGGTCTTTCTAGTGTTGAATCAATATAGCCCCCTCCGGCTAGCCCTTAATTAGTGCTACTCATACGCCTCACTTAGATTGTATTAGCCTGCAGGACAAACAATATGAATAGTTTTCCTGATTTGGAGAGTTACCAGCAATATGTCAGGGAGGACAAGGAAATGGAACATTCCTGTTTGCACATCTCTGACACTTTCTTCCAAGAGCTATCTCTCAAGAGGACTGTAGAAGATCTGTGACCCACCTGACCCCCCAACTCTGTTCCATGAGCTCCCAGTGGTCAGTTTTCTAATCATTTCTCTGCCACTTTCTCAGTATTGGCTGTAGGATAGAAGCTGATAAAGGTTCCCACTCTCCCCTCTGGGGACACTTGATCCATGAAAGGGAAACTGCATCTGGAAAGCCAATTTTGCTTCCAACAGAATTAGAGGCTCCTAGTCATGAACCAAGTGAACACACAGAAAAATCCGGCCGTGGGCCTAGGCATCTGTACCTTTACACATAGTAATAACATGATCTACTAGTGTCATGTACCAAACTAGACACTCCCTTGTGTGCATGTGTGGATGAATAATGTTCTTATTCAAACACAAATAAGTTTTTTTTTACTTTTTAAAAGGCAGGGAGTGTTTGGAAAGTCACTGTCAAAACAAATTGCTTCTGCATAAATGTTCTCCTCCTTTTTTTCATGCTTTCTATAGCACAAAAGTCTTTCTTACTGAAGTCACTCTTCTATTTGAGTCACTCCCCTATAATCATCACCTCCTCCAAATGATTTCTTCCTAATTTAGAAGAAAGTGTACACAGGGTCAGTCACGGCAGCTTCCAAATGAATCAAAAAAACAAATCAAAATGAAAACTTCAATTTTACACGCGGCTGCTCTTCACATCACAGTATCCTACAAGGGAATTTAAGGAAAGGGGAAACAGGTTGGACAAAAGAAGTTCTGGCCTCTAAAACTGGCTCTCTCCTTTGGAAAAGAGGAAATCAGAACACATCCCTTATATGGTAACAAAAGATTTAATGGCCCTGAGGAGGTTAAGCCTTTTCCCCCAAGCTCTGAAGTGCTGGCAACTCTATATCTGAAGGGAGGGTGGACACAGCCTTATCTCCTCTTCCAGATGTGGTGGTGGCACTGGAGGTTCCCTTCCATTCTGAATATATACTGTATGGACTTAATTATTTTCATATTGTCTCCCCTGCCTAAAATGTGCGTTCCTTGGAGGCAGAAAATGTTTTTGCCTTTGTACAGAGCTTGATATGTAGGAAGTATTTACTAGATACCAGATGGAAGGAGCTGAGGATAGAGTTCCAGACCCTATTGTTTTCAGCATCCTCCAGGCTTTAAGGACCCAGTCTGGTGGCACCTAAGAGAGATTCCATACTTGACACCTAGAATTTTTCACTACTGAGAATCAATAGACTTTCGAGCATTCACAAGAGACCAGTGTAACCGTATCCCTTTTGCAGTTGCTTCCGCTGTTAACCTTTCTTTTTCCACTGCTAAGATAAAAAGGCCAAGGGTAGCCACCACTGGCACTCTCTTCAATTGAGTTAAGTTCAACAAATTTATGTCAAGCGCCTATTCTTGGCCCTTCACTGTATTGCGAAGTAGTGGGGTCGGACAGAGACACAATGTTCTAAGAAGACATTTCCCATGTAGACATGACTTTCTAGATGAGAGGAAGGGGGAAGGGTATATTAAGAAATCAATCAGGCAGTCAATAAGCATTTATTAAACAACTCCTATGTGCCAGGCACTATGCTAAGTGCTAAGGATACCAAAAAGAAATGCAAAAACACAGCTAATTCTCAGGAAGTTAACAAGCTTTTAAAAATTGTTTTTTTATTTATTTCATCCTACTCATTATTTCTTATAGCACAGTAGTATTCCATCACAATCATATACCACAACTTGTTCAGATGTTCCCCAGTTGATGGGTATCCCCTTAATCTCCAATTTTTTGCCACCATAAAAAGAGCTGCTATAAATATTTTTGTACATATAGATCTTTTTCCATTTTCTTTGATCTTGTTGGGATACAGACATAGGAGTGGTATTGCTCAATCAAAGGGTATGCAGTTTTGTAGGGTTTTGGGTGTAAATTGTTCTCCAGAGTGTCTGGACTAGTTCCCAACTTCATCAACAGTATGTAAGTGTCCCAATTTTTCCACATCCCCTCCAGCATTTGTCATTTTCCTTTTCTGTCACGTGAGCCAATCTGATAGGTGTGGGGTGGTGTCTCACAATTGTCCAGTTCGCATTTCTCTAATCAGTAGTGGTTTAGAGCATTTTTTTCATGTAACTATTGATAGCTTTGATTTCTTCATCTGAAAACCTCCTGCTCATATTCAAAAACCATTTATCAACTGAGGAATGGCTCTTATTTTTATGAATTTGGCTCAGTTCCCTATATATTTGAGAAATGAGGCCTTTATCAGAAAAAGTTTCTCTGCAAAACTCCCATTTACTGTTTTCTTTCTAATTTTGGCTGCATTCATTTTGTTTGTGCAAAAGCCTTTTAATTTTCATGTAATCAAAATTCTGTTTTACTTCCTGTGATCCTCTCTATCTCTTGTTTGGTCATAAACTCTTCCCTAATTCATAGATCTGACAGGAACACTTTTCCATGAGGAACTCCCAATCTCCTGGGGGAGACAACAAGCAAATATGTATAAACAAGCAATATACAGGATAAATAGGAAATAATAGAGGGAAGGCACTAGAATTAAGAGGGATTGGAAAAGGCTTCCTGTAGAAGATGGTATTTAATTATTTTCCAATTTATTAATTAATTTTTAGTTTTCAACACTCACTTCCATAAGTTTTAAATTTTCTCCCCCTCCTTCCCTCTCCCTCCCCAAGATGGCATGCAATTTGATATGGGTTCTACACAAACATTCCTATTAAACTCCTTTCATATTAGTCATATTGCACAGAAGAATTGTAACAAATGGGAGAAACCATGAAAAAGAAAACAAAACAAAAAATAGTATGCTTCACTTTGCATTCCTACTCCATAGTTCTTTCTCTGGATGTGGATGGCATTTTCCATCATGAGTCCTTTGGAATTGTTCTAGGTTCTTGAATTTCTAAGAAGGGCTATGTCTATCAAAATCAGTCATCTCACACCATGGTTGTTACTGTGCACAATGTTCTCCTGGTTCTGCTCACCTCACCAGTTCATATCAGTCTTTCCAGGTTTTTCTGAAGTCCGCCTGTTCATCCTTTCTTATAGCACAATAGTGTCCCATTACATTCATATACTATAACTTGTTCAGCCATTCCCCAAATGATGGGCATCTCCTCAATTTCCAGGTCTTGACCTCCACAAAAAAAGCTGCTATAAATATTGTTGTACATGTGGATCCTTTTCCCATTTTTATGATCTCTTTGTGATACAGCTCTAGAAGTGGTATTGCTGGGTCAAAGGGTATGCACTTTTTCATAGCCCTTTGTACATAGTTTCACATTGCTCTCCAGAATGGTTGAATCAGCTCACAGCTCCACCAACAAGGAATTAATGTTCCAACTTTCTCACACAGAAGATGCAATTTTAGTTGAGACTTGAAGGATGCCAAGGAATTCATCAGCCAGAGGTGAGGAGGGAAAGCATTCTAAACATGGTAGACAACTTAGAGGTGAGAGATGGAGCATTTTGTTTCAGGAATAGCAAGGAGGCCAATGTCAGTGGATCATACAATATGTGGAAGGAGGTCAATAAGTTATAAAGTGAGTAGAAAAGCAGGGGAAGGGGGAGTTATGAAGGGTTCTAAAAGCCAAACAGAGAATTTTGTTCTTGATCCTGGAGGTGATAAGGAGCTTTTGGAGTCAAGTGAATATGGGGGCAACATGGTTGGATTGGCATTTTGGGACAATCATTTTATTGGTTGCATGGAAGTTGGGACTGGAGCAGAGAGATATATGTGACAGGCAGATTCACATCATGTAATGTAAAAGCAAAATATAATCAATTTTTTAAAAAAGACTAAATTTTATTGTGATCATAAATTAGTAGAGTAGATAGTAATCCTAATACAAGTTCCATTTTGGAGTAATGTCATTGGCAAGGACTTTTTCATGATTTGGTAAAGATGAAAGGGAAAAGAACATGTTTTCATTCAACACTAAACTCCACCAGGATAAAGACCCACCAATCTCCCACTGTCTTATAAAAACATAACTGGGATATATGTTCTTTTTTCCACTATCCATGACATTTATTGGGATATCAAGCCTTTTATTCATCATGGGGTACTTAACCCTATAGGAGAACACTTGAATGATTGAGGGGACACAAAATTATGTCATATGAGTTTTGGCTGAAAGAACATGGGCTATTTAACCTGGATAAAGCTTACAGACATGAGAATTGCCTTGAAATATGAATGGTCAACATGTGGAAGAGGGATTAAATGTTTCTGCAGAGTTCCAGAGGGCAAATGGAAGTTAATGGGAAGGCAAGTGTACTCAGTAACATTTAAGAAATTTACATATATATATATATATGATTTATATATATACTTACATATATAATTTATATATATTATATATACATTTATATATATTTAAGAAATATATCCTAACAATTTGAATTGTCCAGGATACTAAATCCCAGTCTGTGGAGGCATTTAAACAAGGACTGGATTGATGATTTGTCTAGAGTGGAAAAAAAGGCTTTATGCTTCCAGGATAAGGTTAGATCAGATAACTCCTCCAGTCCCTTTCATCTCTTGAGGTTTTCCATGTCCATTATGTTGTTCCTCTTGTCAATAATCTTCAGTGGCTGCCCATTGCATAAAAAGTACAAACTTCTTAATCATCTATGCCAGGTTGTCCATAGCCTGAGTTTATACAACCAATCATCTAGCATTCTTCCTCAGCAAAACTTTTTAATTCCAGCCAAGCTGGATGTGATGATTGATGGTCTAGTAACAATCACAGTCACTAACTAGAGAAAACAGTGGATGTAGTATTAGTATTCATCATCCCAAGCAAATGCTGTTTGCTCCTATCTCCAAATTTATATGATTCTGCCATCCTGGAATATCCTTAACCTACCTTGCAACCTAGATAAGTTCTACTGGTCGTTCAAAAGATCCTTCTCAAGTGCCAGCTTCTCCATGAAGCCCTTGCCAACTACTCCAATTCACTTTGGTTTGCCCATTCTCTAATCATCTAGTAGAATGAAAATGAGACTTGGAATCCCAAGATCTGGATTCTAGGACTGATCCCATCACTCACTTATTAGCTGTGGGACTGAGCAAATCATTTAACCTTTCTGGGACTTAAGTTTCCTTAACTATAAGATGGGTATAATAACACTAAGAGTACCCATATTACAAGGTAGTTTAGAGGAATGTTGATATGTAAGAAGGACAACACCCCTAAATAAAGGTTATTTGCATAAGGTCTACCCCAAAGGGAAGTAGTTAAGGCAGGAAGTGAGGTCATAATCCTCTTTGTTATAATATCAGAGTCATCCATGGTGCTATTATCCTTTCTAATCGGGTTCAAAAAGGAAAATGGAGTAAATTATTTGAGTCTCTCTAGAACCCTTTTGCCTTGTTCAGTTTCTTCAGTCCCCACCTCCCTCACTATCCTCCTGATTTTATGGGCTAACCTCAAGAAAGGAGGAAAGGGATGGGTAGGGAAAGCGGGAGGGAGCATTACAAACACAATTGGATTTGCATCCTTTAAAATGACATCACTATAGATGACCTGATAGACCAGACAATGAGTACTTGTCTCTTGGATGCAACAAGAGTTGTCCAGTTGATTTGGGGAACAACTAAGCAGTAAGTATTTCTTTGTTTCAGATTTGGTGATAAAGAATTCTAAGCTTAGGGTGAAAGTATCTTGTGTGAAACTTATGTTCTGCCTTTCTACATGCCCCAGACATGAACTAAACCAAGGAAGAGGAATTTGATCTTGGCATGTTTCACTCATATTCATGTCCACACTGTATTTACTCGCATAATTTCCCCCTTTTTGAAGATATTTTACTACTAAAAGGGGAGTGACATGAGATGATACTCCAGCCGTGGTGGGAATTCTGGAAGGCGATTCAAGGGCCCTTAATTTTTCTCCTGAAGCTATAGTAGCAGCTGTTCACTACACAGCAGGGACTCTGAAACTTAGCTAAGAGCAGTGGAAGAGGTGTGAACAGTAGTTAAAAACTGTTTGCTTTCCACTATGAGTTTTTAATTAAATACGAATTCGTCAAATTTTCCTACCAAGCTAACATAAGTTTAGAACTATTTGCTGGTGCTAGCCCACCGAGAGAAATAAAACAGAAAGAAAATCTCCCTTATTCCTCAAAATAAAGGAGGAAGAAATACTTGGGGGTGGGAGAGAATGGGAGTAATGATGGCAGTTGTATTATAAGGTACTAGTTAATACGACGAATTCCTCAAAGACAGGAATATATATTTTCTTCTTTTATAACTATTAGGAATATCCAGCAGAGTATTCTGTATACTGTGGTGCCCAATGAATGCTTTTGACTGACTGGCAATTCAATTAGGATCAGATTGAGGGGGTGAAGTCAAGAATTAGTCCATATTTTGTGCTCTCTCCCAAGTTTGCACTTGTCAAAGGTTTCAAATGATCTCTTCTTCAGTGATAGCATAAGTACTTTAAGGGCAAATTGAAGTATAGGAACTGACCTTGATGCCTTGTTCATCCTCATTGAAAGCATATGACAACATGACTGAAAACTTTATGCTAAAAAGAATGGGAGCAAGCACACAGCCCTGATTCACTTCATTGGTGACTGGAAGGCACCAGAGCATTGTCTACTATCCAGAATTGCGGGCAAACATGCCATCATGAAATTGACGTACAATACCGATGAACTTCTCCAGGCAACCAAATTTTGACATAATTTTCCATAAGCCCTCACGACTAACAGTGTCAAAAGCCTTAGTCATATCTACAAATGTTGTGTACAGACCTCTGTTCTGTTCCTGGCATTTCTCCTGGAGTTGTCAGGCAGCAAACATCCTATCAACTGTTCCTCGGCCTTTTCTGAAGCCACTCTGGCTCTCAGATATATGACCATCTTCCAGGTGAAGGATCAGCCTATTAAGGAGGACTCAAGCAAGAATTTTGCCAGCAATGACTAAGAGACAGACACTCCCCTTCCCCCTGTGATTGTTGCAGGACAATCTATTTCCTTTGCTTTACAGAGATGGACAATGGTGGCATCCTGAACTCCTAGAATAACCTCTCTTGCCATATAACCTGGAAAATTTCAGTCAGCTTTTGTATGAACAATGGTCCCCCTGCCTTGTAAATCTCAGCTGGAATAGAATCAGTACTAAGTGCTTTGCCACATGAAAGGAGCCTAATGGCCCTCAAAACCTCTTCTTCAGTTTTAGGTTCAGCTAAGGAGGGACTGACTTCAACATGAGGTAAATGGTCAATGACCTCAGCATTGATTGATGATGGTCTGTTGAGAACACTGTGGAAGTGTTCAGCTCATCTCTCTAGGATCATGTCCTTGTCACTAATCAATGTGGCTCCATCAGCACTGATGGAGGTTTTTGGTCCATAAACAGCTTTCAGGGAATCACAAAAGTGCTTTGGATTATTACTTAGCAGCATAAAACTGAATTTCATCTGCTTTCTTACTGAGTCAGGAATCCTGCATCTCTCTAAGTTTTGCTTCTATTTTACTTTTGATGGAATTAAATGCTGCCTTCTTAGAGATGGATGAACTACCCTGCTGGTGTATCCTGTGGAGTTCTCATTTTTCATTTATCAGCTTCTGAATTTCCTCATTATTTTCATCAAACCAGTCTTGGTGTTTGCAAGTGTTCTGATCCAGATGAGCAAATGCAGTGCTGTTATACCAAATCCCTGAAAGCTGCCCACTCCTTTTCTGTTCCACTGTTGCCAACTGTATGTTGGTTCAACTTTCCCTCCAAGTTAGCAATAAAGTGTTTACATTCAGAGAAGACCTCTAATTTGTAGACATTAATTCTTCTGGTAGTCATTTTACCTTGGGGTGGCACTTTTGATGAATGGGAATATTTAGCTTATAAAGGATAAGTCTATGATCAGTCCAGCACTCTGCACCACACATTGCCTTTGTCCCTCTCATATCTTGTCTGTTTCTTCTCCTTACAATCACATAGTCTATTAGATGCCAATGTTTGCTGCAAGGGTGCATTCATGAAGTTTTATTGCTTTAGGTAAACGGAAAACTGTTGATGATGAAAAGGTCATGTGATGCACAAGTCTTCAGCAATAAATGACCGTTGCTGTTTCTGTTTCCAACTCCATTCCTCCCTAGGACTCTCTGCCAAGTTTGGTAGTCTGAGACTACTCTAGCATTAAACTCACCCAAAATTATAAGATTGTCCTCTTTTGGAACATTGATGATGAGGGTCTCTAGGTCTTCATAAAATTTTTCTTTGATCTCATCAGGGTTTGTCATGGTGGGAGCATAGGCACTGATGATGGTGACATGAAATTTTCCTGGGAGTGGCAATCACATTGTCATGATCCTATCATTCATTCCTTTTGGCAGGCATGCCAGCTTTCTGACTAGATTAATTTTGATTGCAAAACCTATGCCAGCTTCATGGTGTTCCCCTTCACTGTGGCCACTTCAGAAAAATGTGTATCCAGCTCTAACTTCAGTAAGCTGGCCTTCATTTGCCAGCCTTGTTTCACTCAGGGCTGCTATTTGGATATGATACTTTTTGAGTTCTCTTGCAACAAGAGCAGTTTGTCTTTCAGGTCTACTGGATTTTGTCTATAAGTGTGTGTACCTTGCATGTGCCGATGGTGCGTGAAATCATCTTCGCAGATATTTTTGTACATTTTGGTGTATTTCGACCACAGATTGAGATACCCTTCCTGTTGCAGTAATCAGGCCAAGGTTGGCTAAGCAGACAATTTTTAGGGCACCTTTTCTAGTCCCCTTCCTCATACTGAGGTGAACAGTGTGATCCTTAAAAGGCTGCTCAGACACTGAGGGGGCTGCTGAGTCCCCCCGCTGCTTCCAGTGAAAAACAACCCTATGGCCTGGACTACCTGTGTGTAGGGTTGTGACTTCAGCTCCCAGTGTATCTGCACCTGCTGCTTCATCACTTGCCTGTCGCAAGAGACTCTGAGATATAATAGTAAAATAGTATAGGTGATGTCTTTTGATTTGTGCATAAATTGGATTTAAGTGATGCAGAGTTACACCAAGTCGTCAGCCTTATTCCTCCAGCGTCTTCATAGTCCAATGGCAGAACAGAATGAAGATAACTGGCGATGACTTGGTATTTTCAGTGTCTAACCAAGTTCTAAGCGCTCCACACATCTCCTGCTTCAGCTGCCTTCATGACCATTGGAACAAATTGTTCTCATCTGCCCATTCTACCAGGGTAAGTCTTCACATGCTTGGAGTACACACCCCCTCCAACTCACTCATGGGTTTGAGACCCCTTGGTTACCTTTGGTTTGGCCCGTCTGTCAAAACAGTTTACCAGGGCGTGGCTGCTGCACCTGCAGCTTCTTGGAGCCACAGGTGAAAGCTGGATGGAACAGCTGGACACCAAAAGTAGAAAGCAGCCCTGAAAAGGGTTCAGCAGCCATCACACCAAAGGTATTATTTTTTCCTGAATACACTCTCCCTGAACACAATTTGAAAAGGCTACAAGCAAAAGTGGAGGGGAGTGTTGGTGCATGATTTTCTTTTTGCAGATGATTGTACACTCAGTGCAGCCTCTGAAGTTGAAATGCAACAAAGTAAGGATCAATTCTCTGCTGCTGCGCTAATTTTGGCCTAATAATTAACACTAAGAAAACACAGGTGCTCCATCAGCCACTACCACACAATCCATTTGTGGAGCCATCGTTACAACAAATGGACAAGTTTTGAATGCTGTGGATAACTTCACTTACCTTGGTAGTATACTTTCCAGGGATATAAGCATTGACAATGAGGTTGATGCACACATTGCCAGAGCCAGTTCAGTGTTTGGGAGGCTCTGAAGAAAAATTTGGGAGAGAAGAGGTATTAAACTGACACCAAACTGAAGGTCTACAGAGCCATTGTGCTGACCTCGTTGTATGCCTGTGAAACCTGGACAGTCTACCAGTGCCATGCCAGAAGATTGAATCACTTCCATTTGAACTATCTTAGGAAGATTCTGAGGATCACCTGGCAGGATAAGATACAAGACACTGAAGTCCCTGCTCGAGCTGAACTGCCAAGCATTCAAATTATGTTTCAGAGAGCACAACTCCAATGGGCTGGCCATGTTGTTTAAATGCAAAATATATGCTTGCCAAAAAGACTATTTTGTGGAGAACTCCCATGGGGCAGGTGATCACATGGTGGTCAGAAGAATCAATACAAGGATACTCTCAAGAACTTTGGATTTGATTGTATGACATGAGAGACACTGGCACAGGATGGCTCAGCATGGTGTGCCCACATTAGAAAGTGTTTTGTGCTCTATGAGCAAAGCAGAATTGAGACAGCTCAAAGGAAACGTAGGATACACAAATTTGGAGTATCCACTCCAAATGTTCACATTCACTATTTGTACCCAATCTATGGTAAAGCATTCCAAGCTCATATTGGTCTGATCAGCCACAGCTGGACACATTGAAACTTGAGGTTATCATGGTGATGTCATTTTGATCCTCTTCGAGAACAAAGGACAACAACCAACCAACCAACCAACCAACCAACTCTCAGGGCACTGTGGAGATTTTTAATGAGTCTGTTCTATTTGACCAATCCAGTAAGCAGCCAGTTGGCACTATCTGTGATCTTTTTGTCCTACCGATTCCTAGATTCCTATGGATGTCCTAGGTAAGCCTTGGTTTTTAAGGAGTAACAAATAACAATAACTTACTTTTTACATAGAACTCCTGGGTGTACAAGAACTTTCCTCACAACATTACTATAAGGTAAGTAGTGACTGTTTTATTAGCCCCATTATAGATGGGAAAGGGCAACTGGGTGGGACAGTGAATAGATTGCTGGGTCTGAATTCAGGAAGACTCATCTTCCTGAGTTCAAATCTGGCCTCAGGACACTGACTAGCTGTGTGAGCCTGGGCAAGTCACTTCACCCTGTTTCCTCAGTTTCCTCATCTGTAAAAAAAAAACCTGGAGAAGGAAATGGCAAACCACTCCAGTATCTCTGCCAAGAAAACCTCAAATGGGGTCAGGAAGAGTTGGACACAACTGAAATGACTTAACAATAAATAGATGGGGAAAGTAAAAAGCCTAAAGAGACAGCAAGGTGGTAGAGTTGATAGAGGGTTGGTCCTAGAGTCAGGAAGATCTGAGTTCAAATCCAACCTCAGATACTTGCCAGATTTTATATGCATGACCTTTGGCCAATCACTCACCCTCTTTCCGCCTTCTTTCTTCTTCTGGGGATGATAACCTATCTCCCAGGTTTGTTGCGGAGATCAAATAAAAGAATATTTGTGAAGCAGCTTGTGAATCTTAACCTGTGCTATACAAATGTTTTGTTGTTGCTGTTCAGTTGTTTTTCTGTGGAGTTTTCTCGGCAACGATACTGGAGCAGTTTGCCACTTCCTTCTCCAGTGAGTTCCCATTTTACAGATGAGGAACCAAGGCAAACAGGGATTAAGTGACTTGCCCAGGGTCACACAGCAAGTAAATGAGTGGGGCCAGATTTGAACTCACAAAGAAGAATCTTCTTGACTCCAGGACTGCTGCACCACCTAGCTGCCCAATACAAATGCTAGCTATTATTAAAGTCAATTAGTCGTAAACACACTGCCAACACAACACAACACAACAGGCACAGAATCAAGACCAAAATCCAAGCCTTCTGATCTTCCACGTACTAGGTTGTCTCTAATAAAGTGGAAAACAAAGTCATTCTCCAGCTAATCTGACTTTGGTCTCTTCCCTGAATTCAGTGGTCCTTCTCCTAACTCTGAGTCTTAACACCAATCTGTCTTCCACCGCTGGAATGCTCTTTCTTCATTAATGTCTGCTTCTAAAAACCTTAGCTTCCTTCAAGAACTAGCTGATGCTTGGGGGCTATCTCTCATAAGAGGTCTCTTCTGGTCTACTCAGTTACCCTCTACTGTCCCAAAATTAATTTGCATTTTATTTACTTCTCTGTAAACAATGTTTTTTAAAAATATATATATTCTCCAATTACATGTAAAAACAATTTATGAACATTTATTTTATAAAAAAATTTAAAGTTCCTAATGCTCTCCCTACCTTCATCCCTCCCCCCTTCATTGAGAAGGCAAGCAATTTGATATAGGTTATACATGTGCAATCATGCAAAACATTTCCATATTAGTCATATTGTGAAAGAAAACACAGAACAAAACCAAATCCCAAGAAAAATGAAGTTTAAAAATGCTTCAATCTGCAATCAGGCTCCATCAGTTCTTTCAGTGGAGCATTTTTCATCATGAATCCTTTGGGACTGTCTTGGATCACTGTATTGCTGAGATTAGCTAAGTCCTTCACAGTTGATCATCATACAGTATTACTATGTATGATGTTTAATTGTTTAATTAAAGCTCAGAGATCCAGAGCTGGAAAGACTTTATAGACGAAGAAATGGACACCTAGGGAGGCTAAGAGACTTGCCCAACTATTAAACAGAGTAAGTTTGAGAGGGATGGGATCTGAATCCAGGTCCTGCATGATGACCCTTCCAACTGGGATGAAGAAAGGGAGGGAAAAGGAAGGAAAGGAGGATGGAAGGAGGGAAGGAAGGAAGGAGGGAAGGAAGGAAGGAACGAAGGAAGGAAGGAAGGAGGGAAGGAAGGAAAGGAGGAAGGAAGGGAAGGAAGGAAGGAAGGAAAAGAAGAAGGAAGGAGGGAAGGAAGGAAGGAAGGAAAGGAGGAAGGAAGGAGGGAAGGAAGGAGGGAAGGA
>CM053771.1:83523290-83576962 GCA_028658325.1 Potorous gilbertii | reverse complement strand
TCCGCCTTAGGATAAAGCCCGGCAAAGTCCTCCAGCCTCTCTGGGCCTCAGCTTCCCCATCCGCCAAAGGCAGGGACCGTCCTCGAGGCCCCGGGGTCTCCTCCCCGCAGGGACGCCCCGTAACCCCGTAAGCCCGCCCGCCCTCACCGGCAGGCCCGGCCCCGCTGGCCCACGTGGCTCAGCCCGCCCTTCTCTCTGGTCTCCTTGCAGGCCTTGCCCAGCGAGCCCGGACCCCGCCCGCCGCCGCCAGCCCTGCAGCTCCCGGGAGATGTTCCCCTTCAGCGTGAGCCGATGGAGGGGGTTGGGCCGCTTCCGGGCCCTGCTCAGCCCCGCCCCCACCTTCCGCCAGAGGAAGCTGCAGGAGGAGAAAAGCTTCCGAGCCGAGATGCGGGTTTTCCGCGCCAAGATCGAGGCCTTTAGGGAACAGATGGGGGAGTTCCGGGCGAAGATTCGGGGCTTCCGGGGCCGAATCATGGGCTTCTGGGGCGAGGAGAGACCTTTCTGGGAGGAGGAGAAGACCTTCTGGAAGGAGGAGAAAGCCTTCTGGGAAATGGAGAAAGCCTTCCGAGAAG
This sequence comes from Potorous gilbertii, assembly GCA_028658325.1. Lineage (NCBI taxonomy): Eukaryota > Metazoa > Chordata > Mammalia > Diprotodontia > Potoroidae > Potorous > Potorous gilbertii. Next base: position 83,576,390 of record CM053771.1, on the reverse strand, counting down.
AGGAGAAGGTCTTCTGGAAGAGATACCGCTCCTTCTGGGGGGAGGACAGCGCCCTGGGCCGGAAGGCCCGCAACCTGTACCAGGAGGACCGGGCGCTGTGGGGGGAGGAGAGAGCCCTGCTGGGGGAGGAGAAGGCGCTGTGGGAGGACAAGAAGGCCCTGTGGGGAGAGGAGAATGCGCTGTGGGAGGAGGAGAAGGCCTTCTGGGCGGCGGGCGGCGGTGGGGCCTCCCCGAGGCCTACCAGGGGCCGAGCCTGAGCCCAAGGCGCCGGGCGTGGAGCCGCAGCCACCCCCGGGGCGCCCACGTGCCTCCCGTGGGGCCGCTGGAGCCTAGAGGCCTAATAAAGTCCAGGCCCTGAGAGGGCTGGGAGTTTCAGGGGCCTCCCGCCATGCTTGGGTTCTTCTCCCTGGTCTCTTGGGATGCCCAGCAAACCTGCAGGCCTCAGTGGGGAAGCCGTGGGGAACCCCTCAGCCATTGAGCAGGAGAGAACGGAAAGGTGGGGAGGGAGGGGCAGAGAAATGGAGACAGACAGGCAGACAGAGGGGTTGCCCTTTCCTAGTCCATCACTCTCCCTAAGGCTCCCTCCCTTTGCTGTTGTGTTTGTCCTTTGGAAGAGGACCATGACATCCAGATGATGACATCACTTGCAGTTGACTTTGATGGGAGTGAGGGAGGGCTGTGCAAGGTCACCAACTTCATTTTCTTCTCCTGAGCCATCTGGGTCCAGTGACCAGATATTCATCAGGATGACTGGAGATGGCCCAGGATGCCATGAGAGACCCTGGCCCTTCCAGGCCAAGGTCTTATCCCATTCACACTTTGAGTGAAATACACCCACTCAATGAATAGGCTTCTTTAAGTAGTTACTCAAGGGATGGCCCCTTTAATAAAAAGGAAAAAAAATCAGGCTGGGAGGGGAAGACCCTCAGAGTAAGATTATAGAAATGCTAGGTACAGCCTTCCTATATCCATGGTCAAAAGCATCAGAGATCTTTAACAGTATTCTAGGCATAGTGTTTTTCCAGAAAGTGCTCTAGACCTGGCCCTTCTCCTCAGGCAGAGCATTTATTGTAAAAGTAGTCAAATTCCTGGCTAGAGCTTACCTCCAGAAGTCTTTGGAAGGATTTGAATTTCTTAAACTGCCCACTGGCCAGAGATGAAAACATAACCCAAGTCAGGAAAGAAAATGTGAAAGTTCTGGCTGCTTAGGTACATGCTGAGTAAGCAGGTTCAGGTCAGGCCACCTGTACTGACTGACAGACTATATAAAAGGGAAAATTGTAACCCCACAAAAAGGTTTTGACTATTTCCAGAATCAGGCCCCCTTGAACCAATACTCTGTGGTTTGAGAGGTGTCAGTTGTGTCTTTGCCCACAAATGTCTTCCCCATCCAGTTTCATCAGGTGACTGCAGTTTCCCCATTGGACAAACTTGGTATAGGCCAGGCAAATTCCTATGCTTCTGGGCCATGACACAAAGCTTCTAAGGGTCAACCAGGGCACCGCTGCTCTTGACCCCTCTTGATAAACACAGTTCACCCCTATAATCACCCAGACATTGGATTGTCCTCTGAGCCAAGGAAGGGGCAGTGTTGCCAGTCACCCTTCACACAAACCTGTTCTACCCCTACTCATAAAGATTTAAGCAGCCCCTGTGGAGAATGGAAGGAGATAACAGAAATGGTGGGCTTCACTCAATAAAGGACATTCCATCTACCATAAGCCATTTTCTTGTACTTAGAATAGTTTTATCTAATCATTTGTACAGAATAAGTTGTTAAGGCTCCAGGGGAAACCAATTCAACGGAAAAAATTGTTGATTTGGTGGGCCCAATACATACACACAGCTGGTATTTGCAGAAATTAGGGTCACTACTCATGTGGGTCATAAGAAATTTGAACCAGAGGCAGATGGGGAGAGAGGGTTTGAAGTTATCCTCCCCAGCCCCAAATTTCTCCTCAGAGGACTTACTTTGTGAGACAATGTTGTGTCTGTGAGTTGTTTTAACAGGCAATTCACAAGGGCTGTGGCCAGGATTTTATCAGAGCGTTTTCGGCAACCAAATTGCTGCTTGTTTCTGTGTGCTAAAGTGAATCCCAAAGAGATTTATTTGATGCTTTGGGGATTATGCCTTTCTGCTTCAGACTACCCATAAATTGATATTGTGGCTAGGGGGATTCCTGTGTCAGCTGCCCAAGAACTGGGAACTAAGAGGCTCTAGGGAAATCCAACTCTAGTCTTTTCTTGATCAAGGCCCTCCTGTCACCCCTATTACATAGGCTTTCACATATGAGAAGGACTTGGATACAATTCCAGGGAGTTTCTGTTCTTTGGCTTATCCATAACCAGTTACTCTGGGAATTTCATTATCTGAGGGTGCTGTCACTAACTCAATTGTTTTTCCATCACGTCTGACTCTTTGTGACCCCATCTAGGATTTTGGCAAAGATACTGGAGTGGTCTGCCATTGCCTTCTGCAGCTCATTTTACAGATGAGGAAACTGAGGCAAACAGGCTTAATTGATTTGCCCAGGGTCACACAGCTAGTAAATGTCTGAGGCCAGATTTGAACTCACAGAGATGAATCTTCCTGACTCCAGGCCCATACAATGCTACCTAGCTGCCCATTACTAACTCAATTAGAAGCACATAATTTATAAAGCACAAAGAATGAAAATTTGTTTTGGGATGAAACTGCAAAATCTAGCTATAAGCAACTTCTCCCCCTACTTGCACCCATTCTCCCTGAATCTCACATGCCCCTACTCAATTACAGTGCTGACTAGTGCAGGCACCCCTCTGTCTCCACTGTGGTTCTTTGGTAGGTCTCCTCCTAAGACTGGTCTAAAAGTCTTTCACTGTCATTCTTCTCCACAGTTCTGTCTCAGTACTATTATTTCTCACTCTGCCTGCTGCTATTTATTATTCACAGTAGGTGATTTTCACTCCCTGCTGCCACTTCCCAATCAGATTTCTTCTATCTTCCTGAGCAGTGGAATTAGTAGTTTTCCATCAGATTTTAGAAGCATAGCTTTAGAGCTGAAAGGGACTTTAAAGGCCATCTGATCCAACCTTCTCATTTTGTATACTGGTCTCAAGGAGGTTAATTTCTTGCCCATGGTCACAGGTCATGTGAGAAGCAGGATCTGAACCCAGATGCTCTGCCAGGTCTTTTCCCACTTTACCAGAATGCTTCTTCATGATCTCTGTCCTCTTGTGTCACCTTCTACCATTGGTCTCTCCGTCAGATTGCCACTGGCCTTGTGAAATACTCCAGAGCTCCCTTATCTTGATGGAGACAGACACTTGGATTCTGTGTCCTACTCCAAGGCAGTACCAAACAAGAGGGTATGGACTGCTCTCTCCTCACCTTGTACTATAATTCTTGGCCCTTAGCTTCACCCAAGAGACCATGCCACACCACCACTCACACTGCCAGGCAGTACTCCATCACCAATACTAAATAGAGTCAGGGTGTCTCTGTGTCCTGTTCTTCCCAGCTTGGCTACCCTTTCATAGGAGCCAATTTGTACCTAGAAAAGTGTGAGACCCTCCTAAACTTTGACCATTTGTATACAAATTTCTGCCTTCCTTGCACACCTCCCACAGGTCCAGAGGCTTGGCTGATTTCCCCAAGGCTACTTTCCTAACCATTCAGGATAGGGGGAGAAATCTAAAGCATGGCAGGGAAATTAAAATTTTACTCTCCCTGGTACACTGCGGTAATTCAATAGATTTGTGCTCTCATCAGTGGTTATGCAGTCACCTAAGTAGCATCTTGATTTCCCTCCTTGAAAATCTCGGTGGGAAATATAATCATGCATTCTGTTCCAGAATCATAAATAATTAAGCTGTGTCCAAAGAATTATGAAGCACATAATATACAGGAATCAATCTTTACAAAATAGCAGATCTAAGAGAAGTACAGGTAGCAATTGCAATTACTGTTGTGACAAACATTACCTTTATATGGAAATCTATCCTTTGAAACTCTCAAAGGTTTAACGATCTAATGCCTGTTTTTCACTTAAATGAGATTGCCAGCAGTTTCCAAGTAAAAGTCTAAATTGCAAAGGACTAATGGATTCCCAAGGAAGATTTATTGAGTTTATGGGTGCCAAGTTCATCTCTGTCACAGAGGAGACAGCATTTTAACAGAGATAATGAGAGTTGAAGTTAAGTTGAGATTGACCTGAATAAAAGGATGATTGTCCCTTAAAGAGAGTTAAAGGATAAGAATTCCTGTCAGACTTTCTCATTCAGACCCTTTCAGTGTAACCAGTTCATACCTAGTAAAGGGTAGGGACATTCTTAAGACTCTGATTGGCCAATTTGTCTATGAAGGAACCAAATAATTGCTGAGGATTAATGGAGACAATGAACTTACTCTTGGTACGGAGTCTCAATGAGCATTTAAGAGCAGAGGCATTGAGCTTCAGAGACAGTCCTGCTAGGGAGCTCTGAGGAAAGGATTCACTCTTCATCTTTTCCCTTGTACCTCTTGCAGAAGGAAACAAAGGTAGGGAAGGAGGATTTACCTGATCCTCCCCTATCCCCATCCATGGCCATAGAAGGTGCAGTGACTCAGAGAGAGCAGGTCCAGGGAGTGGGTGTGCTGTGGAGTCCTGTGAGGATCTGAGAACCTAGTGTCACCCAGCACTGTGATCTTGCTCAGGAAATAGTACGTCCCAGAATAGAGACTCTTCCTAGTCTTAAGGTCCAGGTTTCAGTTCTTTCCAAAAGTTCTTGGTCAGAGTGCGAGTTGATTCCAGAACTGGAGGCAGTAGTGACCACAGCCAGGCAGTGAAACAATATCTGGCAGAAACTGCAAGACCAAGGACAGTGGGAGGAGTGGGAGGACATCAGCAGACCTGCAACCCCTTAACATCAGACATGTGCCTTAGCTACATGTGCCCCTTACATGCATTCCTCATCACTGGTGAGCTCAATGGGTACCATGAGGATTAATATTCATACTTAGTGTTTATGGGGGATGAGGGAGATGTATGGCTTTTGCTACTTGGTCATTTCAGCAAACACTTTTGTCATGAGCTAATGATGTCTTCTGAGTGACCAGAGATGAAGCTAAAAGGATAGGCGGGGGTTCTTGAGTCATCCTTTTAGTTTAGCAGACTCACATAGTAGTTACTGCTTGTCCTTCATTCTCAAAGAGGATCAATGACATCATGAGGGTGATGTCATAGTATCTTGAAGCAGGGGGAGTCATTCCTCAGGGGACACAAGCTGAGAGTATAAACTGAGGAATAGTGGCCCAGAAGCGGGGATTACAACTGCAACCCTGGGGTGGGTTACTTCCAAACACAACAATTCCTCAGCAAATGCTCCTGACTCCATGTCATTACTATTCTTTCTTTCTGTCTTTCTTTCCGTCTGTCTTTCTTTCTGGCTTTCCTTCTTTCTGTCTTTCCTTCCTTCGTTCTTCTTTCTTTCTTTCTTTCTTGTTTACAACATTCATTTCCACAAAATTTTGAGTTCCAATTTTTCTCCCCATCTCTCCTATCCCCCCACCCCATAACACCTTGCATTCTGATTACCCCTTCCCTCAATATGCCCTCCCTTCTATCACACCCCACCCTTCCCTTATCCCCATCTTCTCTCTTTTCTTTTAGGGCAAAATAGATTTCTATACCCCATTACCTGTATTTCTTATTTCCCAGTTACAGGCAATAACAATCTCAACATGCATTTCTAATACTTCTAATTCCAACTTCTCTCCCTTCCTCCCTTCCCACCCATCCCCATTGAGAAGGCAAGCAATTCAATACAGGCTATATATGTGTCATTTTGCAAAAGACTTCCATAACAGTCATGTTGTGTAAGACTAACTCTATTTCCCTCCATCCTACCCTGCCCCCCTTTATTCTATTTTCTCATTTGCCCTTGTCCCTTCCCAAAAGTGTTTACCTCTAGTTACTCCCTTCTCCCATTTGCCCTCCCTTCTGTCACCCCCCTCATCCCACTTGTCCACTTCTCCCCTACTTTCCTGTAGTGTAAGATAGATTTTCATACCAAACTTAGTGAGCATGTTATTCCGTCCTTAATCCATGTGTGAAGAGAGTAAACTTCACTTTTCCCATCTCACCGCCTCCCTTTTCTCCTCCATTGAAAAAGATTTTTCTTATCTCTTTTATGAGTTATAGTCTGCCCCATTCCATTTCTCCCTTTCTCTTCCCAATATATTTCTCTTCCACCCCTTAATTTTATTTTTTTTATAGATATCATCCTTTCTGATTCAACTCAATTTGTACTTTCTGTCCATATGTGTGTGCATGTGTGTGTGTGTGTGTGTGTGTGTATAATTCCTCTGCTTATTCAAATAGTGAGAAAAGTCTCAAGAGTTACAAATATTATCTATCCATGTAAGAATGTAAGCAGTTCAGCTTTAGAAAGTCCTTTATGATTTCTCTTTCCTTTTCATGCTTCTCTTAATTCTTGTGTTTGAAAGTCAAATTATCTCTTCAGTTCTGGTTTTTTCACCAAGAAAAGTCCTCTATATTATTGAATGACCATTTTTTCCCCTGAAGTATTATACTCAGTTTTGCTGGGTAGGTGACTCTTGGTTTTAATCCTAGTTCCTTTGACTTCTGGAATATCCTATTCCAAGCCCTTCGATCTCTTAATGTAGAAGCTGCTAGATCCTGTGTAATCCTGATTGTATTTCCATAGTACTTGAATTGTTTCTTTCTAGCTGCTTGCAATATTTCCCCTGGGAATTCTGAAATTTGGCCACGATGTTCAAATCTCTTTCAGGAGGTGATTGTTGTATTCTTTCAATATTTATTTTGCCCTTTGGTTCTAGAATATCAGGGCAGTTTTCATTGATAATTTCATGAAAGATGATGTCTAGACTCTTTTTTTGATCATGGCTTTCAGGTAGTCTAAATTGTCTCTCCTCAATCTATTTTCTAGACCACTTGTTTTTTCAGTGAGATATTTCACATTGTCTTCTATTTTTTCATTCTTTTGGTTTTGTTTTGTAATTTCTTGGTTTATCATATAGTCATTAGCTTCCCTCAGCTCCACTTTCATTTTTAAAGAACTTCTGAATCCTTTGTCAAAAGGAGGGTCCTAGTGCTCCTCCTCACCCTAGGACTGTGCTTAGGGCTGAGATTCAGATCAGCTGCTCAATTCCCCCAGGGGCTTTAAGCTGAGTTGCTCCCACAATGGAAGCTGCCACCCAACTCCGCCACTGCCACACAGTGCTGATGCCCTGTTGCTACTGCTCCTGCCACTGCTGCCGCTGCTGCCCAGAACCCATGGTGGGGGGGACCCTACTCCCCTCTTGCCTGGTTGGAAAAGCCCTCTTACTGACCTTTGAAGCTTTCTTTGGCACTTGTGGGTTGAGGGATCTGAGACCCTCCCTGTTGGGGATTCTGCCCCAGAGACTTGTTCCTCCCAGTGCTGCATGGCCAGGGCTGGACTCTGCTCAGCATCCCATGGAATAGACCTTTCCTGTCAGCCTTCTAGATTACCCTTGGCTGGAAATCTCTTTTACTCTGATGTTCTGTGGCTTCTGCTGTTCTAGAATTTGTTGAGAGTCATTTTTTACAGGTATTTTATGGGCTGTGTGGGAAAAGCTAGAGTTTGTGGGTCTTTCTACTCCACCATCTTGGCTCTAACCCCTTCATATCATTGCTATTCTAACTTACTAGCCCATTTATGGGGGACTTAAGTTATTCCTCTTATTTTAATGACAACATTGACAAGATAATTCTTAAAAAGATATCCAGTAGTTTGTCTTCCTGCTGCGTCCAGCCAGCCACTTACTATACCAATATTGGTTTAGCTGGTGTGGAAGAGGAGCATTTTCATGTTTCAATTATGTAACAGTTCTAAATAGGGACAAACCATTTCATCTGCCATTTAGATCAGGCATCAGATGTCTTCACTAGACCCCAGGATGACGGTTTGCCACAGCACTAGGGGAGAGAGTGACTCTTCTGATCTGGGTCAGCCCCAGGAAAACCAAGTAAAAACCCAAGGAAGACATTTTTTTCTAAATGTCTAATCTTTGATGCTAAGAATGAAATTTTAGAAAAGAGGATTGTTAAATAAAAAGAAAAAAGTAAAATATTGGAGTGTATCAGGTACGGGCCAGAAGGGAAGCATATAGCCAATGACACAATCTTGAGTTAACTTGGAAAAAACATTTTAAGTAATCCCTAGTGAAGTGGACATTATTCCTCCCTGGGTCCGTAGGTTGAGAGATATCTGTTAGGTTACTGGGCAGGGTTGGATAACTTGCCTAGTAACAGGTTTTTTTTTGTTGGGCCCCTGTCAAAACATTATTCCCCGTTGGGTTGTGAAATATCTGATGAATTGTTAACAGTCATTTTTTGTTTAGTCTATTTGCATGGCAACAACCTATGCCCCCCTAATGTTAGACCCCCATTGCCAGGTAACCACCTTCTGCTGAGCCCCCCCACCTTCCTGACAACTACTGTATGTTGAATGACAGCCAGTCTTTAATTGGGTCCCTCTCCTGGCACCTGTTTTCTGTTGGGATCCTTTGCCTAGTAGCACCCTGACAACTACCTTCTGTTTGGGGGTTCTTACCTAACAACAAGCCCCACTCTTGCTCTGTCAGAACTCTGTTTGTTGTGGAAACCACAAGGCTGTACCGAGTAGTGCCGAAATGCTTAAAATGCACTTACTCACCTTAGTTCGGGGCTGTCTCCTCTGGGTTTCTCCATGAGGCAGCCGCCAGTCTGGCTAATAAATGACACTCTCGAAATTCCTAATGGATTTTGCCTGTGATTTATTAACTTTGTCCATTTCAGACACTTGTCTCCCAAGATCTGCTTATAGGTTTAGTCCTGGTGTTTGGGGTAAATGATTTGTGTAGAGTTTTTTTCTACCTTTATATTTCCAGTAGCTAGCACTGTGCCTTGTAACATAGATGGCATATTTGTTGAACCAAGTAAGTTGGAATGGAATGGAACAAAATCTGCAGTGGAGATGATATGCTGCTGCAATTTGCTCATATGTTGACACTTCACTATAATCCTATTCCCAAGGTTCACACAGGGAGGATGCCTTGTAACAAGGACCATTAAGCTCTTTATTAACTAAACCCTTTGCATGTTATCTAGGATTAATGCATTTTCCGTATCAGAAATTCTGCTCTATGATAATAGCATTATGACATAGGGTATGTAGATCAAAAAGCAGCTTATCACTTCCCCCTCCCAATAATGAAAAATACTTAAATGCTTCAAAGATTATTTCTTCCATCATTTTCTCATCATTTGTTCACCAACACAGACTCTAGCCTGTCGTCTCCTGGAGATGATATTACTGTTTCTGTATTTGAAAAATTCATTACCTTTCCATCAACCCAGTGAGGAACCAACCCCTACAAATTTAGATAGGCTGGTTACAAGAGAAATATCTATCCTCACTGTCACTGCTTCCATATCCAGAAGCCTCTCATGATTTCTAGGAATTTGGGGAGCTGATGCTCTACCAGCATAGCCTTTTAAAATCAAGTGTCTCCATATGTACATAAAATATTTGTAGCTATGATTTTTGGAGACTGAGGGATTGGAAACTATCCACCAATTAGAGACTAAACAAGCTATAGTATAGGAATGTAATGGAGTATTCTTGCACTGTAAGAAATGATGAAAGAGAAGGTTATAAAAGTACCTGGGAAGATATGCATACACTGAGGCAAAGTGAAGTGAATAGGATAGATAAGCAGTACAGTGCATAGAGTGCTGGACCTGGAGTCAGGAAGACTCCTTGTCCTGAATTCAAATCCAGCGATCTAGCTATATGATTCTGGGCAAGTCATTTAAACCTGTTTGCCTCAGTTTCCTCATCTGTAAAATGATCTGGAGAAGGAAATGGCAAGTCATTTTAGCATCTCTGCCACAAAAGCCCCAAATGGGGTCACTTAAAGTTGGACACAACTGAAAAACATCAACAAGTGAAGAAGTAAACAGAGTCAGGAGAACAACTTATATAATAACAATATTGTAAAATCAAATAACTTTGAAAGACTTGGGAACTCTGATCAATACAATGACCAATCATCATTCTAGAGGACTCATGATGAGACAGCCTAGCCAGTCTCAACAGAGAAGGTTGGGCTCAGTGCATGTTGAGACATACTACTTTTTGGTTAATGGCCAATGTGGGGATTTGTTGTGCTTGACTAAACATGTTTTTCTAGATTCTCAATGCAGGTGATGGGGGTGGGGGGTAAGAGGAAGAGAGGTTGGATTTTCATTTGAAAATATAATAAAAATTAAAAAGAAACCCAAGGTCTCCCCCACCATCATTATAATAGGACATTAGTGGAAGAATAAAAAAGGAATATGTTCCTGGGGTAGTCTCTCTGTTTTGTCAACTGGCCCATTGGATTAGGAACCCGGCAATCTGATATTAGACCATAAAAACCTTAAAAGTACGTGAAATGCTTTTTTTTATTTGTCTGGAGTGGTAGAGGGAAGATTTCTCTGTGAAAGCATTGTTATCACACAATGGCCTCATAGGCATAAAGTTTGTAAGGAAGGAGGTGACTGATGCACCTTTAATCACTGAAAAGCAGAATTCTAAATTTCCTGTGCCCATCTTTGTGTGTGTCTCTTTTATAATTATTTCCCCTAGACTAATTGTATTTCCCACTGGCCAGTTTCCATGGCATTGGACAACAAGGCCAAGAGGAAAGGACTGACAAAGTGTTACAAAACTGGTGTCCACTGAGAGGCCTGGACTTGACTTGATTCTTAGCAATTGCTATTGAAAAGATTATGTTCTAGAAACCTCTGGAGCCCAAAAATAAGACTGCAAAACTCCCTCGTAAATAATGGGTGCCTGTTTTCTTCTTAGATCATTTTCAGGAATCAATCAATCAATCAATAAGTATTCACTAAATGGCAGTTTTGTGCCAAGCACTGTGCTAGGGTATTGGAGATACAAACACAAAATGAAACCACCCCTACCTTTCAAGGAGCTGGCATCTCCTTTGGGTCTTTGTGCCAAGTTCATAATTCTTTATAACTCTGGCCTCAGACACTCACTGGGTGACCCTAGACCAATCATTTAACCCTGTTGGCCTCAGTTTCCTCAAATGTAAAGTGAGCTGGAGAAGGAAATGGCCAACCCCTCTAGTGTCTCTACCAAGAAAACCCCCAATAAGGTCACAAGGATTCGGACACAACTGAACAACAATCATGAATCATGTGGCAGAAGCAACAAGTAACCAATGACTAACCTTGGATTCAATAAGTGACCAGGAGAACCGGAAAACTACCACCAGCACTTTGGAAGGAAATCCTGTGGAAGGCTTAGGAAAGCACATGATCATATAGGATGGGGAGGCTAGAAGGTATGCAATTCTGTGTTGTTGGAGAGAGAACATATAATCTTACTAAGATTATAGATCTAGACAAGCATTCAGAGGCACAGTGATAGATTATTGGGCCTAGAGTCAAATAAATCTGAGTTCAAGCAGCATCTAGGTGGCTCAGTGGATAGTGAGCTGAGCCTGGAGTTAGAAAGACCTGACTTCAAATGTGACCTCAGACGCTTACTAGCTGTGTGATCCTGGGAAAGTCACTTAATCTCTGTTTGCCTTAATCCACTGGAGAAGAAAATTGCAAACCACTCCAGCCTTTGTCAAGAAAACCCCAGGGACAGTCACAACAGGTCATGGTCCACAGGGTCTCAAAGAATCTGACACAACTGAAGAACAACAGGCATTTAATAAATGCTTTTCCTCTTGTATCTGGCAATGATTGTCAGAAAGAAGGGAACCAGGCTTTGTTAGTTCAGGTCATTCTCATCATGATTGTTCATTAAGTTTATAATTTTTAAATCTTAGTAATTTCACTTTCGGTGACTCTTTTGGCCCCTCCTTTAAACAGAGATCGTGATCCCTATAGACTTCTAAATGCTACTGATGGGGTGGTGGAACCTGGACCCCCCAAAGCCCTAAGACCATGTCTAAGTAATCCAGCCCCACCCCCCGCACTGTGAGAAAGTTTTCCCTTGGTGAAGGTCTGACTGTAATTCCTTTATCAGAACAGACACAAGGACACTGACTCAAGGACTCTTTCCTTGGTCCCAAGGACCAACTTCTGGCAGCTAAACAAAAAATCTATTTTTTTCTCCCTCAATGTCTGGTATCAACAAAGTTATCTCTGTAGACCCGGTGTATTTTCCCATCCATAGATCACGGATGCTTTCTTTCAAAGCTGACCACTCCCTAATCCCCCACCCCACCCCCATCCACTAAGTATATTTGGCATCCTCTCACTGTCCCTTTTCCATATAAGCTTTAACATCACTCCCAGCAGGTTGTAGATTCCTTAAGAACCCTTGCCTTCTTCTATTGGAGTCACAATAAAGTTTGCCTCTTGTCTGAAAGATGATTTGAGTGTGTGAATTCATTTCAGGCAACTCTGCCTTGTGCCCTGACATTTTGGGGTCCCATCACCCCTAAACCACCTCAGTGACTGCTTCATCAACACCCTAAATGCACCTGTCCTGTTTTTTTTTGCTGATAACAACTCCTATTTCTAGGGCACGGTGAGGTTCACAAAGCACATTCCTCACAATAAGTAAGTGATTAGTAGCTAGGATGGTTTCTCAGTTGCTTTGAAAATAGACTGCATATTGAGCAATGGACAGTTATGTAGATGCATGAGGGAAAAGGTAAGGGAACTGATGGAAGGTAGATACTGAGTGGAAGAAGGAATGAAGTAGCAACCACCTTAGCTTAGCAGGGGTAATAGGTGAGGTTATGTTGGTCCTTGAGAAGACCAAACAAGCAGGGCAGCATCAGCTGAGTCACAGAACCAGAGCCAATACTATCTGTTATTACTGAGGGGGGAGAGGAAGGGAGGAAGGAAGGAAGGAAGGAAGGAAGGAGGGAGGGAGGGAGGAAGGAAAGAAGAGAAAAGAAAAAAGAAAGAAAGAAAGAAGAAGAGAAAGGCTGCTTTTGTTTGCTGCAGGGTTGAGCCTGCCAGACTGAGTTCTTTCACTATGTAAAATCCACATTTTATATATGAGGAATATGAGCCAAATTATCCAAGGTCATACAGCTAGTAAGTGTTGAAATCAGAATTCAAACTCAAAATCCTTTCTCCAAGTCCATGATTCTATCTAATTAATAATAATAGCATTTACCTAGTGCCCATTTTGTGCCAGGTACTGTGCCAAATGCCTTTTTAAAAAACAATTCTTATCTCATTTTGATCCTCACCATAATCCTGTGAAGTAGGTGTTATTAATTTTCCCAATTTTACAGTTGAAGAAACTGAGGCAAGCAGAGGTTAAATGACTCACTGAATATCACCCAGGGCTAGAGATAAACCCAGGTCCTCCTGATCCCACGCCTAGTGCTATCTGTCCACTGCACGATCTAGCTGAACTACATTATCAGCTGATCAATCAATATTTTTAAGTGACTATTGTATGTCCGGAACCATATTGGGTAGTGGGGATGCAAAAATAGAAGAGTTTCTGCCTCAAGGAACTTATAGTCTAATTAAAGGAGATATATACAGATATAAGTTTATGATAAATAGATTGTATGATAGATTCATACAAACCCAAAGTGATTTTGGTGGAGAATTTATACAATCACAAAGTAATTTGGAAGGGGAAGGCACTAACTGGAGAGATCTCACACAACAGCCAGATGCTGCCATGGATAGAGCACTGGGCCTAGTCAGGAAGACCTGAGTTCAAATACAGTCTCAGACACTTACTAGTTGTGTGACCCTGGGCAAGTCACTTAACCCCGTTTACCTCAGTTTCCTCATCTATAAAATGAGCTGGGGAAGGAAATGACAAACCATTTCAATACCTTTGCCAAGAAAACTCCAAATAGGATCACAAAGAATTGGACATGACTGAGAGAACTGAAAAGCCAAGATTTCATATACAAATTCATGTTTGAACCTGAGCCTTTACAGAAACTAGAGATGTTGAGGAACAAAATGAAAGGAATGAAATCCAAAGGTTTAGAGGTGAGAGAAAGCCTATATATGAGGAAAAGTAAGAAGGGCTGTTAATAGAGGAATAAGGAGGCTGGACAGGCAGGTTGGGGCCAGTCTGCAGAGGACTTTAAAGGCCAGAACAGTTTATATAGGGTTCCTGGATGTGGTGGTAGTGAGAGATAGTCCTTCAGAGAGGCCCCCTCAGGCTCTTATCTCTGACCAAAACCTCCACAGTCTACTCTTGACATCATTGCAGGACATCTGGGTCACAACCTCCTCTGTAGGAGGGATGCTCCCTGATGCCCCTGGACAGTAGAGTTTATTTAGGGAGAAGGCCTAGCCTTGTTTAGGTGAGTCTGCTTGATTTCCTGTCTCTGACATCACAGTCTAGGTATTAGCCAGGGAAGGCTGGGCTGGGTCAAACCAGGTGCACACATGAGCTGTGGAATTTTCCAGAAAAGGACAGGGTTGGGGTGTTAGGAAGAGGAGGCCGGCCCGGCTTTTTGAGTACAGACAGTGCTCCCCAAAGGAGCCTCATGGGATGGGTTCCAAGTTTTGAGGATCCTCACAATAGCACTGGTGGTCCTCAGATGCATGTGTGGGGTGGGGAGGGCTTGATTTATACATACAGTGTTTAGTTTCAGGTTTCTTTGGTTATTTCTTCTTCCCAGCCTATTGTTTTAGTTCGTGTATGTGTGTGTGTGTGTGTGTGTGTGTGTGTGTGTGTGTGTGTGTGTTTGTAGACTGCTTTCCTAATCCTACTTGCCTCACTTTGAATGGGTTCTTACCTGACTGACTCTTAATGCCCCTTCCAATCCCAGGACTGTACAGAGTCTGGGGTTAGGTGACCCTTACTTTCCCCTCCCCCCATTCAACCCCCCACCCTCACTCCACCTCTCAGCAGGAATGGCTGGTTTTGATAGAACTCTATGTTTGTGCCTACAGCCCCCGGGGTGGCATTTATCACAATATGCATCATTCATTCCCCACCCCCCAGCCAAAGATACATATGGAATATAAATCTAGATTTTACAGCTGGGTGACAAGGGATTCCTGTTGCTAGGAGGGTCACTGCACACCTTGCCACGTGTTCGATGATTGCCTAGCAACCAAATGCTGGGTTAAACCACAGTAGAGCTGCATTTCCTAATCAGTGATTTCAGCACTTGGGTGCAATGAAAGACTATTAAGAAAAGAGGGAACATTTCCAGAGTAACTGAAGGCATGCTGGTCCAATGGTTAAAATCATTCACCCTCTGTACCATATTCCAAAGTGGGGTAGGGAGGGATCCAGGAAAGACTTTTAAAAAAAATTTTGGCCATTGTAAAATAAACAAGCCTCCAATTTCTCTTCCCCACCATTATTCCATCTTAACACTAGGGGTACTTGTCCGGCATTTAAATATGGAAAAGGAAAAAAGAAGAAGCTAACAAGGGCTATGTCCCTTTACCCAAGATGTTCTGGTGCTCCATAACCTTCCAGGCGCTGAGTAACTTTTTAAAACAAGTTAGAGAACTTAGCTCCTTCCTTAGAGAGGGTCTAAACTCCAAAAAGATGTAGCATCCCAGAGTCTTAGAGTTGCAAGGGACCTCAGAGACCTCTTAGATGAATTCACGTTTGGGCAAAACTTGACATAATGGCTGATAAATGGTCATCTGACCGTTGTTCAAAGATCTCTAGTGACAGTGACCCCTCCTGGATCACTGTCTTCTCATGGCAGAGGGACTTACATAGCTCAATGAAACTAGGAGATATGCCATGTTGGGTTATAGAAGACAGACAGGTCACAGTGGAGAGGTCTGACAAAAGGTAATCCACTGGAGATGATACCAGAAGATAAGCCCCTCAGATCAGGTGTCCAACATGTTGCTGGGCAAGCACAGAAGACGACCATAAGAAGCTCTGGAACAAATAAAGCAACTGGGTTAAAGCTGAAAGAAAGTTCATTTGTGGATGTATCTGGTGATGAAAGAAAAGTCCAGTTGCTGTAAAGAACATATTGCATAGGAACCTGGAATGTAAGAGCCATGAACCAAGGCAAGCTGGATGTGGTCAAACAGGAGACAGAAAAATTAACCATCATCATCTTGGGTATCAGTGAACTCAGATGGATGGGAATGGGTGAATTTAGTTCAGGTAGAACATTACATATTCCTACTGTGGGCAAGAATCTCTTAAAAGAAATGGAATACCTCTTGGAGTTAATAAAAGAGTGAGAAAAGCAGTACTTGGGTATAATCTCAAAAATGACAACATGACATCTATTCAAATTCAAGACAAACCATTCAACATCACAGAAATACAAGTCTACGCTCCAACAATTGATGCTGAAAATGATAAAGGTGATCAATTCTGTAAAGACCTACAACGTCTTCTAGATACAACACTAAAAAAAAAGTCACCTTCATCATAGGGGTTTGGAACGCTAAAGTAGGAAATCAAAAGATAATTGGATTAATAGGTAAGTTTGGCTTTGGAGTACAAGACAAACTAGGGCAGACACTAATAGAGTTTTGTCAAGATAACTCACTGGCCAAAGCAAACACTCTTTTTCTACAATCAATGCAACTTTACACACGGACCCCACCAAATAGCCAATTTTGAAATTAAATAGATCATATATACTTTGCAGCCAAAAGTGGAAAATCTCTGTATAGTCAGTTAAAACAAGACCTGGAGCTGACTGTGGCTCAGATCATGAGCTTATTATAAAATTCAGACTCATAATGAAGAAAGTAGAGAAAACCATCAGACTTTATAGGTATGACTTAAATAACACCTTCATGAATATGAAAATGGAGGTGATGAGTAGATTTGAGGGATTAGATCTGGTAGACAGAGTGCATGAAGAACTATAGACAGAGGTTTGCGATAGTATACAAGAGACAGCAATAAAAACCATTCCTAAGGAAAAGAAGAGTAAGGAAGCAAAATGACTGTCTGATGAGATTATAAACACCTGGGGAAAGAAGGAAAGCAAAAGGTAAAGGAGAAAGGGAATGATACATCCAACTGAATGCAGAATTCCAGAGAATAGCAAGGCGAGATAAGGTTTTCTTAAATGAAAAATGCGAAGCAAAAAGAAAATAATGGAGTGGGAGAGATAAGAGATTTCTTGAAGAAAATTAAAGATATCAAAGGAACATTTCATGCAAAAATGGGCATGATGAAAGACAAAATGGTGAGGACTTAACAGAAATAGAAGAGATTAAAAAGAGATGACAAGAATACACAAAAAAACTGTACAAGAAAGATCTTAACATCACCATAACCATGATGGTGAAGTTACTGATCTAGAATCAGACATTCTGGAGAATAAAATCAAGTGGGCCTTAGGAAGCTTTGCTAAAAATTAGGCTAGTGGAGGTAATGGAATTCCAAGTGGACTATTTAAAATCATAAATGATGTTGCTAACATGCTGTATTCAACATGCCAGTAAATTTGGAGAACTCAACAGTGATCTCTGGGTTGGAAAAAATCAATTTATATCCCAATCTTAAAGAAGGGCAATGCAAAAGAATGTTCAAATTACCACATAATTGTGCTCGTTTCATATGCCAACAAGGTTATACTTAAGATTCTGCAAGTTAGGCTTCAGCAATATGTGAACAAAGAATGACCAGAAAGGCAATCTCATTTTCAAAGAAATATAAGAACTGGAGACCAAATTCCTAACATTCATTGGACTATGGAGAACTCAAGGGAGTTCCAGAAAAGCACCTACTTCTGCTTTGGTGACTACACTAAAGCCTTTGACTTTATTGTGGATCACAACAAAATATAGCAAGTCCTCAAAGAGATGGGAGCACCATATCACCTTACTTATCCCCCCGAGGAATCTATATGCAGGTCAAGAAGCAACAGGTAGAACCAAACAGGGAACAGCTGGTTGGTTTAGAGTATGACAAGGCTGTATACTGTCACTTTATTCAACTTACATGCGGTGTACATCATGAGAAATGCCAGGCTGATAAATCGAAAGCTAGAATTAAGGTTGCCGGGAGAAATATGCAAATGATATCTCTCTGATGACAGAAAATTAGAAGAAGAATTAAGAAGCCTCTTGATGAGGATGAAAGAGGAGAGTGTAAAACTTTGCTTGAAGTTTAACATTAAAAAAAAAAAACTAAGATCTTGGCTACTGGTCCTGCAAACAGAGGGAGAAAAAATGGATTTTATATTTTTGGGTTCAAAGATCACTGCAGACAGCAATTGTAGCCATGAAATTAAAAAATGGCTTGCTCCTTGAAAGAAGGCTATGGTAAATCTGAACAGCATACTAAAAAGCAGAGATACCTTGTAAAAAAAAAAAGGTTCATATTGTCAGAACAATGTTTTTTCTAGTAGTGATGTGTGGCTCAGAGAGTTGGACTACAAGGAAAGTTGAGCTTTTGAATTGTGGTGCTAGAGACAACTTTTGAGAGTCCTTTGAACATTAAAGAGATCAAATCTATCAATACTTAGAGAAATTAATTTGGGCTATTCACTGAAAGGACAAATATTTGAGCTGAAGCTTAAATACCTTGGTCACAGAAAGGAAACACTTTGATGGTCAGAAAGGTTAAAGGCATAAGGAGAAGGGGGTGGCAGAGGATGAGATGAATAGATAATGTCATGGAGGCAATGAACGTGAGCTTGGACAGACTTTGGGAAACAGCAAAAGATAGAAGGGTCTAGCATGCTACGGTTCATGAGACCATGAGGAGTTGGACATGATTGAATGAATAGACAATGAAGTAGCAAGGAAGTCACTACTTCCCTTGGCAGCCAATTCCATTTTAGAATAGTTCTAATTGTTAGGAAGATTTTTCCTCACTTTAAGCCTAAATTCACCTTTTTGCTGTTTCTACCTATTTCCAATACTATCTCTGGTCCTAGAAACAAAAATTTAATCCCTCTTCCATATGAAAAATAGTCCTTCAGGTACCTATTGGGTGCTTAAACCA
This sequence comes from Potorous gilbertii, assembly GCA_028658325.1. Lineage (NCBI taxonomy): Eukaryota > Metazoa > Chordata > Mammalia > Diprotodontia > Potoroidae > Potorous > Potorous gilbertii. The sequence goes on along the minus strand of CM053771.1, from coordinate 83,557,469 downwards.
TTCTCCACACAGCTACCAAAATTATTTTCCTTTTTTTAACAATATTTTCCCAACGACTAATAAAGACAATTTTTAACATTAACATTTTTGAAATTTTGGGTTCCAAATTCTCTCCCTCCCTTGCCATCCACTCCCTGAGATGGTGAGCAATTTGACATAGGTTATACATGTGCAATCATGCAAAGCACATTTCTGTATTGGTCATGTGAAAGAAAAAACATACGTGAAAAACTTTGATCTTCATTCAGACTCTGTCAGTTCTTTTTCTGGATGTGGATAGCATTTTTCATCATGAGTCCTTTGAGATTATCTTGGATCACTGTATTGCTGAGAATAGTTAAGTCATTCACGGTTGATCATCACATAATATTGCTGTTGCTGTGAGCAATGTCCTGATTCTGCTCATTTCACTTTGCATCAGTTTATGTAAGTTTTTCCAGGTTTTTTCTGACGTTATCCTTCTCATCATTTCTTTTAACACAACAGTATTCTATCACAATCATAGGGTGCAACTTTTTAGCCATTCCCCAACTGATAGATATTCCCTCAGTTTCTAATTCACTGCCACCACAAAAAGAAGCTGCTATTAATTTTTTGAACAAATAGGACCTTTTCTCTTTTTTAAAAGGTCTCTTTGGAATACAAACCTACTAGTGGTATTGATGGATCAAAGGATATGAACAATTTTATAGTGGTTTAGGCATAGTTTCAAATTGCTTTCCAGAAGGGTTGGGCCAGTTATCAACTCTACTGATACTGCATTAGTGTCTCAATTTTCCCACATCCCCTCCAACATTTATCATTTTCATTTTCTGTCATATTAGTCAATCTGATATGTGTGAGGTCGTATCTCAGAGTTGTTTTAACTTGCATTTTTCTAATTGCTAATGATTTAGAGTACTTCATCATATGTCCATAGACAGCTTTGATTGCTTCACCTGAAAACTACTTCTTCATGTTCTTTGACCATTTATCAATTGGGAAATTATTCATATTCTTATAAATTTGACTCAGTTCTCTATATATTTGAGAAATAAGGCTTTTATCAGAGACACTTGCTGTAAAAATTGTTTCCCAACTTTTTGCTTTCCTTTGAATCTTGGTTGCCTTGATTTTGTTTGTGCAAAACCTTTTAAATTTAATATAATCAAAATTATCCATTTTACATCTCATAATGTTCTCTATATCTTATATTCCTTACCCATAGATTTGACAGGTAAACTATTCCTCACTCTTCTAATTTGTTTATGGTATCACCATTTATGTCTAAATCATGTACCCATTTTGACCTTATCTTGTTATATGATGCAAGATGTTGGTCTATACCTGGTTTTTAGCCATACTGTTTTCTAGTTTTCCCAGCAGTTTTTGTCAAATAGTGAGTTCTTATCCCAAAAGTTTTGGTTTTTGAATTTATCAAAAACTAGATTGCTATGGTTATTTACTGCTCTGTCTTACATACCTAATCTAGTCTGATGATCCATCACTCTATTTCTTAAACAGTACTAGATTGTTTTGAGGATCACCACTTTATAATAATGAGATTTGATACGATAAAGCCACATTTCTTCACATTTTTTCATCAATTCCCCTGATATCTTTGAGATTTTGTTCTTCCAGATGAATTTTGTTATTATTTTTTTAACTCTATAAAATAGTTTTGGGTAGGTTGATTGTTATGAAACTGAATAAGTATGTTAATTTAGGTAGGACTGTCATTTTTATTATATTGGCTTGGCCTACACAAGGGCAATTGATATTTTTTTAAGAAAAATGTATTTGTGTGTAAAGCATCTTGTAATTATTTTCATATAGTTCCTGGGTTTGTCTTGGCAGGTAGACTCCAAGTATTTTTAATTGTCTAGTTCTTTTAAATGGAATTTCTCTTTCTATCTCTTGCTGCTGGATTTGGTTGATAATATATAGAAAGGCCAATGATTTATATGGATTTATTTTATATCTTGCAACTTTGTGAAAGTTGTTAATTATCTCAAATAGTTTTTGGTTGTTTTCTAGCATTTTCTAAGTATGCCATATCATCTACAAAGTGATAATTTTGTTTTCTCATTGTCTATTTTAATTCCTTTAATTTCTTTTTCTTCTCATTGTTATAACTAACATTTCTAGTACAAACCTGAATAACAGTGCTAATAATGGGTATTCTGACTTCAACCGTGATCTTACTGGGAAGGTACATTACAGATAATGCTTGCTCTTGGTTTTAGGTAGATACTACTTATTTTAAGGGAAGGTCTATTTATTCCTATGATCTCTAGTGTTTTTAATAAGTGGGCATTATATTTTTGTCAAAAGCCTTTTCTATATCTATTGAGATAATCACATGGACTTTGTGTTTTGCTACTGATATGGTCACTTGTGCTTATAGTTTTCCTAATACTGAACTAGGCTTACATTCCTGATATAAATCCCACTTGGTCTTGTAATATATTTCTGTAACAAGATTGTTTTCCTAAAACATAGATCTGACCATGCCAATTCTCTGCTTAAAATTTTTAGTCTCAATGAATACATGTTCAACATCAATGTATATGTAGAGCTTATACTAGACTACATGCTGTCTTGGGTGGGAGGGAGGGGAAGGAGGAGGAGAAAATTTAGAACTCAAAATCTTATGGAAGTGAATGTTGAAAACTAAAAATAAATTAATTAATTAAAATTTCAGTTTCTATATTTCCTCTATGATAAAACTGAAAATACTTAAGCTTATTGTTTAAATCCTGGGGCACAAGCTGGCTTCAACCTATCTTTCCAGATTTATTTCACATTGCTTTCCTTCACAAACTTTATGTTTTAGGCCAAGTATTCTTAATTTTTTTTTTTGGTATTCTGGACCCCTTGGGTAGTCAGGTGAAGCCTGTGGATCTATGTTTTCAAATGTGCAAAATAAAATACATAGGATTCCAAAGGAAACAATCTATACTGAAATAGTTACCAATATATTTTTTAAAGTACTATACAGACTACAGGTTAGCCTCCCCTGCTTTGAACAAATTAATCTACTGAGTTTTTTAAACAGTGTAAAAGAGGTATTAAGTAGTTTTTCTGTAACATCACAACATGTAAAGAAGTTCCTTCATCTAATGGAAAGAGTTATGGGGCCTTCTAAATCAATCTAGCTGATTAAGTAACTTCTTCATGTACTGTTATGGGGTTGCTGGGAAATTCCTGAATATTTCCCTTACATCAGCACTTCGTGTCTGAGTCTCTTAACAGGCAATCTTTTCATGCTTAAAATGCACATCTTCCTCATCTTCACCTCTTAGAAACCTTAGGTTTCTTTTTTTTTTTAATTTTACTTGCTTTCAGTGTCCTATAATCACTTCCATATAACATAGATTTTTTTCTCCCTCCTTCCCTTCCCCCTCCTTCCCCAAGACTGCATACAATTTCCTATTAAATACATTTTCTCCTTAGTCATGCTGCATAGAAGAATGAAAATGAATGGAAGAAATCATAAAACAAACCAAAACATAATACAAAAGAAAATGATCTGCTACATTCTGCAATTGAATTCCATAATTCTTTCTCTGGACGTGGAAGGCATTTTGCCTTAAGAGACCACTGGGAATTTTTTAAGTCCTTGCATTGCAATGAAGTTCTAAGTGTACCAGGAAAAAATCCTTGTACACTGTGGTGATTACTGTGTATAAAGTTCTCCTGGTTCTTCTCCTTTCACTCAGCATCAGTTCACATAAGTCTTTCTAGGCCTCTCTGAAGTCTTCCTGTTCATCATTTCTTATAGCACAATAGTATTCCATTACATTCATATAACACAGTTTATTCAGCCATTCCCTAATTGATGGGCATCCCCTTGATTTCCAGTTTTTGGCCACCACAAAGAGAGCTGCTATAAATATTTTTGTACATGTGGAACTTTTTCCCACTTTTATGATCTCTTGGGATACAGTCCTAGAAGCGATATTGCTGGTTCAAAGGGTATGCACATTTTTGTAGCCCTTTGGGCCATAGTTCCAAACTGCTCTCCAGAATGGCTGGATTAGCTCACAGCTCCACCAACAATGAATTAGGGTTCCAGCTCTCCCACATCTTCTCCAACATTTATAATATTCCTGTTCTGTCATGTTAGCCAATCTGACAGGTGTGATGTGGTGCTTGAGTTGTTTTGAAACCTGAGGTTTCTCTATGATAAATCTGAGACCCCCTCCCTCAAAAGACCTTGCCTTTTGTTCCCAGTCTTTAGAGCATTCCCATTCTTAAATAATACAGAATTGTCCCTCTCTCATTTGGATTCTCCCAATAGAATGTAAACTTGAAGATGAGAATTATTTGATTTTTCTTGTCTTTTTATTCCCAGAACCTAGTAAAGAACTTCACACATAGTAGGCATTTAATATACATTTTCAAAATTGAAGTGAAGTAAATTGATTAAAGACAACAGAATTCAATTTCTGAAGATACGATCACAAATTATTCCATTGAGGAAAAAAATGGGGGGAGTGAAGGACTTAAGATACCTTAGCATCATAGCTTCCCTGAGAACTTTCCAAAGGACTTGGATTTTTAAAAGGTATGTACAGTTTTGCATGACTTCATAGATATAATGGATATTGGATTTCTTGTCTTCTCAGTGGGTGGGTGAGGGGAAGGAGAAGAAAGAATTTGGAACTGGAAACAGAAAATTTTTCAACATAAAAAAAAAAACATGCAAAAGATTGAAAGTAGAGGCCCATAAATTAGAATGATTTTTAAATGATGTCACAGACTTACAAGAACAGTAACTGGAAAGCTAAAAGCTTAGAATGTTGGGAGACTTGCAATGAATTTACACTAAGGACAGTAAAAAGGATTCCTGCACCTATGTTCGGGAAAGAAAGCATGGAACAGAGAAGCTCATGACTTTGGCACTGACATTGAAATGTGAATAAATGAGGATGAAAATGTGGAACTATTCAACTTCTCTGCTGATTTCATTTTCCCTATCGTAAGAAAATGAACTTAACACTGAAAAGGATAGCATAAACGTGGTTAAGTGAAAATTGAAGCCTGAAGGGAGGAAGCAGACTGTTAGAAAGGACCCTGAAGCTCAAAATGGGTTCAGATCACTTGGCCCAGACCTATTATACCCCAGGATATTAAAAAAAACTGCCAATATGATTGCTGAATAGCTAGCATTAATACAAGGGTCTCAAAAATCTTGGTACGGCTTTTAGCTTTTAAAGCTAAGTAGTACAATGGATAAAAAGGTTGAACCTGGAATCAGGCAGACTTGAATTCAAACCCAGCTGGGCAGGTGTCTGTCTCAGTCCCTCTATAAAATGGAGACAACAGCACCTACCTCCCAGGATAAAATGAGATGATACTTATAAATATTATTTGCAAACCTTGCAATGCTAAATAGATTTCAGATATTATTTGTTGTTGATTTTCAGCCATGATCCCATTTGGGGTTTTCTTGGCAAAGATACAAGAAGGGTTTGCTATTTCTTTCTCCAGTTCATTTTGCAGATGAGGAAACTGAGTCAAACAGGGATAAGTGACTTGACAAAGGTCCTACAGGTCATAAACGTCAGATTTTTTATCTTTTGATTTCTAATCCAAAATTCTTTCCATGACCTCTATTGCCCAGTGTTGTGCATTTGCAACAATTCCCTTCAAAGAAATGTCACAAACTTCTAGGAATTTGGTTCATGAGCTATTTGACTGCACAGGCCAAGGAAGTGGCAAACATAGGCAGATGTGTGGAATTACTGATGTCTAAAACTGAATTGAAGGGGAATGTGGGCTGGAGCTCCAATATCCCTGTTTGTTTATATGGGACCCATTTATTTCACCCACTCTGCCTGGGTAGACAAAAGTGCTGGCTGCTGCATTTCCTTTGAGGAGTTCTATGCTCAAGTCTGAACATGATTTAAGAGCTTTAGAGAACCTAGGAAGAGATAATAAATATTAAGGTCTGCCATCTTGGTGGGTGGCTATTTCTGGAAGATGGTGGGCATCTTGTGAGCAATTCCGAGAGCTCCAGGATTGTTAGTTTTTTAAAATGCATTTTCTTCTACTAAGGTTACTCCAAGCTGCGCTGTGATAAAAGGGGAGGGCTGAAAAGAGAATGAAAGTATTTGAAAGAGCTTACTTTCTGTCATTAGTTTCACCCCAGGCCACGATCTCCCCAGAGTTCAGGACGGTGCTATTGTGGCAGTTTGGAAATACTGAACAGTTATTTAAAGTACACCATCATTGGGCTATTCAAGAGATTAAGTAAGTCCACCGTAGGCAGGGAAAACTTTCTAGGTAAGAAAAATCACATAGATGGGGTATAGAATGAGAACCATTTGACAGAGAAACAGTTTGAAGTCAAAATATTTAGTTAAAGGAGTTTATGGCATTCTCCAGAGACATCCTCAAAACTCTTTGGAAAGAATCACACAAGTGCAGCCAGGAAACGGCACCAGAAGAGCACTGGGGAAAGTTCATGAAAGGATGATATGGGGCTGAAAAATATGGCCTATGAGGAAAATTTAGAGGAACTTAGCATGCTTTAACCTGGAGAAGAGGTGTTTCAGGGGTGACAATATAGATCTTTAAGTACACAGGGTATTATTCGGCAGAGGCTCATACTCTGCTGTTTTTTAGTTTACTGAAGACAGAGTAAGGGAATATGTGGTGAAACTGCAGGAAGAGCAAAGAATTTAGATCAGTTGTGAGTAGCAGTGTAGGGACCCAAAGGGCAAAACATGAAAGTGTGGTCTATGCTCAGTCGAGTGGCAAGAAGCTGGATGTGCAAACATCATCTTTCCAATTTCACTCAACATGTCCCAATGTTTGAGGGGGTAAACCATTCCGACTTGGTCCTCTAAATGAGCTTCAGTGGTAGATAGCTCCCTGACCCTCTGCTAATGATAGACTGGGTAGGGCAGTGGAAAGTGTACTGGATGGGGAGACAGAGGAGGGAGGGAGGCAGAGAGAGAAGGGGGGGAGAAGCAGGAGGAAAAGAAGAGACGGAGGGAGGGAAAGAGGGTGGGGGGAGAGAAAGAGGGAGAAACAGAGACAGATAGGGAAGAGGGAGAGACAGAGGCAGAAAGGGAAGGAAGGAAAAAGAGAGAGAAGGGGAAAGAGAGAGAGAAAAGGAGGACGAGAGGAGAGGAGAAGAGAGGAGGGGAGGGGAGGGGAGGAAGAGAATAGGTATCTGGTAATCGTTAGTATTCTAATAACTAGAAAAATCTTTTGCAGAAGATTAGTGATAATTTTCCAGACTCTGTCTGAGCTGAGGTGAAATACTCCACAGGACCATTCAGCTCCTGCTAAATTAGATAATTACAAAATGCTTGTAAAGTATAAAGTGCCATCCACAGGTAAAGTATTCGTATTGTTCTTTCTTGTAATAATTTTAGCTCTTTTTTAGTTATTTGTTCTATTTGTCTTAATATGTCAGTTGTTGTCCTTCGTCTTTGAAGAAGCCCAAAATGACATCACCATTGTAAAGTGAAGTTTCAATGTGTCTGACTGTGGCTGATCAGACCAATCCAAGCTCAGAATGCTCTACCACAGGTTGGGCACAGATAGTCTATGTGAATATTTGGGGTGGATATACCAAATTTTCACATCCCGCATTTACTTTGTGCTGTCTCAATTCTGCTTTGCTCATAGAGCACAGCACCCTTTCTGATGTGGGCACTCCTTGCTGAACTGTCCTGTGCCAGTGTCTCCCATGTTGCACAGTCACATTCAAAGTTCTTGAGACAGACTTTGAGAATGTCTGTGTATTGCTTCTTCTGACGACCATGTGATCATCTGCCCCATGGGAGTTTTCTACAAAACAGTCTTTTTGGCAAGTGTACATTTTGCATTCAAACAGCGTGGCCAGCCCATTGGAGTTGTGTGCTCTCTGAAGCATAATTTGAGTACTTGGCAGTTCAGCTCGAGCAGGGACTTCAGTGTCTGGTAACTTATCCTGCCAGGTGATCTTCAGAATCTTCCTAAAACAATTCAAATGAAAGCGATTCAGTTTCCTGGCATGGCGCTGGTAGGTTGTCCAGGTTTCACAAGCATATAACAATGAGGTAAGCACAACAACTCTGTAGGCCTTCAGTTTGGTAGTCGGTCTAATACCTCTTCTCTCCCAAACCTTTCTTCAGAGCCTCCCAAACACTGAGCTAGCTCTGGCAATGTGTACATCCCTGTAAAGTACACTACCAAGGTAAGTGAACTTAGCCACAGTAAGGAAATGCTGAAGATAGACTCTTGTAAAAGGGAAGGCATATCTCCAACTGCAAAATAATAAAATGGCACTATAGTTTCTATAAGTCTTTTGTAAATTTAAATGACATGAATCAATCCTCCCAGAGCACTAAAATCTTCTGGAATATGCAAAACTGGGGACCAAATCCCGGTTAGGCTTTGGCTAACCATAACTATACAGCAGCTCTTGAATGTAGCTTGGGCTGCCTCTGTCTGCCTCTCCCAACTTAATTACCACATTAGCATATTGCATTAAACTGCAGTACAATGAAATTTCTATGTAAACAAAATAATCCTCAATTCCGCCAAAAGTCAACCTGTTTCAATGTTCACTTTCAAAAAAATTCACTACAACCCAAGAATTTGGATAGTTCACTGGAGCTGATCAATATCAAGCTGATACTAGAAATTTAAACAGAGAAAAGTGGGGCTATAAATTTTGGAAGCACCTAATAATCCTGCTCTGATCTTTCTGGGAACTCAGTAAAAAACTGTTGTAGTCCCTCTCCCAAGCTTCCACACACTAATTAGATAATTCCCTGGAGGAAGCAGCTTTGAGTTTGGGTCTAGAACAGATGAGGTCTTGTGGTAGTGAGAAGTCCACTAAAAAAAATAGCAGAAGAATGAGTCTGGGAGGCAATGCTTTCACGACTATGGAGAGTGGGAAGCAAGCCATACTATTACTGGGGTTCAGAATGTAAAACAATCGGGATCCCTGTATCTCAGTCAGTGTCATCTTCTACAGAAGACAAGACTAAAATAGATTGGAAGATGGGTAATAGATCTCCCTTTCCTTCCTTTTTCAAAGACCAGAAATTGAATGAAAGGGAGACATTTTCTTCTGTTTCTGTTTTTGTGAATGAATTGGTTACCATTGTCTATGGCTAAGGCATTGCTCTGTTGTTGCTCAGTCTTTTCAGTCATTGTGCAACTCTTTGTGACTCCATTTGGGGTTTTACTGGCAAATATGTTAGATGAGTTTGCCCTTTCCTTCTCCAGTTCATTTCACTGATGAGCAAACTGAAATAAACAGGGATAAGTGACTTGCCTAGAGTCACAGCTAGTAAGTGTCTGAGGTCATTTGAACTCATGAAGATGAGACTTCAGGCCCAGCACTCTTTGTGCTGTGCCACCTCGCTGCCACAATCATCATATACTTGAGATCTAAGTATATTAGAGAAATGCCCCAAGAGTTTCACATGCCAGGATCCTGTAATTCTAGTTCGAGATGTTAAAGGCCTCCCTAGTTTTAAGTCTTTTGACCTATACAAAGTTAGGTTTCATGAATGGTCTTATAAATTTCCCAAGCAGGAGCCTTGAAATAAACTTATTCAACTGTTGTTACCAAAGGGAAGGGAAAGTGAGGAAGTATTCCAGTCAATCAATCAGTCAATAAGCATTTATTAAGCACCTACAATGTTCCAGGCTTGTGAAATACAGTGATTCCTAGGGTTATGCTACTAACAACCTGGCCTGAAATAATTATTTGAGTAATACATATCAATATATATACATATATATGTACACACATATACATATTGAGGCTGGTGACCATGCACAGCCCTCCCTCACTCAAAATAAAGTCAAGTGCAAGTCATGTCATCAATTCTCTGATGGCATGGTCTTCTTCAGCAACAAAGGATGAACACAACAACAACAACATGTACATGTACATACACACAACCACACACTTCTTAGAGTTTGCCAAAATTGCCTGGAGAGGAAATGTGATATAATAGAAAAATAATCAACTCTGGAAACAGAGGATGTTGGATTATACTTCTAATACTTAACTATGCACAAACACAGATACATACATACACATGTATCTATCTATATATGTGTGTATATTTAGATTTATGTGCATGTGTGTATATAGGTATATATAATAAATATATGTATATAGAAGTATACATAGAAATATAATTATTTATACATATTTATATGTGTGTATATGTATATATGTATGTATGTATGTACGTATATTTGATCTGGTACTTCTGCAGACCCCATCATCTTGTTCAGCATTATGACTCACCCTTATGGAGGGGGTAGGGAATTGGCTGTTAGGACAAGCATTATGATGTGGAATAGAATGCCTTGGAGATACCATGGGACATGTATGGACATTCTGGTCTGGTAACTTTCTATTGAAGAGGAGTCTTTTGGGCTGTGGAAGGTTTTAAAAGGCTTGTCAGCTACTTCCTCTTGGCCTCATTTGGTGACTCCACTCATGGCCTCTGGTAAAAAAAAAAGGGTGAGGCTGTGGGGCTTTCTCCCCTCTGACCAAATGACCCTGTGAAGAGTCTTCAGTCCTTGGCTTTTGAATTTGTTCCTTTTAGGTCTAGGAAGAGGGAGTAGAGTCTCCATGATTTTTTGGTATCCCAGCTTCTAGGGTCTAGAGGGTGTTTTGGTGGACCCAAAGTCTGGGACAGACTGCAGTTGATCTGGCATCAATATCCCAAAGCTCGAGAAGGGATCCTCGGAATCCAGGCCAGCAGAAGTTGAGATGAAGACTAGTCTAGTAGTCATGTCCCATCTGGATGTGAATTTGGTGGGACAAAGGCTGTGTAGAAACTGAGGTAATAAAGGGGAGACTGCCCCCAACGTACTGGGGGAAATATTTGTAGTTTGTTCTTGATAAGTCTTTGAAGTAAATTTCCATTTTTAAAAGCTGTGGATTATTAAATAGTGAAATGAAAGAAATGGAATGATGACTGGCCAGAAAACAACTGAGGGAGAACATTGTAAGGATTTGAGAGGAGAGCATTAAGAAAATACAACTCCCCCTCCCAAAAAATGCCTAGGAACCTGTAGGGGACAGGTATACCAGCTTGGCTTTGGAAGAGCATGTCTGAGCATACTCTATCCATATACTCTTGGGCAAATCGCCTAACCTCTCTGTGCCTCAGTTTCCTAATCTGTAAAATGTGAAAGTTGGACGAGATGACCTCTGAGACCCCTTCAAATCCTAGCTCTGTCATCCTATGGCTTATTTTGGTGATGGTACCCTTACCAAGACACTCCACGCAATTGATAAGAGTCAAGCAGGGAGAGGCAGAGATTCAAATAATCCCTTTCATTTTTTTGTTCACAAGCTGCAATATCTCTTAGGGGGAGCAAGTAGTGGAACTTACTTTTTTTCCATTTCAAATACAGAGTCTCACTAATTCTCCGCCGTGTCTGGTATTTTATAGAGCTAGCTTCCTAGCAGTGAGCCCCTGTGGTACATACATTATTTGCTAGGTCAGTGAGTATTTTTCAGCTGTTGGAGACCTTCTGCTGTCAGCTTTATTCTTCACAATAGTCTAGTAATGCAGACCTCTCTATGGCTCACTGGTTCAATCTGTCTGAAAGGATTTTAAGGTATTTGTATTCACAGGCAAACCACAGCTTGAGCAGAAGCCCATGACTGGTAAATGCTTCAAAGCTATTGGAAGAGCCATCCATCTCTACTTCCTCCCCTCCTATTTTGAATTCCTGAAGGACCCAGCCATGGAGGAGGGGCACTTCTATTGGGATTCAGGAGGAAAAATGAGTCCTAAGATGCTTTACTTCATTGTGACCCATAATGCCCCAGCTCCCTGACCAGCCTGGTTTCTTTCCATCTCCATATCTCCACTGTCTCTCCTCCACATCTTTTCATCTGAAGTATTGTCTCCATTTTCTGTTCTGTTTTTATATGACTATATCCATTCTTTCTGTTTCCCAGTTCCCCCTTATCCTCTGTTTTCCCTTTTCTTCATTACCAAACAAAATAAGATGCATTTAGAACACTAGGGATTAAAACTGAAAGAGACTTTAGATATCTTCTAATTCCTAACCTCATATTCTACAGGAAAGGAAACTATAGATAGAAACTCTGCCAGGAAGGGTAAGTGACTTCCTGTGCCCAGTGCCTGGAATGTTCTTTCCTCATTTTCAGCTCTTGGACTCACTTAGCTCCATTCAAGGCTCACCTCGAGAGCTACCTACCACATGAAGTCTTTCTTGATCAAGTATTAGCACCCTCTTCCAAAACAACTTCATATTTTAATTTGTATTTTGTCATGATCTATATACACATTGTCCCCCAGTAGGAAGTAAGCTCCATGAGGGCATAGACTATTTTCAATTATGTTTTTATATGCCCTGTACCTAGTATATGCTTGTCATGTAATAGGCACTTAATAAATGATTGTGAATTGAATTGTCCAAGGTCCCATAGCTAATACATAGCAGTCCCTGGATTGAATCCAATCTCTCTGGACATGTCTCATGCTGGTCTCACTGCACTCTATGACATTGTTTTAGAACCAAATTCTCTCCCAGTCCTCACATTTGACAATACATCTTTGACTGTATTTCCAAACCTCGATTCAATTTAGTGAAAATAAAAATTAAATGAACTTTTTGGGGCTTTGGCATCATGAAAACATAATCTTTATTTCTACATCATTGCCATCCACAGTATAGTATAGGGAGAACAATCCTTCAAGTCAAGAAGATTTGAGCTCAAATTCTGCCTCTGACACATAGTAACTGGTGACTGTCTAGGCAAAGCACTAAGTCTCTCAGTTTTCTAGGCAATTCTCAGTGACTCCAGACTTTAAGTAGGATAGAAGGTGCCATTCTGCATTGGTGGAGGGAGTTTCTTCCCTTGAGGGAACTCTCTTCTGTCAATGAAATTACAGGTCCAATTTCTATTACTTCTCAGGTATAGGCTATCTCAACACATATATCAAACAGGAGGTAAATGATCACTTATGGGTATGTGTTAGACTGGAAATTGAGATATCCAGCAAATGAAAAGTGTTTTCTTCCCACTTTGGGTTCTGTTTTCTATGTTCTTGGGCTCAGTCATGAGGGGCTGTACATTACTGTACTTGAAACAGGAAGCAGAAAGGGAGGCTGAACTTGGACCATGTGACTAATGTCCATCACATCTTGGAGATCACCTTATCCTTGAAAAGAAAAGACTTTTTTATTTTTTCGCTTTTGCATCATGGCCCTTTTTAGTAGACTGGTGAAGTGGGTGGGCCCCTTAGTTGTAGCTGATTTGGGGAAAGCTGTAAAGTAGAATAAGCCTCATACAGCTAAATATACAAATAAAGTACTTTCTCTACAATAATCTGAGGATTTAGGTAGTCTCCATGTTATTGTTCTCATGTAACAGATGAGAAAACTAAGACTCAGAGGTTATGGCTTGCCTATGGTCAGTGAATGACTCGGCAGCCATCACACCAAAGGTACTGGTCCTCCCTGAATACACCATATATTGCTCATACAAAAGCTGACTGAAATTTTCCAGGTTATACAGCAAGAGGAGGTTATCCCCCAGGAGTTCAAGGATGCCTCCATTGTCCATCTCTATAGGGCTAAAGGGAATAGATTGTCCTGCAACAATCACAGGGGGTCTCTCTCTTAGTCACTGCAGGCAAAATTCTTGCTAGAGTCCTCCTTAATAGACTGACCCTTCACCTGGAAGATGGGCATATATCTGAGAGCCAATGTGGCTTCAGAAAGGGCAGAGGAACAGTCGATATGATGTTTGCTGCCTGACAACTCCAAGAGAAATGCCAGGAGCAGAACAGAGATCTATACACAACATTTGTGGATCTGACCAAGGCCTTTGACACTGTTAGTTTTGAGGACTTATGGAAAATTATGTCAAAATTTGGTTGCCCAGAGAAGTTCATCAATATTGTACCTCAGTTTCATGATGGCATATTTGCCCGGGTTCTGGATAATGGATAAAGCTCTCGTGCCTTCCCAGTCACCAGTGGAGTGAAACAGGACTGTGTGCTTGCTCCCATGCTTTTCAGCATGATGTTTTCAACCATGTTGACAAATGCTTTCAATGAGAATGAATGCAGCATCAAGGTCATTTACGATACTGATAGTAAGTTCTTCAGTTTGAAAAGGCTACAAGCCAAGACCAAAGCGGAGGGAGTGCTGGTGCATGATTTTCTGTTTGCAGATGATTGTGCACTCAATGCAGCCTCTGAAGCTGAGATGCAACAAAGTATGGATCAATTCTCTGCTACCTGTGCTAATTTTGGCCTAATAATTAACATCAAAAAAATATACAGGTGCTCCATCAGCCACTACCATACCATCCATACGTGGAACCAGCGGTTACAACAAAAGGAGAGGTTTTGAATGCTGTGGATAAGTTCACTTACCTTGGTAGTGTACTTTCCAGGGATGTACATGTTGACAATGAGGTTGATACACTCATTGCCAGAGGTAGCTCAGTGTTTGGGAGGCTCTGAAGAAAGGTTTGGGAGAGAAGAGGTATTATACTGACCACCAAACTGAAGGCCTACAGAGCTGTTGTGCTGACCTCATTGTTGTATGCCTGTGACACCTGGACAGTCTACCACACCATGCCAGGAAACTGAATCACTTCCATTTGAACTGTCTTAGGAAGATTTTGAGGATCACCTGGCATGATAAGTTACCAGACACTAAAGTCCTTGCTCGAGCGGAACTGCCAAGCATTCAAACTATACTTCAGAGAACACAACTCCAAAGGGCTGGCCATCTTGTTTGATTGCAAAATGTATGCTTGCCAAAAAGGCTATTATATGGAGAACTCGCATGAGGCAGGTGATCACATGGTGGTCAGAAGAAGCAACACAAGGACACTCTCAAGGTCTCACTCGAGAACTTTGGATTTGACTGTACAACATGGGAGACACTGGCATAGGACCACTCAGCATGGAGTGCCCACATCAGAAAGGGTGCTGTGTTCTATGAGCAAAGCAGAATTGAAACAGCACAAAGAAAACCCAGGATGCACAAATTTGGGATATCCACCCCAAATATTCACATGGACTATCTGTGCCCAACCTGTGGTAGAACATTCTGAGCTCATACCGGTCTGACCAGCCACAGTTGGACACACGGAAATTTCACTTTACAATGGTGATGTCATTTTGGTCCTCTTTGAAGACAAAGGACAACAATCAACCCCCATTCATCCCTGGACTGTTGGATCTTGGCACCAGCTTCTGCTTTTATTTTGGGCACGACCTTTTGGCTTTGTGCCTTAGTTTAAGGATCTAATATCTTCAACAAAATAGCCCTGGCATTATGGGACCAGTCTCCTATTTCTGGCTCCAATCTGAGCTGAAATCTTCTGGTCATGACCACCGGATGTTCCAGGCAGCCAAATAGAGTAGCAGGGCATGTGCTGGACCTGGTAAGGGAGACATGAGTTTAAATCTTTTCAGATACATATCTGAGCAAGTCACTTAATTTCTGTCAGCCTTGGTTCCTTTAGCTGTAAAATGGGGATAATAGTAGCATCTACCTAAGCAGGTAGGATTAAGTGAGGTAACACATTAAACCCATTTGGGGTTTTTGGCAAGAGGGGTTTTCATGTTACAGATGAGGCAACTAAGGCAAACTGTTTGACTTGCCCAGGGTCACACAGCTAGTATCTGAGGCAGGATTTGAACTCTAAGATGAATGAGTCTTTCTGACTTTAAGCCCAGTACCTCTACATAAATGCTAGCTAATTATTTAGGGCTTTGTCTCACAACCTGGCCCAGGAGGTATAAGTCAAGCCTTCAATGTGGCAGATTTTCAGCCCCCACCATTCAGGTCAAAATCATAGATCTGGAGCTGTTAGAAAACTCAGATACCTTTTTATTTTACAGATAAAGAAACTGAGATCCAGGAAGGAGAATCAGCTTACCCAAAGAAATACAGGTAGCAAGTAGCAGAAGCTGCTTTGGAACTTAGTTATTTGTATTCCAATCTAAGCACCCTGTCCATCACATACCAATAAGGAAAAGTATAAATGAGAAAAATGAAATTCTGGGAGTCAAATGGAATTTGTGCCAGCTAAATGGGTTTCAAAAACCATTTACAAAGCTGGATTAGCCAGAACTCTGGAACCTGATGGATTCATACTTAGGGCTCTAGGTTGTTTTAGTATTTTATTACTTTCTTTGATCAGAAAAAAAAACAGTAGTACATCTTTTCTTCCTCTTTAAATGTATGGCAGGAATAATTAAACAGCCCCAATTACCAAACAACGAATGCATCAGTAGCATGGACTGAGCTCAGCATTGGATTGTAGACCAATATGTACAAGTACATATTAATATAGAATTCCAACAAAGGAAAGCTATGAATCCCCAAACAAACAAATAACAAAAAAAGAAAGAAAATGATGCACTCCTTCTCCCTCTCTGCTTTCTTCTCATACATGCCTGTAACTTCCTTCCCAGGATTAAGAATATGTTAAGAACTAGTTCTCCAGCCCCACCAGAATAATCATTAGGAAACATCCCTGAGGGTTTTTTTCTTGGTTAGAAATAAAACTTCTTTCAGATATGCTAAGGTCCCTGGAGACTTACTGTCACAACAGAACATGCCTTAAAAGTACAATCCACCCTCCTGAAAAAAGATGAGGAGTTGGCATTTGTTCAAGATTTACCAAGTTTAAAATAAAATTGAAAAAAAAAGACCCCTCTCTCCTCCCCATAAACATTTCCCTTTTCCAGCACTTAACAGCTAGTGGAGACCTAGGGAGTGGGATCAATTCACCTAGCATTTATTAAATCGCTACTATGTGTCTAGGTAAAATAAATCATCCCTGCATTCAAGGAGTTTACATTCTACTGCGGGGGTGGGGGAGGGAGGGAAATAGACATCAAGTATATAGACAAGTAAATATAAAATATAAGCCAAGTAAAACTAGAGGAATTTGGGGTGAGGAGAGATGAAGAGACCAAGATTAGGAAAAGTAGTATATAGAAAGAAAGTCACGCTTGAGTTGAGCCTTGAAAAGAAGTAAATTCTTTTTTTTTTTTTTAAAGAGGATTTTAAAAGAGAATATTTCAAGCTTTAGGCAGCCACAGCCACACAGGCACACAACTTGGGAGATGGAATGTCATGTAGTGGGGACAAACAGCAAAGACAGCACAGGTGGGAATGCAGTCTGGAAAGATGGGTTAGAGCCCCAGCCTAAAGGGCTTTACTTGCTGAAGAAGCTTGTCATTCATCCTGGAGGCATTCAGTAGCCACTGAAGTTTCTTAAACTAGGGGCATCATCAACCTTGCTCTTTAGAAAGATCACTTGTGGATTAAAGAGGTAAAGAGAACAATTAGAAGGCTATTATAATAGCCTGGGTTGCTGGGTGGCAAAGTGGATAGAGCAGTAAGCCTGGAGTCAGGAAGACTCATCTTCATGAGTTCATGCCCAGCCTCAGACACAGCTGTGTGACCCTGGGCAAGTCACTTAACCCTGTTTGCCTGTTTCCTCATCTCTAAAATGAGCTGGAGAAGGAAATGGTCAACCATTCCAGGATCTTTGCCAAGAAAGCACCAAATGGGGTCACGGAAGAGGTGGAACTGACTGAAAAACAACTGAAGAATTTTAATAGCCCAGGTGAGAGTGGTTGAGGGTCTGTACTTCCATGATGTGAGAGGAGAGGAGTTGATATAAGAGATAAAGGAAAGGTAGTGAGAGTTATGAGGGCTCCAGGGAGGAAAAGATTGCTTCCAGTTGGAGGGATCAGGGAAATCTTCATGGAGGAGGTGACTTAAAGAGTGGGGCAGGGGATAGGAAAATGGAATAGGGGAGAATTCCAGGCAGAGAGAAAAGCATGAACAAACACATGACAGAAGGAAGTATAGGTTAAAAAATCCATCAGAATGTATATCTCAAGGAAATTAGTGATGTAAAGAAAGATGTTGGGTTGTTTTTTTTTTTTAATTTGTTGCACTTTTTGTAATAGCAAAGAACTAGAAAGAAAGTAGATGTCGATGACTCAGGGAATGGCTAAACAAGTTGTGGTACATAAGTGTAATGGAACCTTATTGTGCTATAAAGAATACTGAATATACAGAAAATCTGGGGAAGATTTTTGTGAATTGATGCAAAGTGACATAAGCAGAACCAGGAAAACAATTTGTACAATGACTACAAATAAAGAACAGTGGAAAAAAACAAAAAAACAAGACTAAATGCTGTGAAATTATGTTTAAACATGACCCCAAAGAAGGGATGTCACTTCCTTCCCTTCTTTACAAAAGAAGGAAGGAACTATGGGTACAATGAATATAATGTTGGATTTGGTTGATCTGTTGATTAATTTTACTAAACTTTTTTATTTTTTTATTTTTTAGAAGGGATGGCTGTGGGAAAGGGAAAAAGGGAGAGAGATGTATTCAAAAATGATGATATAACATCAAAAGTTAAGAATAAATATATAATAATAAATAAATGAAAACAAAAAGATTGGCATTAATGAGTCCAGACAGCCAGGATACTTGAGCTTACCACAACCATGGCTCTCAAGTTATTCCTGTTAACAGCCAGTTCTATGCAAATGGTAGGTATGCAAGTCTGTTCTCTGACCACACACTCAAATATGACATATGAGAAATACCAAGCCCCAAAGCTAAAAGGTTGCCTAGCAGCTTTGAAGATACTATGCAAGTAGAACATAGGAAAGGACAGGCTAGGCAGTGGTGATCTTAAATATACCTCATTTAAAGGTTCATTCCTATCTATAGCTCAGCTCTGAAGTAGATTCTCCTTTCATTACAACTTCCATTTAGACCTTGCCTACATGAAACAAAGAACAAATGAAACAGGTCTGAACTATTCAAAATTTTGAAATCTGTGAATATGATCTAAAGAATTTATTTATGTTTTTTAAAAACATAATTCAAAGTTAAGTTTTTTTAAATCAGAGACTTGATAAAAGATATGTATCAAGAGAAAGGAAGAGGAGGAAGAGAAAGAAAGGTAAGGAAAAAGGAAGGAAAGAAGGAAGGAAGGAGGGAGGGAAAAGAAAATAAAAGAGGGAAGGAAAGGAGAGTTGGGAGAAAAGGAAAAAAAGAAGAGAAAACAAGGAAGAGAAGGAATGAGAGAGGGAAGGAGTTGGGGAGAGAGAGAAGAAATACAACCAAGCAATAAAAGTTCAATTTTGTCTGCTGGAGATTTTTCCATAAATACATAAAAATAAATTTTGTATTCATTATAGCTAACATCAGTGATATAAACCTAAATGGAGTTTGAATTCTTTTGGGGATCTGCAATCATCAACATGAAATTACATGAATAAAAAAGAGACAAAAATAGTTTAGTGATGAAATATAACAAAACTCTTGATGATGATGGTGATAACAATAGTTACATTTATAGGGTACTTTCCGATTTATAACATGTTTTAAATCCATTATCTTGGCCAAGCCTTGCAATGGCCCATTGAGGTCATAAGAGTTCCAAATTCTCTTCCTTCCTCCAGACTCTTCCCCACCCACTGAGAAGGCCAAAAATATGATATCAATTATACATGTAAAATCATGCAAAACATATTTATATGTTAACCATGTCACCAAAAAAAATGAAGTAAAAGTGCAAAAAAATTATGTTTTAATTTGCACTCAGAATTCATCAGTTTTCTCTCTGGAGGTGAATTCCTTGGGAATTGTCTTGGATCACTGCACATCAATTATTTCTTTGAAAGGAGTGGTTTTCATTGTATGCCATATTGTTTTCTAATTTTTATTCTTTCTTCTAGTTCAGTACTAATTTTGATCCCTCATAATAAATTGATTGTCTGACAGGGCACAAATAAGATTCCCATATTAGTAAAGACTCTATTATCAGTTTCATTTTTTCTGATATTATTCCCACATCTACAGAGCTTTCTGGTTTCTTTGTTTGGTTTGTTTTGATATTGTTTAGTTTAACCAAAGTCTTCCAGTCTAGGATAAAAGATAAATTATTCTAGGATAAAGACGAATTCAATAAGGTAGCTTTTATTGGTATACCATTAAATTTCTCAGCGTTCTTAGAACTCTCTGGGAGACTTTGGCCTCATTTCTTTCCTTACTCCTGATACATATTTTCCAATAAACTTTTTGGCTCTGTTTACCTGGTCCCACCCTTGCACTGAAGTCATTTGTTATAATAAGCAAGCATTGATTTAATTTGGAGGATCTTATCAAGTTCTTCACAGAATTTCTCTTCCTTTTGATGCTTTGCAACATACATTGACATATTAGCGGCCATTACTTTCATGGTAATGGGAACACTATAATATGAAACGATCAAATCTCACATGAAATTATATTTATTATGCCTTTGGAGGCAAAATAAATCCAATTGAATCAATAGATCCTTTATTTGGTTCTCTAAGGGGAACCTGTGAGCCATTCTTCCTTTCAGCAGAAAATTCTTTCTGTCTTCTGGTTTCATTTATTATGAAAATATTAGGATTGCTATGATGCAATTCCTCCAGTCATATGCTTATTCATTTGGTCGTTAGATAAGCCTCTTACATTCATAGTACTAAGAACTGTTAAAGTCTATAAATGCCCTAAAAACTGGGTGATTCTTAGCACCCTAGACCCCTTTCCTGCAACTCTGACCCTTTCACTCCAGAAAGGGAAGGACTCTGCATAGGACTGAAAGACA
Source organism: Potorous gilbertii (assembly GCA_028658325.1). Lineage (NCBI taxonomy): Eukaryota > Metazoa > Chordata > Mammalia > Diprotodontia > Potoroidae > Potorous > Potorous gilbertii. The sequence continues at coordinate 83,536,825 of CM053771.1, read as the reverse complement.
TCTTTCAGTTTTCTCTGTTTCATGGGTTGGTTGGCTGAAGCATTCATCACAAAATGACTAGCTAGATTTGTGGTAATGAGCCTCTCTTTACCTCATGGAGGAAACAGGTTGGTCCTTGAAAAGTGAGGCTCAATCTAGTTACCAGGGCTGTACTTGAATACTTACAGCATGGTACAACCTTCCTGAACTTCCATTAACCTCCATTGGTGTAGACTTACCTCTACATGATCATGAGGCACCCAAGTAGACTTTTCTGGAGGGATTTTAGGATAAAGACAAAATCAATAAGGTAGCTTTTATTTGTATACCATTAAATTTCTCAGTGTTTTTAGAACTCTCTGGGAGGGAAGGGGCAGGGATGTACTTGAACCAACTTGAACTGGCTGATGGTTTAAATCTTCAATACAAGCACACTTCAAAAACCCAGCAATAGTCACAAATCTGGGACTGGGTTTATTGTTTTGTTGATTGTCTAGACTTAAGAAAGTGATGAAGGAAATGTTAGAAGTGTAGAGTAAGCTTAAAAGTATGTCCTGCATTACTTTTTAACAGTGCAGATTAAACTTAAAAGTATGACCTGCATAATTTTTTTTAACAGAGTTCCATTCTTGTTTAGTCACTTTTTTCACCTGTGTCTGACTCTTTATGACTTTATTTGGAGTTTTCTTGGCAAAGATGCTGGAGTGGTCTACCATTTCCTTCACTAGCTCATTTTATAGATGAGGAAACAAGCAAAAAGGGTTAAGTGACTCATCCAGGGTCCCATAGCTAGTAAAAAGTCTGAAGCTATATTTAAACTCAGAAAGACGAGTCTTCCTGACTCCAGGTCTGGCACTCTATCCACTGTACCATTTAACTGCCCTTATCTCAGACAGCCTGTTGTTAAAATTTATTAGCCTACCTCTGGAAAGTGAACTTTCTGAACAGGCTAATACTCAAGTCTGGAACTGATTTTTCTACTCTGAGATCTGAATTTCTCCAAAGTTTGGTTCCCGCTGAAATGTGAAATGATATGACTTCATATGATATGACTTTTGATGGGACCCTGCTGTGTTTTCATTCTCAATGAGGAAAAGACCTATTGAAGGAGGAGTTGAGCATGGGGTAGGGAGAACAGGAACTTCCTGCAGTGATTTCCTGCTTCAAAGTGCTAAGAGAAAAGAGACACACATGAATTGAGAATCAAACATAAACTTTAAAGCCATACCTAAAATAATAGGTGTCTACAACACCATAGTGGGAACATTTTTCCAGTTATTAATGTATTTTTCCAAAACACTATCTAAATGTCATGTCATAATGACAACAAATCATCTCTAATGAAATAAATATTCTTCCAGGGCCTCACTGGGGCAGGAAGGTTTCATTGGGTGCTTAAACATTATGTCTGCAAAGAACAAACTCCCCCAATCCTACTAAGCTAAAAGGGCTTCAATTATGGGATCAATGAAAGACATGTAATTTAAATTTGGAAAGGGCTCAACACCAGAATGTTGGTCACCAAGTGATGAAAGATTTTGGCACTAGGTTTGGATCTGAATTTCCAAATGAAATTACCCACCCACATGGATAACAACAATGAAAACATTCATAGAACTATAAAGTTTGCAAAACACTTTTTCATAGCTCTTACTGCATTTGATCTTCTTAAGAATCTGTGAGGTAGGTGTTAATGTTATCCCCCTTTTACAGATGAGGAGGTGAAAGCTGAAAGAACAGACTTACCCTTGGGGCACTTAGGTAGGAACTTTCTGAGACAGCATTTCAACTTGAGTCCTTCTCATTCTAGGTCCAATGCTCTACCCACTAGTCCACTTAGTTGCCTAAAATCATGAATTGTTGAAATATTGAACACCCAGTACCCCAAGAAAGGAGAAACAAGATCCAAAAGAACGCAAGTCTTAGAGTTACCACTATCATCTCCGTTTTACAAATAAGGAAACTGAGCAAACAGAAGTTAAGTTTGCCCAGGGTCACATAGCTGGAATTGTATGATGCTAGTAATTATCTGAAACTCAGACTAGACATCTCCTCAAACAGTACATAAAGATGGCTTCGATATGATGTCCAAAGTCCAAAATAGGCTGGAAAAATGAGCAAACACACAAAAAGAAGGAACTCTTGATACACAACCCAGAAGAAGAGAATGACCTCAAAACATTTACAAGCACAGCTTTAAAGGAAAACAAATTCAAGTAGAATTCCTGGAAGAGATGAAGCAAAAGAAAAACAAAGTTTAAAATTATTTTAAAAATCAAAAGAGAGCATTGGAGGAAAAAATTGGAAAAAGAAATGAGAGCTAGGAAGAAAGAATTAGAAAGAGAAATAAGAGCTTGGTACCAGTAATACAGAACCATACTCAAACATCAAACTTCCTGGAAATTAATTGGACCAAATATAAGTTAATGACTCCATGAGACAACAAGAAATATTAAAACAAAGATTTAAAAAAAAATAATATAAGGCATCCTATAGAAAAAAACAACTAATCTGGATAACAGATTGAGGAGAAAGAATTTAAGAACCATTGAACTACCTGAAAGACATGACCAAAAAGGAGCTTAAATATCAAGTTTCAAGAAATCACCAAAAACTGTACATATTTCTAGAGCTAGAGGGGAATGTAAAAATAGAAAGGATTCAAGTACCAAGTAGTCATGGTCAAGATCACACATGATTTAGCAGCCACAGCTCCAAAAGAATGAAGAGCTTGGAATACATTATTCCAGAAAGCAAAGGATATAACAAAGTCTTATAACAAAGAATAACTTACCTAGAAAACAGAGTATAATTTTAGGGGGGGCAGAGTGTTGCGGGGGGGAATAGAATTAGCTTTTAATGAAATAGAGGATTTCCAGTCATTCCTGATGAAAAGATAGGCGTTGTATAGAAACTTTGTAACACATACATAGAAATCAAGAGAAACATAAAAAGAATGTGAAGTTTTGTCATTATTCTTATCAACACTTCATGAATAATTTTCTTTCAATAATTACTTTTAAGATTATGGTGGAAGACTATTATCTACATTATCTTATAAAATAATAAAGGGCCTAACTTATTAGATGCTAAAGACAGCATTGAGCCTGAACTATCCATGGGCCCAGAAATAGGACAAAAGCTACTAGGTCTGATGTATCAACATGCCCATAAGAGAAGTGGATACTTCTCCAAGTTCCAAAGGTAATGGGTAAAGAAACTGCATGTCACCAAACAATGCCCACCTGCGGAGCACGTATAACTTGTGCTTTGTATGTAACCCCAACATGCGTTGCATATGATCTCTGAGTTTTACCTATCATGTGCAACTCCGATACATGATGCCATGTGTTCCCTATGTGCTTGGTCTACTATATGTGATTTTGCTAGGCTTTACTATTTGTACTATGTACTTATATGTGATCTGTGTTTACTATACTGCATGCAGTTCTAAACTGTGTACTATCAATGAATCAAGAAACATCCATTAAATACCTACTGTGTACTACTGACATAGGTACTGAGGGAAAAAAAAGATAAAAATGAAACAACTCTGACCTTCAAGAAACTTGCATACTATTATGGAAAGAATATATAGTTAAATAAATACAGGTGATTGAATCTAATCTGTGTGTCTGGGATCAATCAATTAATAAACATTTATTAAGCACCTATTATGGATGACAATCTATGACTAAATTCTTTGAAAAGCAATGGATCTTTTATCATGTGTACTTCATGCTATACCTGTGTACCCAGGGCAGTTTGTTAGAACAGCAAAAATTTTAGCTAAAAGGAAAATGTAGTGGGAATGATCAAGAAGAATTTCCTTTTCTCTTGATGTGCAAGACTTGGAAAAAATCTCCCACTGGGAGAAATTTCCTGCACTCCATTTCCCCAGAGGTCATACATCTGTAGTAAACTGGTAGGATCATCAAGAAAGAACTCCAAAGGAATTTTCTGGAAAGAGGAACCTTAAAAAGCAGAGTAGGCAATTATGGGTGTTGGCAGACTTGAAGAGGATTCAGCTGGATAATAGACAGTGAAGAAATGAGAAGTCAAGTTAGAGAGTCTATAATGGTGACCCTGAATCTAGGAGTCCTGGAAGAGGACTGATGGCCCTAGAGCAAGTGAGATAAATGTTTACACTCTAGTCAAAGAACATCTTGACCTTTTTGTGTGTGTTATGGACCTCTATGGCTGTCCGATAGAGTCTACGAACCCCTTCTCAAAATGAAGTTTTTAAATGCATAAAATAAAATCTACAGGACTGCAAAGAGAGAAACATGCTATAAAAGCTTAGGACCATAAAATAAACTCCAAGACCAAATTGCCAGTAGTAATGGTGAGAGATTATCTGGTGGAAAGCACTTTGATGGAGCTGGATCACATATTCCCAATCCCTATCCTTCTCTCATCTCCTTAATATTGAGGGATTATAAACTCTATGGGGGCAGAGATTCTATCTTAAATTATCTTTGTCTTACTTCTAGCATCTAATGTAGTTCCTTATACAAAAAAGCATTTAATAAACAGTTATTGAATGAACAAAAGTTGTATTGTATACCTTTTTATGCTATCACTCAAATCTTTGTTCATTTGCATAAATGAATATAATTATTGCTAGGGCCTATCAATGTTTCAGAGGTATGATAAATGCCTAGTACGGGAAATCTGAAAATTAGAATGAGATCCCCAAGAGAAATGATTGAAGGGAATGAGACCCAAGATAAGTGAGGAGGTGATTTAAAAAAAATAAAAATAAAAAAGCTACCTTCAAGCCCCAGTTCTATATGAACTATATCCTAGGGTATTGAAAAAATTTAGGGATGTGAACATTACTTATGAGTGATCTTCAAAAAGTTGCGGTAGACAAGAAGAGGACTACAAGACTGGAGACAGGCAGACGTTCTCTGAATTTTCAAACAGAAGAAACTAGATCCATTAAACTTCCACATGGGCTATCAGGGAAAGCTTGATGGAAGTGACATTGGAGCAGGACATTGAAATCTGGGCATCAAAGCAGACGTTAATGAGCTCAGAGGGTCAGTAGTTTTGGGCACCTTGAATCACTCACCTAAATTATTATTGATACAGTTGACGTCAATATCTGACAAAACTAAAACTGACTAAAACACATATTTAAGGGGATGATGTGTGAGCACTTGGAAAAGGAAGTGGCCATCACAGCAAGCTAGCAGATCATCAAGAATTAGTCATTTTCTTTTCTTTTTTTTTTTGAGTGTTACTGGATTGGTAGAATAGGTAGGTGCTATAGATAGACTATGCCTGAATTTTCAGCAAGGCTATTAGCAAAGGCTCTCATGATATTCATGCTCACAAGGTGGGAGCATATGGACAGGAGCATAGTAAATTAGTGGATTTAAAATTGGTTGAATGACCGGGCCATCAAAGAAGAGTGACTTATGCATTTATACCTTACTAAAGGGAGGTGTCTAGTGGAGTGCTATAGGATTCTATTACTTGTTCTCATTAATGGATTAAAGGAAGACATAGAATTTATACTTATAAAAATCAATATACTGAATGCCAGAATTAGGATCCCCAAACATCTCAGCAGGTAGAGAAAATAGAGCAAATGCCATAAGATTATGTTTAATAGAAATGTGTAAAACATTGAACCTGGGTCCACAAATTCAGCTTCTAGGTAAAGGATAAACAACAGTCCAAGAGAAGACGGACAATAGGGAAGAACTTTTAAAGTTTTAAAGCAAGAAACTTCAGTGATAAGATCCATGCATTTGGAAGATTAGCTTGGTGACTATGAAAAGGATAGGAGGGGAGAATATACATGCAAAAGATATCATGGAAACAGAATAAACTGAACTTGGCAAGTATAGGTGCAAAAGATATCATGGAAATAGAATAAACTGAACTTGGCAACTTACTTGGTATGGGGATGGGGAAAGGAAAGTCAAAGGTGATTATGATTTTGAAGCTGGGTGCCTGGGAAGATGGTAATGACTTGAAAGGAATAAGGAAGCGTGGAAGAGGGATAGGCTGTGGGGGAGCAATGCTGAGTTCAGTTTGGGATGTGTCAAGTTTTAAGTTCTAAACTGACATCCAGATAAAAATGTTAGGCAACCATTAAATGAAATACTAGATCCTAGAGAAAAGATAGAACAGGGAACATGGACTTGGGTAGAGAGATGATAACGGAAGCCTTGGAGGTCAATGATATCAGTAAAGGATATTGTGGAGAAAAGAAAGAGAAGAAACCCAAGCACTGGAGATACCTACACTTAGGGAACAGGTGAAGGGGGATGAACTAACAAAGAAGACTGAGAAGGAACAGTTAGGTAGGAGAAGAATCAGAAGAGAATAGGGTCAGGGAAACCAAGGGTAAAGAGAAGCTGATAGTATCTGGTTTGGAATCAGGTAGCATCATTTTCCTCCCACAGCCTCTTCCTTCTTTCTACCACCCTATTTTTATGGATGAATACCACTATTTCCCTAGTTACTCAGGATCAAAACTGAAGAGTTAATCAAACGTGAGAAGCATACTTGGGGAAAAAGCTTCTGGGAGTCACACTTGAATCAGCGGTCCCTCACCCAGGGGTGTTCAGGAGGCAGCTTCTGCCAACCATTGTTAAATTTTGTGTGCTACAAATCAAGGCTTAATTTATCATTTTGTTGATTGCCTAGATTTAAGAAAATAATACAGATTAAGCTTAAAAGTGCGTTGTGAATACATTTGTTTCAGGAGAATCTTTGCCAGTTTGCCTCTACACCCCATTCACCTAGAACCCGATAATCTCAAGCCCAGAGCCACAAAACTCCATTGTCTCAGCCAAGGAGTTAGCATTATCTAGAATAGATTTTTCTCACTCTCCCCCTCCCAAACCTCCAACTCTGTTCTAATGTAAGCGTTATTGAGAGAGTTTCCTGAACAACTTGGTGAAGGTACAGGGAAGTCAGTCTCTGAGCCTTTGCACTGCTTTGAGCAGCATTTAGGACATGCCTATTGCTAAAGTTATTGACAGGATTAAGGACAAGATCAGGGCAGTGGGGATGGGACTAAAAAGGGGATGGGGGTGGGTGGGTGAGGGAAGATCAATTGCAAAGTGTTTCTGACAGAACTGAGCATAGGCCAGAGAGCTACAAAGCTAAATCAAACTGAGTCATAATCTGGGGGAATCCCATGATCAACTTCTCCTTTTGCTCCTACCAAAGAACCATTAAGGACTGCCTTGAGACCAGGGTACATTGCAACTGTACAGGCACTTCTAAGAAATACATTATTTTTTATTCTGAACTTAAACACTCCACCCAAAAGAGATTATTTCCAAATAAACAACAGAACATAAAAAGATGATTTTATATGAAACCATAAATCTTCATTTCAAACTGCTTGCTTTTATTCAAAAAGAATATAATAAATTCTACATGTTACTTTCAAAATTATTCTACTTGTCTGTGCCTCATTCCAAATTTTCTTCTATTCTGTTCTGTGAATTTTTTAAACGTTACAATGCACCGCCCCCCTTATTTTGTGCGTCACCATTCCTACACCCTCCTCACTCCCCTACCCCAATGCGCTGAGAATAAATGGTAGAGGGCAGGGAAGAAGCAATCCTTGTAACAAGAAGAGTCAGAAAAAAAGAATCCGTATAATGGTCATGTCCAAAAAATGTTTCTCCACCTCTCTGTCAGGATGTGAGTAACACGTTAACATGCTTCAACTTAAGTCCTCTGGAGACATAGTAGGTCCATGTTATATCAGTTCTTAAGTCTTTCAAAGTTGTTTTTCTTTACCATGTTATCATCTGTGTGTATATTTTCTCCTGGTCCTGCTCACTTCCTCTGTTGGTTCCTACTAACTAGGATTCTCTTGAAATCATCTTTCCTCACTGGTTATGGTGCAACAGTGTTCCATCACATTCATATACATTTTACTCAGCAATACCCCGATTATCTTAGAAGCAATTGTAGCAGTCCCTGCTGTTGTTATCTCTCTCCCTTTGCTTCTTTTTTAATGCACTTCAGGACCTAGAAATTTATTTTGCTTGTGACTGACTATTCCCCTCCAGTATCATGCTCCCTTTTAAATGCCCCCCCATCACCCTTTATGCTTCCTTGTTGAATCTGATGTATCTCTATGCCAAACTGAGTGTGTGTGTGTGTGTGTGTGTTCAACCCTCCTTTGTTCTTTTTCAGATAAGAGTGAGATTCATCTAAAGCTCACTTTCCTGTATCTTGTATATGCTTCTCATCTATCCCAATTATGAAAAATAATAAATTCTGTCCTCCTTATTCCTCTTTATTGCTTCTATATCGTTTTTTATATTATAGTCTTTCTATACTCTTTTTACCCTCACTTCTCTTTTCCCTCTTCAGATGATAAAAGAACAGAACTAGTCCCTCTTTGCCCCTACCCACCGGAGACCTCTGCTTTTTTTTTATTTAACGCCCTTAATAGTCTTTGAAGTCATTAATGTTCTTAAGAGACACATTTGTTTCTTTTTCCCCATTAGAATATTAGGCTTACATCACTAGCCTTTTCTAATTGTCTTAATAAGTTTATCTTTCTAAGTTTCTCTTAATTTTTGTGTTTGTATTTCAAAGTTCCTACTCATCTTGGATCTTTTCATCAGAAATGCTCTAAAGTTTGCTATTCCATTAAATATCCATTTTGTATCCTGGAGGATGATTCTCAGTTTTGCAGGGTAAGTTATTTTTGGTTGAAAGCCCACATCTTTTTCCTCAGAATATTGTATTCAAAGCTGTTCTCTGGTTTTTAGTGGAAGCTGGTAGTTCTTGTGTGATTCTGAACCTTGTGTAGTTCATTAGTACTTTAACTACTTGTTTCTGGATGCTTATGGTGCTTTTTAAAATTATTAATGGGTGAGCTCTGGATTTTGGCTCTGATACAAATGGGATCTTTCCTTTTTGGATTCTTTGGCCTTTGGTTCTACTATCTCTAGGTTTCATTTATGATCTTTTTAAAAAAATCATTATTTTCAGGGACTCTGTTTCCAGGTCAATTTTTAAAAAATCAAATATGTTACATTTTCTTCTAATTTTCAATCTTTTGATTTTATTTCAATATGTCTTTCTGTTTCATGGAGTTATTAATTTTTGTTTGGTCTATATTAGTTTTCAAGTTTTACATTTCTTGGGTAAGGTTTACCACTTTTTCTTTTAAGCTACTTATTCTTCTAATTGTTTTGTCCAGAGTGTGTGTTTATGTGTATGTGTGTGTATACACACACGCACAAATCATATATATGTATATATGTATGTGTTCATGTATTAAAGATCTCTTGCTTTATTTCTTCTGAATATTCATGTAGTCCTTGTCAAAAATCCATTTTTCCTTTGAGTCTCTGCTTATAGATAATTGTTATACATTTAGATTTGTAATAATTTTTGACACTGGATAATGCTCCCTTTCATTTACTTGTTTCTCTAGTGTTAGTTCTTTAATTGGGACTTTATTTCAGGGCTAGTTTCTGTCTCTTGCTGTACTTTCTAGCAGGAGGGTTGGCTTTGTTTGGATTCACTCTGTCTCTTGTACTTGGTTCTTGTACTTGCCTCCACTTCCCAGGATCCAGAGTTCCTAGATTTTTAAGGTCCAGAATGCTGTTATCTTCAGACCCCTCTTCAGTATATCAAGATAGAGTTTTAGGGCTCACAAAGTGTCTTTTCTGAGCTCGGTAGCACCAGGCTTGCCTGATTGGCACCATTCTAGTCACAGCCTGCTTCTGATCCCTGGGGCCTCCAAGGTCCTCATCCTATGGCCACCCTGGGGCTTTCTGACCATCTTGGGATTTTCTCAGGGAAGGCCTGTACTCTTACTGCTTCCAGATACCTAGCAGAGGTGGGGAACCTACAACCTTAAGGCCACATGTGACCTTCTTAGGTCCTCAAACATGATGCTTTGACTAAATCTAAACCTCACAGAATAAATCCCCTTAATAAAAGGATTTGTTCTATAAAACTTGGACTCGTCAAAAGGACACACCCAAGGACCTAGAAGGCCACATGTGGCCTCAAGGTGGTGGGTTCCTCAACCCTGATAGTGTAACAAGTTATACTGGTATTGCCTTTGGGGGAGGAGGGGGGGAGAGAGGGGAGCCAGTGGCTGACTTTTGGTTCAGGTTTAGGGTGGAAGAAGTCATTTATCATAGTTTCTTACTGGATTTCATGATCACTATTCAATCTGATGTGAATTTCAGGATTTTAGTGGAGAAGATACGTTCTTGTTCAGGGAGCCCTCTTGGCAGGAAGTCAACTGGACATACTCTTACCTACTGGGCCCACTGGGATAGCTTCTGTACCTCAAGTTCCTGGCCCCAGCCATGGAGAAGCAGTAGCATAATTTCTCAACCTGTGGGGCAGGAGCTATGAAGGACATATGGTCAAGTATACGGTATCCTAGATAAAACAGGGGCAGGAATCTCCTGGATACTTGCCATGATGTAGAGAAGGAAAAACCTTGCTTTGTCTTCTGCACTACTGTAAGTTATTCTCATATTCTCTCTTCCATTAGAGCAAGCAACCATTGCTTTAATTGACAGGTGAAATTTAAAAGTCCTGAGAGGTATAAAGGAAAAAAGCCTCTTTCCCCTCCACTGTCCCCTCTCCCCTGCTCTCATATGTCTGATACCAGTGGGTTTAGGCATAAGTAATAAGTGCCAATTTGTGGAGCCTGGTGACTGATGAATAATAATTCGCATCCTCATTCAAGTCACCAGATGCCACACTTCCCCAAATAGTAAATTCATTATTGAATATATTTGTCATTTCTTCCTCTCCGTGCTCTTTCCATTTGTGAGAGCCTGCAGTACTTATTAGTTAATAAATAGAGAGCCTCTCCATCTCCATTACCTGTTCACATGAATTAGGTTAGCAGATCTTGGGAACATCAATATCTGATGCAGCTCTTCCTGACTGTCAATATAATCAGCATTGTTCAGGGTTTCCAGACCTTTATGGAGTGCACCCATCAACCAATCATACTAATTGGGCAAGTTGCCTGTATTATTAACTTAAACTATTATTATTTGCAGGCACATATCTACCGCTCAAATTTGCTAGGACGGTTTCTCTTAAGAACATCCCCAAGTAAAAGCTCTATTGTAAATATTTGACTAACCCATCAAATCCAACCAGAACCCTGGGTTCTGCTTAATCCATGATTTTTAGCAGCTCAATCAGTTAGCCAAAGAACATAAAACAGCTAGAAGATTGTTGAAATGGAGAGACGTGTGTGTATGTATGTGTGTGGGGGGGTGGTGAAAGAGGGAGGGTGATTTTCCTCACAAAAGAGGAGGAGAAGCTCAGTTGGGTGGTGCCAGGGTGTCTAGTTTTGCTTCTGATGTGATCAAGTACAGCTATAGAAATGTATTTGTTTTATTCTCCTGCTGAGACAACTCATTAGCCAGAATAAGACTTTATTTTCCTACCAAGGAGGTCAACTATATTACCTGAGTTTATCAATGACTTGGATAAAGTGGCAGGCTCCTCAAATCTGGAACTAACAGAAAACTGGGAGGGTTAGCTAATTAAGTGAATGGTAGAACTGAGATTCCCCCAAATTCTAAAACCATGAGTCAAATTGAATATGGTAAACATTTAACAGATCAATCCATCAACAAGTATTTAAGGGTTTAGATACATGCAGTCGATGGGGTAAGGGTGGGGGAACACAAGCATAAAGAATGAAACAATCCCCATTTGGGTCCTGTAACTGGGGTCAGTTGCACAAGTATAGGAAGGGAAACATAGGGTCTGATGATAGTTCATATGGATAAGCTCTGGGGACTTCAGTGAACTGTAGTCTCCACAGGTATCAGTGATGAGTGATGTGTGCAATTAGTGTGAGTACATAGGAGGCTGTGCACCTGGTATACTCTGCCCAGGTCAGACTAGATCTAAAGTTCACAACTTAGCTCGGGGAGCATGGGTCAGGAAGAACTTTGCCAACTGAAGCATCTCTGGAAGAGTGCAGACAAGATGGTGAAAGGACTGTAAATCATCCCACAGGAGGATAAAAGGAAGGAACTGAAGAAGTCAAGCCTGGAGAAGACTCAAGAAGAACATGATAGTAGCTATCAAAGGTGCAAAAGATTTTTGTGAAAGAGGGATTAGAAGCACTTCATTTGGTTGCAAGGGGAGCACCATAAAAGAAAGTCTTATGTTGAGTTGTCTAAAAGTAATAATATTTGCATAGAGCTTTAAGGTTTGTAAAGTTGAAAGACAAAAGGTCAAGAGGGCAATGGAATTTAGGGTAGAGGAGAGTACTGTATTGAGACACCTGATTATTGACAGAAGACTGGATAAGGGGGAAAATGAGGGGCAATATACTAAATCCATGCAAATTAGGCATTTTTTTCCTTAAAAGGTATTGAAACCACACTAGAAACTTGATTGGTGTGGGGATGTTGACATTATTTCTTGGTTACCTGAATATAAAACAGTCACAAGGAACTCCAGGGACTTGCTGATCTACCATCATGGGCACAAGGAGCCTTGCTAAGGAGAATTAATTCAGGGTATTGGTATGTCAATGCATGTCTCTGTTGATAACTTCTTGTTACGGCTAAGTAATTCTCCTTTTATTAACTTTTGCATGACCTATGAGTGTCTCATATCATTCTAACACTGAACATCAACTACCAGGAAATTGGCTTGAGTCAGTCTCAGCACAGAACATCAAATGATAGACTGTCAGAATAATGAAAGTCATGATAAAGGAGAATGCCATGTTTGGTAGGAAGAGGGGAAATGAAGAAGTGAGAATATGGGCAATTATGATCAAAGGAGGGGATTTCAGAGTTTTCAGAGCATGGAAGTAAAGCAGCAGCTTCAAGTGAAAGAGGTCTGCATCATAACTGCTCCAGTGAGTCACTAAAGGAGAGCACAGAAGGAAAAATGAAGGGTGGAGGAATTTAAGAAATAGTGAAGATAGGGGATTTGAAGCATCATCTAATGGAAACTGAGGGATCTGAGGATGAAAAGAAGGAAACTGATGGAAAGGAAAACTTTAAGTTACTGCAAAAGCTTGGCTAGATGCTTAGGGGTCAGTGGATGACAGTACCTAGGAGTGGCAGAGAATAGTACAGTTGTATGACAAGAACTTCAGGAGAATTACCCTGGATGTAAGGGATGAAGGTGTACTTATAAATGCTCTCAAATAAAAGTCAGGAGGTTTCAGGTCTGCAACTAAATTGCTGGGTGATATTGAACAAGTCGATTGACTTTTCTGAGTCTCGGCTCTCTACCTATAAAACAATATGAGAAGAAGGGCTTATCTTTATGGTTCTCTGCAATGAAATGTGGCCGAGGTGGACCACTGGGGGAGGACGCACAGAATGTGCTGCTATTTCAATGTTGGGTTTGGGAGGTATTGGAGGGGGGTACAGACTCATGATTTCATCAATGTAGGGAACTTCTGGTGAGACAGCCTCCCCTACCAATGCACATAGTAAACTGTTCTACAGTTAATAGTCTTAGAGAGCTACAAGGGCATGGAAAGGTTAAATGACTTGTCTAGGTTCACCAAGCTGTATGTATCAGAGGTGGGGTTTGAA
>CM053771.1:83476809-83522790 GCA_028658325.1 Potorous gilbertii | reverse complement strand
CTCAGTGTTTGGGAGGCTCTGAAGAAAAGTTTGGGAGAGAAGAGGTATTAGACTGACTACCAAACTGAATGTCTACAGTCATTGTGCTGACCTCATTGTTATATGTTTGTGTAACATGGACAGTCTACCAGTGCCATGCCAGGAAACTGAATTGCATCCGTTTGAACTGTCTTAGGAAGATTCTGAGGATCACTTGGTAGGATAAGTTACCAGACACTGAAATCCCTGCTCAAACTGAGCTGCCAAGCATTCAAACTATGCTTCAGAGAGCGCAACTCCTATGAGCTGGGCACATTGTTCAAATGCAAAATATATGCTTGCCCAAAAGACTATTTTATGGAGAACTTGCATAAGGTAGGTGATTACATGGTAATCAGAAGAAGCAATACAAGCACTCTCTCAAGGTCTCTCTCAAGAACTTTGGATCTGACTATGCAACATGGGAAACACTGGCACAGGACCACTCAGCATGGTATGCCCACATTAGAAAAAATGCTGTGCTCTATGAACAAAGCAGAATTGAGACAGCACAAAGTAAATGCAGGATGCAAAAATTTGGAATATCCACCCCAAATATTCACACGGACTATCTGTGCCCAGCCTGTGGTAGAGCATTCCGAGCTCGTATTGGGCTGATCCCACAGTCAGACACACTGAAACTTCACTTTATCATAGTGACGTCATTTTGGTCCTCTTCCAAAATGAAGGACAACAACCAACAAATACTGTTTCATTTAATGCAGCCCTGGAAGATAGCTATTACTACCCCCATTTTACAGATGAGGAAATTGAAGCCAACACAGGTTAAGTGACTTGTCCAGGATCACTCAGCTAATAAATATCTGAAGCTGGATTTGCACTCAGGTCTTCTTAACTCACAAGCCCAGCATACTATCTACTATGCCCCCTAAGTAGTGTGAGAGACAGGTAGAACAGAAAGCACCAGAAAATACCAGCAAGTTCAACTACATCCACAAGGATGACCTGTGTACTCTACTGAGGCCAAGTAGTTACCATGGGCAGTAGGCCATATTAGTTATCTCCCTCACCTCTAAAAGTCCCAAAAGTACAGATTGCTACAGAGGTCCCTGGGAAAAATGTTCTATTTGGAGATCTGTTGAAATGAGTGTTAAAACAAAACCAAATTATTTCTTTCATGGTTTTCTCAACCTTCAGACCTGCACAGAGATCAGGCATCCAATACATGTGGGTACAAAAGGAAATGGTTGTCCAAAGAGATTACGTAGAAGGTGTTATGAAAAATGTGAAATCTGAAAATGATTCCTAACATATAGGAAATTCTTAATAAAAAATTTCGAGAAATACAGAAGCTTTCAGATAATCTGAGTTGGGATGGAAAGCATGATTATTTCTAATTATCAAATAATAATAGGTAGCATTTATATGGAGCCTACAATGTGCCAGTCACTATGCTAAGAACTTTACAAATATCTCATTTGATCCTCTTAGGAAGGAGGTGCTATTATTATTTTACAGTCAAAGAAACTGAGGCAAACAGAGGTTAAATGACTTGCCCAAAGCTACACACTAGTGTCTGAGGTCAGATTTGAACTTGGTTTTTCCTGACTCTAGGCCCAACTCTCTACCCACTGTAACACCTAGATGCTCCAAATATACTTAGGGGAGACAATGTGGCCAAGTGGACCAAGGGCTGGATTTGGAGCCAGAAACATGTGAATTCAGGTCATACTTATGACACATATTGTCTCTGTGACACTCAGCAAGTCACTTGAGACTATCAGCTGCAGAGACAGTGCCAATCTGCACTGACAGAATTTCCTCACCTAGGAGCTCCCTCTAACAATGTAGTTACAGGTCTAGTTCCTAGTCTTCTCATTAGGCCTAATGTCAGTGAGTCAGGGAGTAAGACTAAGAAGTCACCTTTTTAAAAAAAATTTATTTTATTTGCAACTTATGGAATAAAACAAGGGCTTCCATAACATAGTACAATAAAAAGATGCTTGCACATAAAACTGCAAACTCACTATGCACCACTTGCTATTCCTTTCAAATATATAATATTATCATGTAAATTTCGTTTTTCCCCCTTTTTCCCTCCCCCGTCCCCCACTTAGCGATGGCTATCATTAGACACAAATATGTGTGTGTGTGTGTGTGTGTATAGGTATATATATATATGCATATATGTATGTATGCGAGTGTATACACACATATGTATATGTATATATACACACACCTATGTATATGTGTAAAATTATTCTATCAGTTCTTTCATCTTCATATATACTTCATATTTGGGTATTTATAATAGTCAAAGTCATTCTTAAAACAATATTGCTGTTCTTGGTTCGCTCATTTCACGTTTCACTATTTTATGCAAGTCTTTCCATGTTTTTCTAAGATTTTTGAGCTCATCATTTCTTACAGGACAGTAGTATTCCATCACAATCATATACTACAACTTGTTCAGCCATTCCCCATGAAGGTAGAAGTCACCTTTTAAGGATGTAGCTAAATGGAAGTCATGAATATAATCTCCGACTTCTTTTTTACCCTCATTTCTCATAGGCAATGGATCACCAAGTACTGACCGGCAAGAACTCTGTCCCCTTATTTTCAATTTTTGGGGAACCTCTGCCTAACTCCTTTCCATGGTTTCTTTCTCAGGAAGAAGTTGTACTGTGTCTGTTTTCCTTTCTGGTGGTTTTCCCAGGGGAGAAAAATACAAGGGACCAGGCTTTTCTTTGTAAATCCAGTCAACAAACACAAGGTAAGCTCCAACAGGGTATTAAGCAATACCCTCCCTGTCTTCAAGGCCTGTACATGCTAATGGAGGAGAGAAGATGTAAACAAGTAGGTAGATAAAAGTTATTGAGAGAATAGTCGGAAGACAATCTGAGAAGGGAAGATAATAGCCAGTGGGGGATAAGGAAAGGTCTCTTGGAGTACGTGAGATTTGAGCTGAGATTGGCAAGGAAAAGTGTATAGAGAAGGAAGAGGATAGACACAAGGATGAAAAGCAAAGAAGATGGAGAAGGATCAGTAAGATAGGCAGAAAGAAAACCAAATGACTGTATTATAAACTATCCAAGTTATCGAGTTATCATATCACAAAAGCAGTTGGACACTTCTGTAGCGTCTCTAGAACCACAGGAGGAGACAGTATCCAGAAGGATGGAATATTTGACATTATCAACAGTTGAAAAGAAAGCAAAGAGAACAAGAACTGGAAAAAAAGGCCTAGATTGTTCCTTATTTCCCAACCGTCTGGGCCAAACTAAATTTCTAATAATCCATAAAACGTTTATCACAAAAGTCCTATTCTTCTAAAAATTTGAAGCTAATGGCTTAAAAGTGGAAAGGACAAGAGAAAGAAAAAAAATTCCATGTGTATCTTCACCAAACTAAATCCCACAAAGAGTAACTATTGTTTAAGTAGCATTAGGACACTGGACAATAAGTTCAAGAAAGAAACCGGTGGCCAAACACATTATTTCAAATGTCCATATACAAAGTAAAGCAGCAACCAAGACAAAGTAGTGGTCCTAACAAAAGGAGCAAATTTGAGAACTTCTAAATACATCACATATTTTCCGAACGTCCAGCAGACCCAGAATGGCCATTCTTCATTCATCTCCTACTTTCAGCTTCTGACTCTCCAAATTTGGCCATCAAGGCCCCACCCTCTCACTTTTGGAGTTGCCCTTCTCAAGATGAAATTCTGTTCACCTTTCAAATTCTATACCTCTCTCTCTTCTTCCGCCTTCTTCGTGGAAATCTCTGAAAAGAAATCAGTCACATATACACACATACATAACCTCTGGTGTTTCCCCTCACCAGCACTGAAATGTTTTCACTACTCCATACCACATTTCTCAGAGTAGCTGTTCCAAACCTCTTTTTTCTTCTTCTTAGTCTTCCCTTATCTACTCTCTCTTACCTGAGGACCTTGCTACATACTCTACTAAGAAAATAGTCAGTTGGCAGGCAATTATTTTTGTTTTTTTTTTAATTTTTAAAAATTTAATTAGTTTTCAGTTTTCAACAATCACTTCCATAAGTCTTAAATTTTCTCCCCGTTCCTCTGCCTTCCCTCTCCAAGATGGTTTGCAATCTTATATAGGTTCTACACATACATTCTTATTAATCACATTTTCATATTAGTTATGTTGCATAGAAGAATTAAAATGAATAGGAGAAATCATGAGAAAAACCAAACCAAAACAAAACATAACACAAGAGAAAATAGTCTGCCTCATTCTGCATTCCAATTCCATAGTTCTTTCTCTAGATATTGATGGCATTTTGCCTCAAAAGTCCTTTGGGAATGTTTTAGGTCCTTGCATAGCTATGAAGGGCTAAGTCTATCACAAACAGTCCTCACACACTATAGCTGTTACTGTGTATAATGCTGTCCTGGTTCTGCTCATTTCACTTAAGACATGAATCTTCCCAGATTTTTCTGAAGTCCTCCTGTTCATCATTTCTTACTGCACAATAGTATTCCATTACATTCATATACCACAACTTGTTCAGCCATTCCCCAGTTGATGGGCATTCTCTAGATTTCCAGTTCTTGACTATCACAAAAAGAGCTGCTATCAATATTTTTATACACGTGGGATCTTTTTCCATTTTTATGATCTCTTTGGGATACAGCCTTAGAAGTGATATTGCTGGATCAAAGGGTATGCACATTTCTGTAACCCTTTAGCCATAGCTCCAAATTGCTCTCCAGAATGGTTGGAACAGCTCACAGCTCCACAAACAATGAATTAGTGTTCCAACTCTCCCACATCTTCTCCAACATCTATCATTTTCCTGTTTTGTCATGCTAGCCAATCTGATAGGTGTGATGTGATACCTCAGAGTTGTTTTGATTTGCATCTGTCTGATCAATAGTGATTGAGATCATTTTTTCATATGACTACAGACAGCTTTGATTTCTTCCTCTGAAAACTATCTGTTCATATCCTTAGACTATCTATCAATTGGGGAATGACTTGTATTCTTGTAAATTTGACTCAGTTCTCTCTATATTTTAAAAATGTCAGCAGGCAATTATTAAGCCCTGTGCTAAGTGATAAAGATGAAAAGAAACCCAAAAAGCATGGTTCCTTCCCTCAAGGAGTTCGTATTCTAGTGAAGAAGACAATATACAAGCAATGTTGAGCATACAAAGTTTATACAGAATATATGGAAGGTAATAAATAGAGGTCATTTGTCATAAATTCACTCTTTTCCCATCTATCTCAAACCCCTTTTAACCTCACCCCCCACCACCAATTTTCTTCCCCTTTACTTCAGTCTCTGACAATAAGGTGGCTCTTGCCAAGGTCAGCCTCTCTACCTGTACCCTTAATTCCATTATCAATCACTTCCTAATTACCAAATCCAGCGTCCTTTTCTGTCTCCTTGACCTACCAGATATTGGACACACCCTATCTGCTATTGGAAAATATTTCTTTCCTTGGCTCCAGAGCTATGACTTTCACTTTATTCTCCTATGTCTCTAACTACTTCCCATTTCCTCTGCTCTTCCTCATCCTCTTCTGACCTTAAGGTAGGGTATTGCCTAAAGATCTATCCTTAGTCATTTTCATCTCTCTACAATGTCTCCTTCAGCTGACTCATTCACTCCCACAGTTTCAACTATTACTGCTACATAGACGACTTCCAAATAAGTCTGGTGCTAGCACTACATCTCTCCACCTACTTGTCTCACCAGCATCTCAAACTCAACAAATCCCAAACCAACCTTATAATTTTCCCTGATAAAACTTTTTCATCCCTTCTAACTATATTGTTTTTGTCAGTAGTATCATTAATTCACTCAGTACTGTAAGTTTGAAACCTTAATGTTATCTTTGATTCTTCTTTCTCCCTCCCTCTATCACCCAATCAGTTATAAAGCGCTGTGAAATCTACCTCTTTGATCTCTGCTATGGCCATCCCTTCCTATTTCCACCTCAGCCCCGTTGGCTTATGTCCTCACGGCCTCCTCCCTGGGCACCAACACACCCCTGATCTCATTCTCATCCTCAGGTGTTCCATTTTCATGACTGAGAATTCTGAGATTTCTTTTTTCAAACCCAGTCTCGTTTCACTCCATTTCTTTATTCTTTGCTTTCCCTGTGATGGTTATGTTTGACAGCTTTCCCATAGGCCTTACCACTTCCATTCTTTCTGTCTTCCATTTCATCCTGCGTGCTCCTCCCGGGGTAAACTTTCTTATGCACTGATCTGGTCTTGTAATACCCTTTCTTAAAAATCTTTAATGGTGCCCTATTGCTTACAAAGTTAAATTCAAATTTCTTTGTCTTCCATTCAAGACTTTCAACTATCTGGCAACACTCTGCCTTTCCAGTATTATCTTATAACACTCCCTTCTGCATTCTCCATACTTCTTTCTTTTCTGACTTTGAATGTACTGAGCTCTCAATTCTCCACACCTTTCCTCACACTGCTCCCTATACCTGGTATGTCCTTCCTCCTCCTCTTCATTTGTTGAATTCCCACCCAGTCTCTTAAGAACCATTTTAAGTATCAGTTACTCCATGGATATGATTCTGATCCCTATTGGATAGAGCACTTCATTTGCAACTCTCTGATATGTTTATTGTGTAATTTTATGTATTGTAACTATTTGTCTTGATGTTTTATTCCATTATCAGCCTGTAAGCTTGTTGAGGGCAAAGACTTATCTAGGTTTTGCCCCCTTACCCCTCAGGACTTAAGAGTACTCTGGATACTGTACTGTCTAAATAATTGTTAAATATGTTTGTATTTAATGTGATTCCCACTCACATTTCATTAAGGCCTTCTAGAAAATGATGCCTTAGTCTGGCAGTTCTCAAAGTGTGGACTGTAGACCCATATAGACCCATATAGACCCATCAAGACTTTTTAAGGGGATCCATGAGATCTAAACTGTTTTCATAATAGTACCATGATTTTATTTGCCTTTTACAATATTCTTTCCTGTTCTAATTACATATCTGTGTAAGGTCAGATTTTCTTTATATACTTCAATCAAAATGACACATCACAACAGATTAAATGCAAAAGCAAAAATGAGAATTCCTCTATGTTCTATTATGTCAGATATTAAAGGGTTTTGCAAAAGTATGTAAAACAATGCCATTCTCTTCACTAAATTTTTTTGGTTTAAGAAAATAACATTTTTTTTCATAAAAACATGTTATTTATGTTATCATGTAATAAAGTTATTACTTTTTTGGGGGGGTGGGGTGGGGTAAGGCAGTCAAGGTTAAGTTACTTGTTCAGAGTCACACAGCTATTATAACCTGTTTGAGGTCACATTTGAACTCAGGTCCTCCTGACTTCAAGGACTGTGCTCTCTCCATTTTGCCACCTAGCTGCCCCTGATTTATTACTACTTTTGAACAAATGAACAAAAAATATAAAATTTATTAGTGTTAATTTTTAAGATGACAAATATTGATGGATATAACCCACACAAACAAAAGTTCTTTGAGGTGCTCAATAATTTTTAAGAGTATAAGGAGTTCCCCCAGTTGATAAATGGTCAAAGGGCATGAATAGGTGTTTTTCAGATGAAGATATCAAAGTTATCAATAATCACATGAAAAAATGCTCTAAATCACCATCAATTAAAGAAATGCAAATTAAAACAACTGTGTCACACCTATCAGACAAGCTCATGTGATAGAAAAGGAAAATGGCAAATACTGGAGGAGATGGGGGGAAGGGAGGAATGGGACACTAATGCACTATTTGGTGAAGTTATGAACTAGTCCCATTACTCTGGAAAACAATTTGGAATTACACCCAAAGGGCTATAATGTGAGCCAGCAATGCTATCACTAGGTCTATATCCCAAAGAGATTTTTTTTGAAAAAAAGTATCTATTTGTACAAAAGTATTGATGGTAACTTTTTTGTGGTAGCAGCTTAGCAAAATCAAAACTTAACAAATTCTGACAGCAATGAGATATTCCATATACATAGACTTCCCCACCTCTGCAAAGATGGAGGTGGAGATGTATTTTCTCAGCTCTTCTTTGGGGTCAGGAGTCTTGGTCATTGCAGTCATATAGCATTTATGTTTCCATTTATCTAGTTTGTCTGGTTCTGCTTATTTCATTCTGAATCAGTTCACAAGTCTTCCCCTGAGCCTAACTTTGCTCATTTATAAACGGAAGATAATCACACTTGAATGACTTACTTCATTGTGTGGCCTCAATTAGATAATGAACACAAAACCACATTGTAAGCTATAGAGCTGTTTCCATATAGCTGTATATGCTCAAATGGGGACTCCTGGTGGCTAGAGATCAGAGGTTCACCTTTCAATGGTCCCGTGCTTTCTGGACAGAGAGAAATGACCTTACAGATCATCTCATCCAACCCCCTCAATCTATGAGTGAGGAATAATCTGATGCTCACCCTGGTCCTTGAAAGTATAGATTACAAAGAATTCAGAGAAAACAAAGGTAGAGACCTATGACCTAGAATTCTGTTGGTGGATTTAAAAGGGACAGAAAGCTCTTCAGAATAAAAATCTGAAACTACAGATTCCTACCGGGAAAGAAAAAAGGTTGTTGTATAAAGACAGCAATGCAGATGTATGAGGAACTCAATGACCTTCCTAGAACTTAAAATGTTTTTATGTAAGATAGTAGTAGATGGCAGCATATTAACAATGTTGACTTGCCTGTAAGACATGACACAAAATGTACTGTCTTAGATATGTCTGATTGGAGAAGGGTCGTAGGCTGGACATTTGCCAAGATGGAGGGACAATAGATGGACAATCTGAGATCTCTACAGGTACCCTTGGGATTTTTTTTAAACTATAGGACCATAAAAAGGGAACTATACCCAAAGGCAGTCAATGTGCATACTCTTTGATCCAGCAATACCCCTACTAGGTCTGTAATCCAAAGAGATCATAAAAATGGAAGAGAGATCAGAAAATGTGCAAAAATATTTATAGCAGCTCTTTTTGTGGTGGCAAAGTATTAGAAATTGAGGGGATAGCCATCAATAGGGAATCTCTGAAAAAGCTGTGGTATATGAAAGTAATGGAATACTATTGAACAATAAGAAATGATGAGCAGGATGATTTCAGAAAAACCTGGAAAATTTACGTGAATCGATGCAAAGTGAAATGAGCAGAACTAGGGAAACATTTTTTGCAGTAAAAGCAACATTGGGTGATGATCAGCTTTGAATGGCTTAGCTCTTCTCAGCAATGCAATGATCTAAGACAGTTCCAAAGATGCTATCCACATCCAGAGAAAGAACGGGTGGACTCTGAATGCGGATCAAAGCATACTGTTTTCACTTTATTTTTTTGTGTTTTTTTCCCTTTTGGTCCATGACTAATGTTTTACAACTGTCCCTAATATGGAAATATGTTTTACATGATTGTACATATATAATCCATATCAAAGTGCTTATCTTTTAGGAAGAGGGGAGGGAGAACACTTTGGAACTCAAAATTGTGTAAAAAAAATATTAATGCTAAAAATTGTCTTTACATATAATTGAGAAAATACTATTTAAAATAAAATGGAGATAATAAAAAAAACCTATAAGAAATTCTCTAGTCTGTTGGGAAGATCCTCTATGGAGTATTTGTAGTAGGATATAGACAAAAAATACATAGAAACAGAAGGGATACATAGATTGTTAACTGGACTTGGGTACCAACTCCCTTATCTATCTTTTTTGTATGCCTTGAAGTAACTCCCTTGGCTACTTGTATAAGGGAAACTGAATAGCCCTTAGGAAGAGCTAAAAATGAGTGATATTCTGACATTGCCAGAGAGAATCTGACTGGGACACATGCAAACCATAGAGAGCATTAATTATTAAGGTGCTTCCAAGATGATAACCCAAGTTCCTATGACTCCAGAACTTAGGGAATGGACGAAGTATGTATCAAGATGGAAGCTAGAGAAAATAACTGAGGATATACTGCCTGCAAGTAGTCAGAGAAATGTTTTCTGAACTGAAACGCACGGATGGCAAGGAAAAGCACAATCTGAGAAGAACGTTGTCAAGTCCTAAAACCCAGAATGAGGAAAGTCTGGCAATGAATACTAGGAACAATAGAAAGAGTTCTTTTAGTTATGTCTGGAGACAAAATTTGTTGTTGTCTATCCTTGGATCTCAAAGAGGACGCTCTCTGGAAAGTGAATTGAACTTAAGCAAGGGAGGGCTATGCAAAGTCACCAGCTTCACTCTCTCCTCCAGAGCCATCTGGGTCTAGTGGCCAAATATAAATCAGGATGACTGGAAATAGCCCCCTTGAAGACAAAAGGAAAATCAAAGAAAGGATAGGACCACTTGTTGGGGTGGCTGAGACAATTATAATGGATGTCAGAGAGAAGGCAAAACAACTCAATTCTTACTGTGTTTGAATGACATTAGGACAAGGGAGGATAGAAGAAGAATCTGCAACAAGTTAAAACTCACAATAAATGAACACTTAGCTGATCTCATTGAGTTCAAGCCCCTGGGCCAGAATGAATTACACCGACACAATATTTTTAAAAATATGGGTAGCCATGATTGCTGAGTTGTTGGTGATCTTTGAAAAAAATCATGGAGAACAGAAGAGTTGCCTGAGGATGGAGAGGAGAAAATGTCCTGAGTTTTGAAAAGACTAAAGTGGGTCTTTAAATCATAGGTTGGTTAATTTTACATTGATTCCTAGAAGAATTTCAAAAATATTATTAAAGCAAAGTTTGTGAGTACTCAGTTCCTCAATCTCCCATAACTTCACACCACCTCAGCTACACATGAAGATGGTCATAGCCTGGTCTTATCACACACAGTACACACATGTACACAAACGTACCACCTCCATGTTCAAGAATTCTGAAATTCCCTTATCTAACCATACTCTAGTGACTTTTCACCTTTCCTTCCTATTCCTTGTTCATACCATGACCTCCTATCCTTCAATCCCTCAGTTTTCTCCCAGGCCATCTTTCCTGCACTAACCCACTCTCTACTTTTTCTGTATCTTGATCCATAAATGAACCATTTCAACTCTACACTGTCATCCTCTCCTGAATTTCTAGCCCCCTTATCATTTCACTGATTTTTGCCCATCTTAATCTCAACTTTGGATCACTTTCACCATCTGTCAACTTCACTCTTACCCCCATGCTGCTGAATGAAGATAGAAAAAATTATGCAACCATTCTGAATGGGTCCACTACAAATTTATGTTATACAATCTCAATATGGCCTTCACTGCTGCTAGGCAATCCTACACAACAAAGTCACTATTCCACTTTCCACAGTGGCTCTTCCAAACCTTTTTATCCTTCCCCAAACCCCTCCCCTACCCCACTCTCTCAGCTAAGAACCGTGCCTCATATTTTGCAGAAAAAAAAATTATTTGCCTTGAACTCCCTCTCCTTCCCTCTTCCCCATCTCATTTCACTCAAATACCTTCTGCCACTATCACCTCCCTCGGCCTCTTGTCTTCCCTACTCTATCACTGAATAAATACCCCCCACACCACTTTCATACTCTCCAAGGCAATCATATTAGACATCCTACAGAATTATGGGGCCATCCCTCTGCTACTCAGATTAAGATATCCCAAACAGTGGAACTTCCCTAAAGAACATGTTTCCCTAAAAAAATACTTAAAGGCAAAGAATCCCAACTTGATCCCTCTGCTCCTTCCCACTGAAAACTTCCAGAACTTGGTGATCTAACTAAATTAATAGATGAGGATGCTAAAATACATTCTAGGGATTGCCTGCCAGTTCAGTGTTATTGCCAAAGACCCTAACTTGTGAATATACACTTAACCTTCCTTCCCCCTACCCCTCCTCAAATAATCTTCCCTTTACTGCCAAGGAAATCCATAAACTCTTAACCAAGCCACCTAAGCAAAGTAGAATGATTTACTTTTACCTGTGGCATGATAAAATTAGTTCATTGGATTTTCAAAAATTCTTTTGGCTGGCATACAAGAAGTGTTTAGGGGTTGGGGGGGCGCTAACATAAAGGGCATTCAGCAGAATGCATCTTTTCATAATTATAGTCATTATACTGTCCCACTGCTCTCAAAGTTGATGACAATGTGTGCTTAATGAGCTATTTCTTGGTGAGCAGGTTCTCTGTCTCTTTCCCTCTCTCACTTTCTCCCTCCTCTCTTCTTTCCCTTTCCTTCTTCCCTCCCCCTTTGCTTACAGCTACATTGCAGAGGTAGCTTCCAAAATCTCTAACCCTGATCTGAATGGTATCAAAATTGAGGTTTCTCAGCAAACTGAGATTTGGGTTTGAGAGGACATCACATGTTTGTGATCATGAGGTTAACATCCCAGGGCCAGTCCCTAGTGGTTTAGATAAAGCAGAGAATGCTTAAGCTTCTCAATAATGTGCCTAGGAAAGGATTAATTAGAGTTCTCAGGATCATTGATTTTTAGAGCTGGAAGGAATCTTAAGACCATCAAATCTATTTTATACATATAGAAGCTGAGGCACAGAAAGGTTGTGATTTGCCCAAGGCTGTGTGTGAGGTAGGATTTGAACCCAATCTTCCTGGTCACAGATAAAAGAATTTTAAAAATATAAACCCTCAAGAACTAGATGAAAGAAGAAACAATTAGACAAAAGCTCATACCCAAAGGACCTAGGCTGCCATGAATGTACAATGCTGTCCTTCTTGTTTGATGTTAACTGTGTGTGTGTGACTCAACACTTGAGCAAACTGGGGGCTGTGAAATGATGTGGCAGTCCCTTTATTGACAGCTGAGCAGGAAACGTTGATGATGACTAATGAACAATTAGAGGAAAGTGCTTCCAACCTCAGCATTCTCTTCCCTTCTAGCCAATCGTTGCCAGGATTATTCTGATCCAGTTTGAAGGAGGTTTGGGTTAAGAAGCGTTTTCCCTTTCTTATACGGGGGCCAACATAAGGCCATGAGCATTTGGCCAATAAAGCACACATCTTGCCTAGGCAAGCTTGAATGTGATTATGAGGCAACCTCTTTAGTGTTTATTCTTTGTTAATCTTTGTTGAATGAGTATCTATCCCGAGATAAATGTGTCTGGTCTTGGAAGTTTGAGAGGTTTGGAGATTCTGAGTCCTTTTGTTTGGAGCCGCCTAGTGGTAAAGGGAAAAATCCCAAGCCCCTACTCAAGACCTCCAACCACAAGCTGAATCTGAGCTTGGAGGATTTTACCAGAAGATATGGACCTGGAGTTGTTTAGACAGGGCAGCACCCAGATGAAATGTAATCATGCCTTTTGAGTAATAGGCTCAAATGTTTTATGTTCTGATCATTCTTAGTTATCTGCCCTGGGAGAGTGCAACTATCATTTTAAGTGAAATTAATGAATTATTGTGAGCTTTTTGCACCTTTTCACTTTTGGGTGTGTATAGGAAATAAATACCTATTGCCTATCTGATTCCCAATGTACACTAAATACCTTTCCCCCAATTTCCTTGGAGTGACATAAGCTAAGCTATAGGTAAGTCTTCCCCTGGCAAACCAGGATAGGGAACCTAACAAATCAAAAAGTATGAGAGAAAGGAGCTTAGCTCTTCCCATTGGACACCAGATTCCCTTAGACCTGAACCTTGTGCAGGCCATATGAATCATGAAGAGCAGATGGACCTCTTAGTGGAAAGGAGGTGGGGTAGTATCCCAGCCCCTTTGGTCCAGTGGCAATTCTTCAATATTAAACTAAAAGTACAGTGTTCAAAATGGCAGAGCTTATAGTCCCATCCTTTCCTGTCAAGCTTAAACCACATCAAGAGTAGGATTGCGTCTAATTCTGAATAATGTATTTAGCAAGCACACTGACCAATTATAGTGTCTTCAGAGTAGGGAAAGCAGGAAGGGGAGAATTCTTAAAACCATGTCATACAAAGATGGCTAAATGAACTAGGGATATTTAGCCTGAAGAAGAGAGAAGACTTGGGGATAAGAGTGTGCTAGAGTCAGCTTGTGGGGGCTCCCAAGAGCCAATTGTTAAATATTCATGGAGAGCCTTTATACCTCAGAAATAGCTAAAAATTATGTCTTATTTATTGTTGTGTTAATGTCTAGATTTAAGAAAGTAATGGGGAAAATGTTAATAATACAGAATAAATTTAAAAGTGTGCCATGTGTGTATTTTTTTCTAGAAAGCTGATTGTTTAACACTTACCCAGCAAACCAGGGTAATACAACAAAGAGTATGGGAAGATGGAACTTAACCCTTTTCTTAAAGCATACGTTTGCACATGATTGTGAGTTCTGTGGTGTGGTAGGCATGCTGGCTCTCAGATCAGAGGATCTGGGTTCAAGTTCTGACGTTGATACTTACTGATCCTTCTGTGACATCTCTGGGCTTCAGTTTCATTTTCTGAAAAATGATGGGGCTAGAATAGATCATCTCAAAGATTTTTTTCAAACATAAACCAATGATCTGTGAGTGTTATTTGGATTATATCAGCTTGAGCGGGGACTAGATGATCTGTGAGATTCTTTTCAACTCTGAGAGGTTATGATTCTTTGATCTGGAGGTAGCGAAGCAGAGGGAATAACTTTTCTGAAGAAATGCTCCACAATGGAAAAATCCAATCAGTGGTCATTGCTCTACCTAGCTGTGAAGTATGTTGGGTAAATGAGCCTTTTACCATCCTAGGCGATGTTCTGAATGCATTTAGTGGTTCTGAACATAGCTTATTTTTTTAATCCCTCATTAAGTATTATAAGTATTTCAATTAGACTACAGTAACACCCACAAACTCTTTTTGAAGTTATAAAGGAAAGGTAGAGGTTTGAAGGCAGTCAATTGTTTCCTGAGAAGGCTGTATCTGTCTATTTCCATTAGTATATTTTACAGGCTTCTAAACCCACAGGGGTTA
Organism: Potorous gilbertii; assembly: GCA_028658325.1. Taxonomy (NCBI): domain Eukaryota; kingdom Metazoa; phylum Chordata; class Mammalia; order Diprotodontia; family Potoroidae; genus Potorous; species Potorous gilbertii. Next base: position 83,507,934 of record CM053771.1, on the reverse strand, counting down.
GAAGGCAGGACTATCTCACATGTCAGCTAAAGGCATCCTCCCTTCCCTTATGTTCAAAGTTGAAAGGAATGACAAGATCTCATCTTTACATAGCAGCTTTCTTGTTTATTGCTCAAAATGTTTTAGCTCAAAAAATTTCCCAACGGGTTCTTTGAAAGAAATGCAGGGAGCAAAAAGCAGAGAAGGAAACTGAAGCATATAATGACTATGTAACTTACCTTAGAATTGCTTAAAACATCCCAAGAAAAAGTTGGTCTTTTTCGAGTACTCTACCATAGCCCTTTGAACAGACTCCTTTCAGAAGGCCCTATCCTTGTTCTCCCCAGTCTTTCTATTTCCCTTCTCCCAACCAGCTATTACATAGATTTATCAGAGTGATTATTTAAGTTTGGTTGTTATGTTTTGATATTTTGATGGACTGGTAGAGATCATGCAACTCATTCATGCCTTCTGAGAAATTCTTGACTGTGTCTTTTCATCAATTTTCCATGGAGGCTCCAATGGAAATACATTTCATCTCTCTCAAGCTGCAAATAGTACAAGTGGTGAAATAAGTAAAATTCAGCTCTATCCCAATGAGCTTCAGCTACTCTACAGTCAATCAACCACTCCTAGCACTGCAGCTGAAACCTTTGGCACTTGATTCTCCTGCTGTCTCCTTAACTGCTTACTTTATCTTCTTAACTCCTCTCCTGCTAGGTTCTTCCCTCTTAATGGCTCAGATCAGAATTCCCTGGTGCTCAGTGACTTATTTTTCCCTTAGGAGGTAAAACTCATGAAATCCACTTTTACGTTAATTATGAAACCAACAGTCTTTATTTAATTGTCCTCTAGCCTCCAAACTGTTATTTGATTTATCACTTTGTGAATTTTAACCTCTAGAGCTCTAAAAACAATTATATGTAAAAGAGCCTGAGGAACCACAATGCCTTGCAGCCTCAGATATTTCGCTCTCCTCAAACAAATCCTTTAACTTCTCCAAATAGTCTTCTCCATAGTCTGTGTCTTTCCTATTTTAACAGAAAAGCTGCTTCTTTACAAATGGATTTTGTCAGTTTTTCATTCATGAAAGTTCTTTTTGCTACAACCAAACTGTTCACATGTGGAAGAGATAGCAATTTAATCTTTTAGAAGTTAAGTTTAATTTTTTTTTATACAAAAGTTCATTTTTGACCCCAACATCAATTTTCTGCCTCTTTCAACAACTGGATTATTCACTTATAAAAGAGACAATGATTTACGTTAATATAAAGCAAGGTATAAAATAGGGAAGACAGATTAAAAGTTAAAAGTGTTTGTCACTGTCATGGAAAAGATTTACAAGTAGTTCAACTCTAAGAGGGATTCTTTTATGTATGGTGAGCTCCTGAAGATGATTTTGTACTGACAGCATAATCCCACAACCTTGCAGAGTATTCTAAATGAGATCCAAGATCACTTAAAAGTCTTTAGCCTCACTTATCCACACAGGAAAAATCACACAAAGAATCTCTACTTGTCCAGACTGTATAATAAGTATTTGGACAATCAGCCCATAGAACTGACCCATCAGTACATAATCTTGGGGAGATACTGCAGGTAGACAATGAACTGGACTTCGGATTTCTCCATCGCCCCCAAGAACCTCATTATCCTGCAAGATTACATCAAGCCAGACCCCCATACCTTCTACCCCTGGGGCCCCAATAATTGGAGGGTGTGTATAAAGCTCCTTTCAGAACTTCCATTTAAGAAGGGTGCCCAAGTCAATCATTTCTTCATTTTTCAGCCACTTGCACTCCCTGACACTTCTGTATCATACTCCTGAGACAGGTTACCATGACTGCCCCTTCTCTTCCGCTTTCTTTATGTTTTGTCTTCCCTCCATTAGATTGTAATCTCCTTGAAGGCAAGAGCTGTCTTTATTTTTTCTATTTGTAGTCTGACTCAAAGCAGGCACTTAATAATGTTTATTAATTGTATACTGCTTGAATTATTGATTGAATGAGTACTGACTGAACTGACTGAACCCAGAATTAAATAGGAGAGACTGTGGGTGGGATTACAAATTATGTAGTCTTTGTGATCCCTCCAAACATTTCCATGAAATTAAATATTTCCATTTCAATATTTTTCAGTAATGCTATATATCTACAAATTACAAAACCTCCAAATTAAAACTGCAGGTCATCCAAAGGCATAAGTGGGGCTGCAGCATTAGTTCGGTGCCAAATTTAATACCAAAAGCACATTAAAGATAGTATCAAGGAAATATATGGCTGGAAAGGGAAGCAGACCAATCATGTATCTGGAGCAAGGAAAAACAAATGTATATAGCCCATGTGTTGTATTGGTCTAGAAAAGAAAGGGATCCCATTGGAGTACTGATGGGAAGAAATAAACAAGAAAATCTCAGAACAAGAAGGTATGAAGAGATTGTCTGCCTTACTGCAATGAATACCCACATTTCTAAGATCACAGACACATAAAGTATTGAGGTTTGTGTTTTGAAACTTTGTGAGTCTGGGTGTTTATAAGGAGAGGTAGTGGCTATTCATGGGGAAGGGCAAGGAGGCAGATATCTGATAGGTCCCTGAATAACACCTGGGCCCTTTGAGTCTAACATAAAGGTCACACTTAGGCTGAGTGGTGGAGAGGAAAGAACAGGGGATATGCAATCTAAGGATTTTAATCCACATATTAATTTTTTCATTTAACTACCTGTGGAACCCTGGGTCACTTCTTTTCTCTAGGACTCAGCTATTTCATCTATAAAATGTGAGGGTCAAATGAAATTACCTTAAAGTTTTTTCTTCTCTTTCAATTTTTCTTTTTTCTATCTCTAACTCAATGGTCTCATCAATTCTTCCATAATTTTTGATGGATAGATAAAGGAGTGAATGAACGATTATACCTATAATTTATCCTTCACCTCTTATTAGGTATACTTGCTCCTCTGTTCTCCATTCTAATTTCTACTTCCAGGGACTTAACTACGGCCTCCTCATCCAGCTTGAACAAGGATAGGTTGAAGTGGTTTTAAATAAATTTGAAGGTGGTGGTTTTGGCGTCTTAATCCATAAACAACAGGGTACTTGAGTCAGAAGTCATGTTTTCTAGCATTACAGAAAGAAATGAATGAAGTTTGACAATGACCCTTTCATTACAGAGCCACGATTCATTATGTGGTTTAAAATGAATTCCTGATTGCTTGAGTTCACTCGGACTTCTGAGTTGTAGATGGCCAAAGCCAACTGAGCGTCCCCACAAAGTCCAATATTAATAGGGTGAACTCTTAGAAGCAGTGTGTTTTGGGGGGAGATGGGGAACACTGGGCGGGGCAGACCACCTAAGAAGGAGAGAACCAGCCCAGTTTAGAAACAACAGGTCTAGGGCAGCTAGGAGGCTCATAGAGTACTAATAGATATAGGCTGATAGACTACCAGCCCTGGAGACAGAGTTGGAGCTAGAGTTCAAAGCCAGCCTCAGACATGTACTAGCTGGGCAAGTCACTTAACCCCACTGTCTCAAAAAAAAAGTCAAAAAAGTCAAAGATTCTGTCCAGATAAGTCTAGAAAACATAGGGTAAAAGGACCAAAAAAAAGTATTCCTGAAAGGAGGAATCAAAACACAGGTTCTTCCCATTCTCCTTGACTGAAACAAAACAGTAAAACAAAAACCTAAAAAACCCAGCCATCAAGACCCACAGTTCCCCTATTTTAAACAAATAGCAACAAACACTTGGTAGAAGGTCTGTTTAGTCATTGCAGCTGCACTGCTGCTGGAAAACCAGAGAAAAGTTCATCTATACCCATCAGGAGAGAGCTCATCTTTCAAGAGTAAAGCTCATCTAAACCCATCAGGAGAGAGCTCATCCTTCAAGAGTATATAAAGAAGTCAGTGCACGCTAGGAGCTGGACTGAGCCATGGGATAAAGACTTCTTAGCTTTGAAGAGTCAGAAACTTGGCAAGGATGGAAAGTGGACAAGCCTGAGACAAGATCAGAGAGGAGAAAGTGAGGCTGGGCCCAGGACCAAGAGAGTAATGATGTAAGAAAAGCGTATAGAAGTTGAACCAGTTGAGCCAGGGGAAGTGAGGACAAAGGCATGATTGTGAAACCATGTGGATCTCTTAACTGTCCCAGGAAAAGAAGACAAAAGCTCAGGGAGGAAACAAGCAGATTATGGAACTAATTAAGTCTAATTCATTAGCAAGAGAGTCAAAGGAGAACTCAATGTATGACATAGGATCCTGACTTAAAAGTCAATAAGGATAACTCTAAGAGATTTTTTTAAAATGATGATTCAGATGCAAGGGATCAGGGAGAAGGATGCATATTTTATAACATATATTTTAAGCAAGGGGAAATTTAAAAAAAAAACACCTGGAGAAAGTCATGAGAGCTGCTGCTTTCACTTTAAGGCAATACTTAAGCAGACAGGCTTTAAAGCCATTTATAGCACTTTTCAAAAGAAAATGGTTGCTAAGGAGAAAGGGAAGATTGCTTTAGCTTCATCCATGTGAGATCAGCTAAGGATGAGCTCTTTACATGTAAAGGCATGTAAAAGAATAAAAATGTAAGGTTAACACAGCAGTGAGAAGCTTAAGGAAAGTATCCCTTCAGAATCCTACACCTGGGAGAGATCCAGCAGATCTCTCAGGCAGCAAAGAGGACATGACAATGTGGGTGCCTCCATCTCAAAGCCTTCATGTGGAAGAGGCTAGGCTCACAACTACCCACCCAGACACACCCACACCCATATAACTCAATCCAATCAACATTTGTCAAGCACCTGCTATGTGCTAGGTACTATGCTGAGCACTGGGGATATAGTTCTTTGTCCTTAGGACCATGACATCAGGAAGGTGATGCCATGACTTGCAGGTGATCTGGATTTAAGTGAGGCAGGGCTGTGCAAAGTCACCAGTCTCACTTTCTCCTCTGGAACCATCTGGGCCTAGTGGCCAGATATAGATCAGGACAACAGGAGGTGGCCCTCACTCAGGAATACAATTAATTAAAAGAAAGACAGAGCCTGCCCTCAAGGAGGCAGGGAAAGAAGTGGGGGGAGACAAGGAGATATCTTGTTCCATGGAGTTAAAACGTGAAAGAATAACATGAAGAGTGGAGTGAGCTGAAAAGTTCAGTTTCTGTCCTTTATAAAGGAAGGCATTAGGAGGAGTTTGGTGCTCCACTTTCTAGCTCACCAAGTCAGAGGCTAGGGGAGACTGAGGGAGGTGGTATCAATCAAGTAACATCAAGTGTAAGTAAGGACTGCAATACATGAAAGGCAGAGGAGAAATTACAAGAAGTACAGGCTAGGGAGGCTCAAAATGTCCACACTGACTACAGGGATGTGACTGCCTGGCAGATCCACAAGATCTGTTTTCTAATTAAAAGACAAATGAAAGGATTGTGGGAAGGGCAGGAGATAGAACAAATGAAATCCAACAGTAACGACTCTCACTCTTGGAGCACAGAGCCTAGGCCTTCCCACTCTGATTCTCATACCCAAGGGGTTATTGGTAAATGTTTAACTATCATCTCTGGTCGGGGCTGAGGAGAAATGTATTCACACTGCACTGTATCATTAATACTTTCTCCATCACTTTCCTAAGTCTAGACAATCATCAAAATAATAAATCAAGCCACCTTTGTTTGATTTGCTGTATTTGTGGATTTGGTAGGGGTGAGTGAATACACTGAAAATTTAACAATGGGCTCTAGCCTCCAAGCTGGCTCTAGCATACCTTTGCCCACATCCCAATCAAAAAACCTGCCCTCAGGAGACACAGCTTAGCATAGTGGATAGAGAACTGTTCTAGAAGTCTGGAAGACTTGAATTCAAGTCTTTCATCTGGCTTATAGTGAGTGGGCTGACCCAGCACCTCTCAGTGCTCTAGGTAACTTTCTAAAACTGTACTGATCTGATGTTGGTTTCCTCACTTAAAACAACAAATTACAGATGTAACTCCCTCTCTACTCTGTCCCGCTCCCTCACCCCTAAACCTTCTCTTTGGAAAAGATATGGTAAATATATTCTCACAGATTTAAACAACTCCTAATAACTTGAACTATTACCATATTCAAGAGTATTCATATTCCCATACAATGCACATCGATAATAGCAGTTAGCTTTTATATAGCACTTTCCATATTTCTGTGCTAAGCGCCTTACAATTTCTATCTGATTCGATCCTCACATCAACCCTGGTAGATAGGTGCTGTTATTGCCCCCCATTTTACAGATGAGGAAACTGAAACAGGCAGAGGTTGTGACTTGCCCAGAATCACACCGATGGTAAGCGTCAGAGGCCAAATGTGAAGTCAGGTCTTCTTGGCTCTCGGCCTGGTGCTGTAGCCACTGTTCCATCTAGTCCAAAGGATCTGTGGGCATTATTGTCTCACCTGATCAACTGCCCTATGAAGTAGGAATTTTCAGACATATCTGACTCTTTATTACCCCACTGGGGGTTTTCTCCTTTGGTCAATTCTCTCTTCTGCTGTTTACAGAGGCTATTTTTACACCTTTTTATACTGAGGCTATTTTATTGGACATTTCAAACTGAGCATCCCATAGACATCTCAAACCCAACGTGTCAAAAATAGAACTTGTCTTTCCCCCAAACCCATCCCCTTCTGAGTACTTTTCTATTTCTATTCTGAGTACTGATACCGTTCCAGTCACCAAGGATGGCAACTTGGACATGATCCTTCAATCTTCACTCTCTTCTCTCATCCCATTCACATCTCTTAATCTATTCCCAACTCTCATCACCACCAAACTAGTTCAGGTTTCCCTCAGCTCATCTGGACAACTGTAAGTTTCCTAATTGGGCTCCCTGCCTTACCTCTCCCCCCACTTCAATCTATCCTCTACAGAGTTCTGTAACAGCAAGCACCCTGACACACATCCAGGATGACCTGCTGGCACAGGTTCTTAGATCTGCTTTTCTAAGGAAAACAACTGAAAGGGGGTCAACAATCTACTTTAACTACATTCACCAACAGAGAAAATACAAGCAGAGAAATAAAGACCAACAGACAGGGCTTTCAACTGTCTGACCATATGCAATACATACATCACAGATCCACAGACAGATCCAGCTGTCTGACCATTACATACATACATAGTTATCAGAGAAAGAAGCACCAACATCTGGGCTTTCAAAGGGCTACCAGAGTCTCATCTGGCACATGAACTTTTTTCCAGATTAAGCCCCAAAGCAAAACCTCACCTCATAGTATCTATCTATTTATATCTATCTATCTATATCTATATTTATATCTATCTATCTATCTATATCTATCACAGAGGGAGGTGGTATCAATCAAGTAACATCAAGTGTAAGTAAGGACTGCAATACATGAAAGGTAGAGGAGAAATTATAAGAAGTACAGGCTAGGGAGGCTCAAAATGTCTATGATAGATATAGATATTCACACATACACTTTTCAGAGCCGCATCATGACATCTGACCCTCAGTGACTCAGTACCTCTAGAAATTACCAAAAGGTGTAGGCCTTCCTACAAAACAAGCATCCCTTAATGGACTCCATCTGAGGCCTATTAATTTTGGGGGGGAAGACTTTAACTCTCATCAACATAAATCCCATTGACATTACAAGTTCCTAAGGTGATTTTCTTAAAGCACAGGAAAGTCTGACTTTGTCACTACCCTATTCAGTCAGCTCCAATGGCTCCCTATTACCTTTGGAATCACATAGAAACATCGTGCTTGGCTTTGAAAGCCCTTCACAAGTCAGCCCCAACCCACCTTTCCAACTCTGTAACAGACAATCCCTCTTCTCATACTCTGGTCTGTCCAGACTTTTCTGTTCCTCACTCACAACACTTCATGTTGTCTTTGAGCTGGTCACCTCCTATGACTGAGTTTTTTCCTTGCTCAGTTTCATAGAATCCTTGCTGAATTATCATCTTCTGCAGAAGCTTTTCCTGACATTCACCTCCCCACCCCTAGCTACTGGTGTCTTGATATAGTAAGTGCTTAATAATTGATTATTGGCTTGTTGATTTCTTCCCCAAATTGCCATCTGTTTTTTTGTTTATACACACACACACACACACACATATATATTTTAAATTTTTATTTACCTTATTTATAATTTATGGAATAAAACAATCATTTCTATAACATAGTATAATAAAAAGATTGCATATGAAACTGCAAATCTATTATGTACAATTTGCTATACCTTTTAAATATATAATAAAGTTATCATGTAAATTTTTTCCTCCCCCCTCCCCCAAAGGGTTACACAAATGTGTATATATACACAAATGTGTATATATCTAAAATGATTCTATTTATCAGTTCTTTCTCTGGATACAGATAGCCTTTTCCTTCATATGTCCATTATATATCTATATCTACATAGATATATACTATTTTATCATAGAATATATATGTATTTATAAACTTGTTTATGTACAGGTTGTCTCCCCCAATAGAATGTAAGCACTCTGAGGACAGGGACTGTTTTTGTCTTTGTGTCCTCAGAATTAGCACAGTGCCTAGCACATAGTAGGTATTTAATAAATGCTTACTGATCACTTACTAATTAACAACTAATAGAACACCCAGGAGAGGGCAGCCAGAATGTTAGACAGCTTCAAGATCATTTCTTAGGATTAGTTTAAGGGAATAGAGATGGTTAACCTGGAGAAAGGGGTAAGATAGGGAGGGGAACTTGACAACTGTCTTCAAGTATTTGAAGAACTATCTCATGAACAAAGGCTTAGACTCTCTAGGCTTGGCTCCAGAACTAGGAGGAATGTATGGTAGATGAAAAGAGGCAAATTTATATGATGGGAGAAAATACTTCCTGAAAATTTGAGTTAACCAAAGGTCAGATTTGCCTTTTCTGCATCAAGATCTCCACTCTCCACATTTGTTAACCATAATTCATGTATTTCTATATAGACATGACTTTTATTGATCATTCTCTTGGGTATTATCTTCCATGAATGACTATTCTCTCTCCTGCTGTACCTATTTTATTTTTGCTCTATGATACCAGACTTAATAGATTCAAGGTTGCAATTTTCTATCCCTACCCCAATTCTTTTCACTTTAAAGTTCTCTTGATCACATTTGTAAGGCTGCAGGTAAACATATACACATGTAAATATAGATAGATATAGATAGATATGATAGATATAGAAATGGGTGTGTATTTTTTAATCAGCCCATGTTACATGCATCTCATTCCTGATCAAGAACCCATCATGTTTCTATTTTGGCTGTGGCCCAGAAATCCAAATCACAACCTCAGATACCAATTGTGGTGAGATGGAAGGAGAAGGGAGAGAGGATTCTGAATCTTATAATTGGGGAGGAAGAAAAGAGAAGAAATTTATTAAAGGGTAGGTAGTTGGTAATTGCATTTTGCTTGACCTCCCTCACAATCAGTGGCTATGGACAGCTACCTTGGCACTGGGGCTTTGGTCTAACTTAGAAGCCCCTAGACAGTAGCCATTGCAGTTAGCTACAAGAGTTAGCCATGAGAACAACCGACAGGAATGACAAAGGACTAAGCGAAGGGTCTTGATTCCACTAAATTTTGAGGTTATGGGGAATTTCGCAATGACCTGAAGAAAGTAACAGGTCACGTCTGTGTTTCTGCACCTGACAAGAAAGAATGATACAGCACAAAATTCAGGTTGAGGTGAATGCCATTCTGAGGAGGGTGAAGTCTTGCTGGAAAGTCTGGGGAAAAGTATTCCAAAGAGAAAACAAAGAAAGAAAAGTTAGATAACCCTAGAAATCCTTACGGGATATTGTGAAATCTTGGTGAAAAAACAAGCATTTAGGAGCACAGGTGGCATTGTCATTGGTGTCATCAATTTAAGGGGGGGCGTCTAAGAAAAGCAGATTGGGGACACCTGCAGCTGTTGTCAAAGTATGATTTTTATTTCTGGATCACATCTTAAAATATAGAGCTGATACAGTCTTCTGATTAGTGAAGGAACACACCACACATGGCCAGTAAAAAACAGATTTGCCTGGAGTTTAAAAATATGATTACGAGGACTTCAAAATGGAAAATGGAACCATGAAAAAAACTACCCAAATAGATGTGGAAATCAGATGAAACCTCCCCAGAAACCAGCAATTAGAATATAGTATCATGACCATTTTTTATTTCCTTTTATTAATTTTTATTATTTGGGATTTAAGGCCATTTCTCCTAGTTAGGAGGTTAATGAGCTAGATGAAATCTATCTTATGAATGTGAAAATTTACTTAGGACCTCAAACATCCCTTAGATAAGAATCTAAAAAGGGACTCAAGGTTTCCTGAAGTAATTTGACTTGCTCTATTTGTGGAAGGATTCCAGCTGACGCTGACTCTCAAGTTACCTCTGAGACACTCAAATTTCCCCTCTCAGCCTATTGTGAACCCTCTGAATGCAGTTTAATCTGAACTTGACTTAGTTTACCTATAGAGTCTGTTTAATTGGGTCTGTTTCCTTAGGGGATGTATGAGATTGATGATTCCCTTTAACTAAGTTGGTGCAACTTTTATGACCAGAGAGGATGTACAAGATTGCTAGGTGTCAAAAATTCTCTCCTTGATGTGTATTTCTTCTATGAAAAGCTTTATTTGAGCCTTAGTAAGGACCAGGATTATTTTTCTACCTTCTGAACCAGTGTTTAAGCATAACAAAACCTAGGGTTTCAAACTCTGTAATTTCTGCATTGTAAGAGCATTATTTGGCAGCAGCTGCCTATGACATGAACTCAGTGGGAGATATTCCTCCGGTAACTGTAGGAAGAAGACAAACAGCAGAGAAGACCCGTAATTCACATGAGGAATAATTCATCCAAAAAAAGAGTAGGCAATCAAATCTAGGGGCTGATGGCTATACCCAAGTATACAAAGTGAGAGGACTAAACAGGGGAAATGAGAAATTCCAACAAGGAGGCGAATTCCAAGTTATAGCTGTCACTGAGACTTGTTGAGATGACATTCTGAAAGTTATAGCTTCTTTAAAAGAACAGAGTAGATAAAAGCTGCCTCAGTACAGGGTAACTGGCTAGCAAGAGGAAAGACAGAGCTCACAGGGAATTTGGGCAGGGGGTTGGATAAGACCTCTGATTTCATTGGTATAGGGAATTCTACCAAAGCAAATTAATACCTGTTCAGCCACTTATCATTTTAAAGAATTATCTAGAGGCACCAAGAGATTGGTCATGTTCTTACATTCAACAAATGTGGAGCGATACCTGAACCCAGAAACTGACTCTGAGGCCTCTTATCTCTCCAGCTAGGTGGCATAGTGGATAGTGTTGGATCTGGAGTCAGGAAGACCTGAGTTCAAATCTTACCTCAGACTCCTCCTAGATGAGTAACCCTAAGCAAGTCATATGGCGTCTTCCCATCTGTTAAATGGTGACAATTATAGTACCTACTTCCCCGGGTTATTTTGAAGATGAAATGAGAGAATTGTAAAGAGCTTTGCCAACCTTAAAGAGCTATATAAATGCTATGCTAGCATTTGTTTCTCAAAGTATGATCTAGGGACCCTTTCAAGGGGTCCACAAGGCCAGAATGGTTTTTATGATAATATTAAGATGTTTTCATTTATAATATGGTACACATTTCTAGATAGAACCCACAGAAACAAGAGCTCTTGGGGGAGGGGGTTCCCAATAATTTTTTAGAGCATAAAAGGGTCCTGAGACCAAACACTCTATGATAGACTTTCTGTCCATAAAGAATTTACTTAGATAAAATTTATTGATGTTAATACAAAGGATGTAGAAAGGGAGGGAGGAGAGAAGGGAGGAAAGAAGGAAGGAAGGAAGGAAGGAAGGAAGGAAGGAAGGAGGGAAGGAAGAAAGGGAGGGAGGGAGGAAGGAAAAAATAAAGAGGGAGTGAGGAAGAAGGGAGTTAGGAAGTAAACATTTATTAAATGATCAATTAATAAACACTTATGGTCTAGGCACTGTGCTAAGCACTTTATTACTACATCTCATTTGATCCTCACAGCAACCCTGGAAAGTAGGTGCTATTATCCTCATCTTATAGTTGAGAAAATTGAGAGAGACAGAGATTAAGTGACTTGTCCAGGATCACGCAGCTAATAAGTATCTAAGGCCAGCTTTGGACTCTGGTCTTGCTGACTGCAGCACCAGTGGAGTACTCCACTATCTTGCTGCCTCTAAGAAGGACATGTACCAGTCAGTGACCCAGTCACCCCACTGGTCTGTTCGATCAGGACTACAGATGGACCACTTGGCTTCCTAAACCTTGGCACTTAGGCATTTATACTCGGGAGGTCAAAGGGAGCTGCAGCCTTTCCCAAATGTGCTAATTTAGGATAAGCAGACCCCAATACACAAAATATGAATAAACTAGGAAAGTTTCTATGGTGTTCAGCAATGACTTCCACGAATTCATCAGTCACTCCATATGTTCCTAGGTCTGCCCTATACTCTGTTTCTAGAGAGGAAGGGCTTGAGTCTAAGCAAATATCCACAGTGGTATCACATGTTAAGGAGACACTATGCTCACATAAGGAGCTTTAAGTGGGAAAATATAGTGAAAGCTATTTGTATATGTATCAGGTGTAGGGGTGAAGAAGCATTCCCAAAACCACCAGGATAAAAGAAGGAAATCAGGAGGAAATTCATCAAGATCTCAGAAAACATCATAATCCTGGGATAGAGGCAAGATAGAGTGGTAATAGGAAATTTCAATTATCTGGACATCTCTTAGAAGAAATATTTTGCTGACAAGAGCAACTGATAAATTAATGCCTTATCTCAATAAAAACAGAATTTTTGAAAGACCTGCCATTCTAAAGCTGGTTCTCCAAAACAAGGAATAACTGCTTACTGATGTAGAAATGGGAGAATGATGTTTATTGAATATTAGCTTGGTGTAGCAAAAGGGCTTCCAGGAAACAACAGCAGCTGCTAGCTAGAGCTGTGCACCCACAATTCTAAAAATGGATCTTTAGCAAGGGATTGTATAAGGAAGGGGCATTTCGATCAGGGCAGAGCCTATGTGACTATATAAGACAACCAAGAACTTCCATTCAGACCCTCTGGGCACCAATTCTATGGTGACCCCTAGACTTCAGGTTCCTGGAAAGTAACTCTGTCTCGTGGAGAAAGACGAAATGGGATATTCCTGTCTCCACGTTTTCTACTATTTTCCAACTAGCCCTGGTTCTTGTGAGTGCTGAGAAAGTCCCTATGCTGATCTCAACCTTGCCAGACAAGCCCTCAGTGCACCGGTGTTCCTTCCTTCAGGGCATGTGAGAAAGGAGCTCCAGCTTCAAAGTAAGGATCTCAGAAGAGTAAATTCTCAATCTGAAAGGGTAATAAATTTAGATTTCTAAAGTGGAAAGGACCTTTGATGTCACTCAATAAACCTTATTTTAACAGGAAATACAGGAAAGTGAGGTCCAGAAGGTCAAGTGATCTTCTCAAGGTCATACTGGTACCAAGTCAAGATTTGAATCTTTGGCGCTCTGACTTCACGTCCAGTGTTGTTTTCTCTGTATCATGCTGCCTTCCTAGCTCAACCCTGTCCTAGCTCCCCAGGGGAGTCCAGGCTAACTCTTCCCCCACGCATCTTAAGGGTTATTAGTTACGCATCTCTACTGAGTCTTTTGAATAATCATATTCTGAGGACAGCAATGAGTAAGTGGGATTAGAGTAGGCAAACATCATGAGGAATTGGAAAGCAAAGGCCAGAGAGATCTTCACAAGAGAAAACATTAAGACATAATAAAGAAATGCTACCTTAAACTGTGTAATGCTATTTTGTTTTTTAAAATAGATTTTCATGTATTGGGTTTTTTTTTCTGCCTTACAGAGATCTGTGTGATAGACAAGCACTATTATCTCCATTTGACCAATGACCTCCACTAAAAGTCCTGTTCCAAGGCCTCATGCTGGTATAGAAGTGATCATGGGTTCTTTCTACATTGGACCTAAAGTTCTAGAAGGTCTCAACTGGAAAGGGCTTTGAGGCTAGGCAGGTGGCAGACGGTGGTCCAAGAAACAGCTTAACTCTCAAGAGGCTCATTACCACAATTAGCCACCATCTAACTATTATCTTGGTCACTGCAATTTATAAAATGGTCTCACAATTCAATTCTGTAAGCATTTATTAAGTACTTTCCTATGTGCCAGATATTGGAGATGCAAGTACAAAAAAAAAAGTCCTTTTTCTTCAAGGAGTTTACATTCTACTAAGGCTTGGTGGTACTGCAATATTCATCCCTGATGATAAAGAAAGAATACTGTGAATCATAGAGATTTTTAAATAATTCCCCGGCCTAAGGTCACACAACTCAGTAACAGGACTAGACTCCTGACTCGTAGTTCTGTGACTTGTGACCAATCATCTTTCAAGAATAGGTCCAATAAATTCACACAGCACCCTTGGCACATACTGTGTGAGGCCTTTTACGCCTAGTTTAGACAGCCTGTTTACAATGATTTAAATGGGGTCTCCTTCAAGCTCTATTCTTTGGATATTTGGAGCTGTAGAACAATCCAGAATTTGGGGAGCTTCTAAAACCTTTTCTTGCACTAGCTTAAAAAAAAAACAAAAAACTAAACTTGTCAAAGAAATGATGACAATCTCAATAGGCATAGGTGGTGATAAGGGGGAAATTTGACTGTCAAGTAAACCTGACAAGGTACTATTCATAGCTGAATGCAAATGTGAAAAGTGCTCTGAAATCCTGTCCTGCCTGCATAGATTAAATTCCTTTACATTTTAGATGCACTGGGAACATCTGGCAGAAACTACGGCCTTAAGGTTTTTTCTGCTATATGATGTTTTCATTATGAAAATGTTTGTTTAAATTTTTAAGATACATAAAAACAACAGTAAAGGGGGAAATGGGCATCTCCATTGGAATTTTAAGTTGTTTTGGTTAGAGAGACCCCTGGTGGCTGGAGAGGAAAAGGATGCATCATGCTCAGCCTGCCATTAAAAAACTGATACCTCTCCCTCAATCACCATCCTCGTGAGACTGATAGTGCAGATTCAGAACTCTGGAGGAAAGGGTATCAAGCATTCCTGGATATTTACAGTAGACGCTTGAAGGGAGTAGCAAAGGGTAGGAGGAAATGCCTGCCTTTTATTGGAATCAGGATACTGTCCTTTCAAATTCCTGCCCTTTTCTACAAACATAAAGGTCTAGGTGACAACTTATGCTAACCTCAGGTGACCACCATGTGAACTGATTCTATGTTTAGGTGGCTAAATACCAGGATCAAGGAATACCCCTCATTTTCCCCTCCCACACACACAACTTCTTTCTCCCTCATTTGCCCCCAAGTGCCGGTCCACAAAAGAATACTGAATTTCCACCAACTTCTGTTTACATTTTAGCTCCTGGATGATTTCGCAGCTCAAAATACATCTCAGTGTATTCATCCATTTTTTAAAAAAAGGGAAGTAAATGCTTGTATTTCAGCATTATTCAACATGCTTACCTTCTATCCTGTAATTTCAACCTTGGTTATTGTCTTTGCACAAAGGAAAGGGCAGACACACATACACATACACATCACTCTTTTGGAGGTTGCCCAATGAGGGTGTTTGTGTCACTACCCAAGTGAAGGCTGCAATGAAGAATGGTTTCTGATGCTCTGACTGGCTCCACAGGATTCTTGTTGAGCAAAGGTTTTCACCTGTACAGTAATCTGGGGGAGGCGGGGAGATCAAAACATGCACTGTTTTGCTGTTTGGATGTACACCCTCAATTAACTCAAGAAATATAACTGTGCAAAGCTGTAGGCAAGTCAAATTTCTCTAAATTAAATAGCATTTTAAATGTAATTGATGGAGGGTCTTATTTAAAATGAACTCTGAAAGGATCCCCTTTTGTAAATTAAAAGATTCTTCAGTAACATGAATAACCGGTCACTCCTCATTCACTAGCATTTGGTTTACGTTGGGTTTTCTTCTGTTAACCTTGATCCCTTAAGTGAACCTGTGACATCATCTTTGGCACCTGTTTTTCTCCAGTGTCACTCCCATTTTCAGACACCATTCTTCCGAAATCAGAATTCATAAGCACGGAATGTCAGAATTGTTGAACAGATTCCTAAATTTCTTCAATCATGGAAATAATACCAGGACTGTTTTCGATTTAAAATCTCATAGATTGATGGGCAAAAGGATGTCAGGGAAACACTGATGTTTTAGTTCACCTCTTTATAGCATCACATGTTAGAGCCTTCTAAATGATCATGATTAAAAATATTTAGGTAGCCAATTCTCCCAGAGAAAAATCAGATCTTTAAGGTATCAGGATCATGATCTCCTGACTCTCTAACCTGACTGCAGACGCGACATTATTGTATTGTGTGATGCTATCTTGTTTGGTGATCTCATCACCTCCCATGGATTCAATTATCATCTTTCTGGAGATGATTCTCAGATCATCAAGCCCCAGCCTCTCTCCTGAACCTCCAGTCTTGCATTTCTGGCTACTTCTTGCACATTGTGTACTGGATTTAGACATACTCAACTCAACACGGCCAAAACTGAATTTATTGTCTTTCCCCTAAAACTCTCCTCCCTTCCAAACTCCCCTCTTACTGTTAAGTTAGTCATGTAATACTAATTAAGTGCCTACTGTCTATCAGGCACTGTGAAAGCTCTTGGAGATACAAAGAATTCTAGTCATGTGGGCTTGCAACCTAGGTGTTGCTCTCAACTCCTGACTCTCTCTCACCCTGCCGTATCTTATCTGTTGCTAAGTCTTGTCAATTATATACCTGTCAATACAGTCTTTAGAAAAGTGTTGCTCTGGACTCACCACTTACTACCAAAAGTGCATCCTGCTACTCCCAAAGAGAAAATAACAAATAGTTTTAGAAATGGATAAAAATTAACAACTTTATTTTAAGGTTGCATAAGAAGTATTTCAAACATGGTAAATGTTCTGTCAAATCCAAAATAAATCCTTCAACTATTGCACATTTATGAGGGTTTTTTCCTTTACAATTACATAAATATTTTCATGTGTAAAATAAACATGGCATTTATGGTTTTTAAAGCTTTTAAAAAATCAACAAGATTATCTTCATGTCATTATTAACTTAGAAAAATGGAAATTTTTACCGAGGAAAGACAATAGAAAAGAAGGAAAAAGAAAAAGGTAAAGGGACAGGTAAGAAAATAGAACTCTGGATTTCAGAGGAAAAAACTCTAGGAAAATAAAATAGCCCATAATGTGGAAAAACTAACCTTCCTACAAAGAGACGAAACTGTTCCATTATTGAACTCTGTTCAATGTCAGTGCAACTAACATTTATTTATAGCACATGTACCCCAGAAACTAGGGTGTAAAATTTTTTCACTTAAAAATGGTTTTTGGTGGCAAGTATTGATCATTGCTTGAAATAGCACAATATTTATCAGTCATGGTCCCTTTGTCCTCACAAATCCTCCAACCCCACTGTCTAAAGGGTCCACTTAACTACTTCAACTGGTGGAGTCTTTCCACCAGCCCACTTCCATATGGTCCCTTCAATTATCAGTTGCAGTGAATTAACTTGGACAATAAAACAAGATCTATCTGCCTTCCTGATGTGGATACCAGTTGCAAGTAGCTAATGAATATAAAAAATACACATTTTTCATTTCAGAGGGTCCAACTGTTCCCCTTTGGCTCGCCCAAAATACTTCCTATTTTTCAGGGCTCATGTGGATCTACAGAAGGCCATGAATTGGATGAGGAGACTTCGATGTACTAAGGTTTCCTAAACAATCCTGTTTTGAGTGCCTGCTTTCCACAGAAACCTCCCCACAGTTCTTCCTCCATCTCCACCCTGATGCTGGCTAATAACAAACACCTGAACAGCATCCTGTGCTTAGCAGAGTGGCACTGCTGGCCCCTTTTGCTGGGGCCCCACAACCTCTAGGAAGAGAGGTTTTTAATCTGTTCTTAAATCTCAAGCTCTCAGCAGCAGCAGCTGCTGCTGCAGAACATGCCCCGTTTCTCTGCAGTGAGAAGCAATGACTGAGGGGCCTTGGGAGATAAAGGCATTCCTCCTCATACACAGATAGATGGTGAGCCATCTGGCACATACGTACAGATACACCATGTCAGCCAGGAAGTACATATCAAGTCAGGGTAGAGAAACAGCAGAAAGGAAAGAGAACAGATCACGGCAGACATGGGGCTTCTAGTGTTGGGGACCAAAGGATAATGACCACAAATTAAAGGAATCCAAGCATGGGGGCCAGGGGTAGGGTCCTGGAGAGGGGAAAGGGATGGTGGGAGGAGGGGGAGGAGAGATCAGAATTGAAAAAGAGGTCATATGCTGTAAGAGAATGGCACTGTGAGGTAAACCTTGGTCTCAACAATATGATAAACACAAAGACTTGCATTAATGAAAAAATGATAGGAAGTTTTTACAGGGACTCTACAGAAAAGCTCAGTCGGCTCTTTAGTCCCAGTGTGATTTCACCCCAAATGGTAAAAGGGAAACCATAAGGAACACCGACTTTCCTTTCATTTGTAGGGAATTTTTTTCCTTCTCCAAAAGCAAAGAATTGATAAAATGGTAGAAGCTGAAGCTTTTCTCCTGTATTTTCCAAACCCATGTTAAAGATGGTTGCCATGGACTAGAACTTTTTCTTAGGTCTGAAATTGTTTCTGGGAAAAGCCATAGGTTGCTCTGATCATGAACAAGTGTATCAGAATTGCTCCCTATGCCAGGGAAGATTTCAGTTCATCCCAACAAAGGAAAAGTGATGCTACAGTTGTTTAGCTGAGCTGAAGCAAAAGAAATCCTCCCCATCTCCTTTTGTGTACGGGGGAACTTACTGCTCTTCTGGGAACCATGGCACAATGATGATGCTGTCCATGTTCTGCAATGGCTGCCACCTTTTCAGATGGACTGCTCTTCATCGCGATCGAGCAGTGACCATTTGTCCCCTCCATCCTCTATCAGGACGCTGTGTGAAGACAGCCTCTCTGATGTCAGGGAGGAGAGTGACACGGGGCCGGCATAGCTGACCTGATCTCTGGTCTTGCTATCTCTGCGCCGCTCGTCCATCCCGATGTGAACACTGACCTGGGACGGGTTAAGAGGTTTCATGTAGCCATGGGCCTGGGCTTCATACTTTTCCATGTCTGGTTTCTTGTAACTAGAAAGAAGGAGATAAGGAAAGGCTTATGGAATTTTTTTAGCATTTCTTTTTAGCTCTTGTAGACTAAGGCAATGTTACACCTGCTGAAAGACTTTAAACAACTATGACCCCGAAAAGAAAAGTTAGAAAGACAGTACTAAGGACTTGTCTATTTTTATTTATTTTTTAATTTATATTTTATATATTTATATATGTATAATTTATTTATATATTTATTTATATTTTACTGATTTATGGCTGTTTGCTTTTACTTTAATCATGTCTAGCTATACCTCTACTCCCACCAAACAAGACTTCCCAAGTAACCAGGGAAAGAAATTTAAACAAAAACAGCAGACTGGGTGATCACGTGTGATTATGTATGACACATTCCTCACCTACGTCTCCAACAACAGGAGCTAAGTTTCCCTCCTCCCCCTCTGGGATCTCATTCCCTTTAAAGGGAAAAATGGCTCAACTTGCCAAGGGGCAGGAGTTTTTCTCCTACTCTCAAAACTTCCCAAGCAGTAGGCATCTTAAAAAAGAACCGAAAGAGCAAAGATGATACCATCTGGATATAATGCAGAGCAGTGAACCCCAGCATTTAGCGAATGTTTATCATCACTGGTCAGAGTTTGATGTTCATGAATCATTTTACAAGTAGCACATTCAGCTCCACTGGGGACTCCCCAATTGTGGCAACCCCAGACTCATGGATGAGCCTTCTCAAGATCAGAAAGAAGAAAAGCTCTGCTGGGAAGGTGACCTGGCTTTTTCCAGCAGGGGTAGCCTTTCTGTCCTGGACCTCATGCCCTCCCTTTACTTTCTATAGCACTTACAATTTCAGCTGGAGCGAGGAAAGTACTACAGACACGGAGGAGGCAGCCATGGCAGCAGATCCCATCCACGGCTGTAGCACAATGCCAATGGGCATGAACACACCTAGACAACAAGAAACACACACACTATAAAATTTAAAAACAAACAAAACCAACCTCAGCCTCACTTTTAAAGCCCTAGACAAAATGACTCCCATGCACCTTTCCATTTTTGTTTCATATTTCTCTTTTTTCAGAATTCAGGATTTATTAAGTGCCTACTAAGTACTAGACAGCAGAATACCAAAAAAAAAAAAAAAAAAGAGTGAACCAACCCTTACTATCAAGGCTTATGTTCTAAAATTTGACCTTTTGGTTAAATTGGCTTGATAGCTCTACCACAATCAATCCATCCATAAACAACACTTACCATAAACCAGGCCCTATGTTAAATATTGGAGAATACAAAAAGAAGCAAATAAGAGTCCCTGCCCTCAAGGAGTTTACAATCTAATAAAAGAAACATGCAAATCTATACGAAGAGGGAATAATAAACAGAGGGAAGACATTGGAATTAAGAGGGGTTGAGGAAGGCTTCCTTTAGAAAGTGGGATATTAATTGGGACTTAAAGGAAAACAGGGAGGTTGGTAATCAGAACATTCTAGGCATGGGGGACAGACAGCGGAAATGCCTGAAGGTGAGAGATGGGCGTCTTGTTTGTGGAACAGCCAGGAGACCAGTATCACTGGTTGAAGAGTACGTGGTAAGGTGTGAAAGGGGACTAGGGTATGATAACCTTCATCTTTCTCCTCTGCATACTGACTCAGGTGGTCCAGATGGTTCTGGAGTAGAATGAGGCTGGTGACTTTGCACACCCTGCCTCACTTAAATCCAATTCATTTGCAAGTCAATATGCCACCTTCCTGAGGTCATTGGTCCTCTTCAGAATGGAGCACAAACAACAATTTCTGTGAAGTAGTAGCTGCTGCACTGGGGACCCAACTGGCCAGTTCCACTTGGGCAATGCTGCTCCCTCCCTCCTTTCTCTTTCTTTCTTTACTCCTTCCCTCCCTCCTTTCCCTTTGTCCACACAGGGAATCATACCTTTAACCTGTTGGTGTTCCACCCAAAGGCATATGAATTTTGCTTTGATATTTTGGGCAAGACCTTAAATGATCCCTCCTCCCAATTCCTAGTGTTCCCTCCCACTTTGTGGATACTCCAAGTTGGCTGGCCTGTGTGAGTAGGCTGTCTTCCCACCAGTAGACTGTAAGTTCCTTGAGGTAAGAGAACATTTTGTTTTAGACTTTGTATCCCCAATGCCTTGCACTTAGGAGGTGCTTAATAATGTTTGTTGAATTTAATTACTCAGCCCTTAAGGAAGCAAAAGGAAAGCATGTCCTGTATCAATTCACAACAATGCCAGGACTACTTTTGATTGTCCTAACTCAGGCAAAAAGTCCACCCTATCTTTATACCAGTGATGCCATCAGGCTGTGAACCATAGACCACCATGATAGCAAGAGAATCCAAATTGTGGGTATCCAGAAGGCAGAATCCAGATCCGGAAATGGAGAGTAGGGGGGAGCAGGCTGCCCCAAGAAAGGGCATAAAATAAACTGGCCAGCAGATGTGTAACTGACAAAGCTGTGCTAGTCCTGCCTTCAGAATGGAGAACCAAGGACAGCCCTGAGTGCTGTGCTAGTCACCACACTGAAAGGTCCAGAGGAAGTCCTCCAGCTGACCAGGGAGATCTGGTGGGGAGGAGGATTTGTGGAAGGAAACAACAGCAATAGCAAAGGAATGAGAGGGCATAGAGACTTGTGGTCTGCACCATCTGACAGAGTACCTACATCTAGATAATCACAGAAGCTACAACCGTCAACAAGATCCAAAACCCAAGAGGCTACCCTTGGGAAATGGGAATCTATTGTTTTATATGTTTCTCTCTCCTCTCCTCTCTCCCTTTTGTTGTTGTTTGGTCATTTCAGTTGTGTCCAACCCTTCTTTGTGGCCCCTTGGCAGAGATACTGGAGTGGTTTGCCATTTCCTTCAGCTCATTTTACAGATGAAGAAACTGAGGCAAACAGGGTTAAGTGGCTTGCCAAGGGTCACACAGCTAGAAAGTGGAGGCCAGATTTGAACTCAGAGAGATGTCTTCCTGTCTCCACACCCAGTACTCTGTGCACTCCGGCACCACCTAGTTGCTCTCCCTCTGCAGCTCCTCACACCCCCTCCCTTAGCACCATCAAAATCATCTTCTCTACCAAGTGCTCACTGGGCACAAGACACTTTAAAATGAAACAATTCAACTATTACGTTTTCAAAGCTAGAGGGCATGATATCGTGAAATTGTAAAAGGGACTTAGTAATCCTTAATGATCCCATCTGTTCAGCTCTTCCTGAAACTGGTCAGCATATGGCATTGTAAGGTTTAAGGACATATTTCATAGATGTATATAATTTATCAAGGCATTTGAGGAAAGGTTTGGAAAAAGGAAAATAAAACTCTAGAAGGGAGCATGGTATAGAGGAAAGCATTCTGATCCTGGAGTCAAGAGGGCCTGGGTTCAAATCTTGCCTTGAATATCACCCAAGTGTCTTTGGAAAAGTCACAACTTCCCTGGGTCTTTGCTTCCTCATCCATAAAATGAGGGAGGGTTGCATCAGGTGACTTCTGAGGCCCCTTGAAGTTCTCTATCTATGATCATAAGTAGCAGACATGATTAGAAAGAAAATTAGGGAAAAGTTACATTAACACAGGAGAAAAGGTTGGGTTTTTTTTTTAATGCAGTCTACTGGCACAAAGTTATTGATTACAGTAACAATTTTTTTTTTGTATTTACAGGTCACTATTGAGTCCTACTTAGGTGCTTCATCATGGTGAGAATTTCAAAGGCTATGCCTACACTGCACAAATTCTGGCAGGTCTTTTCAAGCTGAAGACTTCAAATACTCATCTATTAGTGAATTACATGTCTTTTTAGAATATAAGCTACTTGAGGGGAGGCTTATCTCCTTTGTATACTTGTACCTATAATCTCTAGCACATAGCAGGCATTCAAGAAAGGCTTGTCAATCTTGTCCAGAATTCCCCTAGCTAGTTATAGAGTGGTTCCCCACTAGAGCTGTGGATGATGAATTTTTTCAAGGAGAAACTCAAGTCTAAGACCCTGAAGACAAGCTATACTGGTGGAGGGAATTCATGATGACTCAATACCAGACCATCGGAGTGCTTAAAGATCAGTTTTCACTCAAGGTCACTTAAGTATTTTGTTTTAACAGAAACAAAGGGCTTGGTCCCGACATGGTACAGATGGGGAAACCAAGACGGGTGAAATGACCTGTCTATACAAGCACCTGGCTCTTTATCACACTGAAAAGTATTGGAGGTGAAAGTAAGTTTTCAATCATAATCCTGAGAGGAGGGGATGGTTCTCTCACCCTAACGAATGAAGAATGAATGCTGGCAAGAGCACTAATCCCTGTTATATGAGCCACCTGTAATTACAAAGAGAGAGAGAGAGAGAGAGAGACTAAAGACTGGAAAAGTCATTTTCAGAAATTACATCCCTCTACTCAACCGCAGTGTGAGCATTTCTCTGCATTAGACAGTCCAGTCCTATTCCTCAGTTTCCTCAGCTGTAAAAGGGAGGTGATAATGACATCTACCTCTCAGGATACTTGTGAACATAAAATGAGATCATCTACAGAATGCTTTGCAAACTTTAAAGCACCAGGTGAGTGTTATCTATGGAAATGTTAGTTTTCTGACTCTAGAAATTTCAAAGGGAGTAGGGAGCAAAGGAGATGCTTGTGCTAGGCATTACAGACTTTAGACAGAGGGCTTCACCTTGATAAGATCTAAAAGGAGAGATGGATCTTCAGATTGCAATAAATGTGGAAAAAGTATAAAGGGGTGTTGGCACAGGGAGACAGGAGCTGGGTAAGTGAGGACAAAGATACTCTGACACTTTGCAAGATGTGAGCTTTCACCTGTTCAGCAGACACTCCTTCTAGGATCACAGAACACAATTCCTCCATATACTATCAAATATGGTATAAAGAAAGCTGGACTTGGAGGGCGGGTTTGGGTCCTGGTTCTGACACTTCTTAGCTGCCTGACTCTAAGCAGCTTTTTAACCTTTCTCTCCGTTTCTTCATTTGCAAAAAATGGAGTTAATAATATTTGCCTTACCTTAAAGTGAGTCAAGTGCTTTATAAGTCTTAAAAATGCCAGCTATTATAATGCCTGATGTACTAGGGGCCTTTCTCATGAGAACATAAAGATAGCATGGTTCCTGCTTTCACACACTTACCCTGAGAAGGAAAGACGTCCCTCCCACTTACATGGGCAGTGCAGATAAATATTATTCATTTGGTTTTTTTGGTGAAAATGTCCTGCTGGTACCTCAGGAAACCCCGTTCTCTCCCTTGATGGATAGATCCAAGTAAATAGTTTCCTATCTATCTATAGACAGAAAAATTGATGGTATAGCTAACTATCCCTCTCCATCAGAGGTTACACTCTACCATCTCTAATTCATAAAAAAATTAAACCAAGAGAGTTCCTCTGCTCCTTCTTCTTTGGAGTCAGAAGCCAACTTGATGAACACCTTTGCACCAAACCAGTTGCAAATCACTACCTACCTGCTGCAATGGGTATCCCAACTAGGTTATAAATTAAGGCCAAGATCAGATTTATTCGTATTCTCCGGACAGTTCTCTTGGAAAGATGAATGCTAGCAACCACATCTAGCAAATCGTTCTGAAACACAGGAGCATTTTGTAACTCAGGAAGCCATCCTCATTGACTACACCCTCCTCCCATCCCGTTTCCCTCCCCAGGTTAGAAAAAAAAAGGCAGGAAGATGGATCTAAGCTCACCCTAATGAGGACGACATCAGCAGCTTCAATAGCTACATCTGTTCCCGTCCCAATAGCAATACCGACATCAGCCCTTGCCAAGGCTGGAGAGTCATTCACTCCATCTCCAACCATGGCCACTTTCTTCCCTTGGTTTTGAAGCTCCTGGACCTTGGCCACCTTGTGAGAGGGGAGGACCTCTGCAAAAACTTTGCTAATGCCCACCTAGAAAGGAAAGAAAGTCACAGTGTGGTATCATGAGACCAAAAACACCCTTCAGAAGTCCACAGCTTCCATTCCTTCCACTTGCACCAAAAACACATGTCCTGAAAGAGGGTGACCAGGAGAGACGGGCTATACTAGGAAAGATAAGAGAATAGTATCCTCATGCCTTAACAATCTATCTCTTAGATAAGGCCATATGGTACCTCTATTTCTTAAATTTAGGAGGGCTGAGAGAGCAGTAAGGCAACATGTGAAAGAGGGCTGGACCTTGGGAAACTCCTATAACTTTTCTGAGCCTTAGTTTTCTCATCTTTAAAATGGGGATGATGATGATACTTGTACCACCTACCCTACAGGGCTGATGCAAAGAAAGCATTATAAATCTCAAGGCACCATATAAATGTGGATGGTAATTATCCTATTATCAAGGGAGAAACTGGAAATGGATATAAATACCAGAAGACTAAACTCTTCTGGGGATGGCTACTAAGTAATAAAGTATGCACTTAGGCAATTTAAGGGAGATCACAAAATCATACACTTTTAGAACTGAAAGAGACCACAGGGACCTACGGTAGAGTACAAGCTCTTTGAGAGCAGGCACTGTCTCACTTCTGTCACTGTGTCCTCAGTGCTCAGCACACTGCCTGGAGAGAGTTTAACGAATGTTTATTGGGATAATCTGCCATAATGGCTCCAATTTTAGGCGGTAGTTATTAAAAGAGGGTCCATATATTCCTGTGTGCATAAGGTATTGAGGTTTTGTCAGCATGTATACATTCAATAACTTGTACCAAGAATACTTTTCCTACTAGGAGTTTTATTAATGGAATTTATCTGACATCCAAACAAAGCTTCCTCATATTCCAACCCATTCCTTTTATGGAGGAGGAGAGAAGTGACCTGCCCAAAACCACATAGGAAGTCAGTGGCCGAGGTGGAGAACAAAGGTTTTTCTCTAAGCTCCCATTCCAGAGCTCAGTCACAGTTACTTCTGGCTGAGCTTCTCAGGTAAACATCAGCTGGTGGGAAAGCACTATCCCCTCCACCTCTGGGCACATGAGAAGGCAAATTTTGCTTTCCTGAATCTTCCAAAGCCCAAGATTTAATGGAGCATAACCAGAAAATTACCATTAGGTACTCCCAATCCATAAGACCCCCTCTCGTACAAATTCCCATGTCCTGAGTTCCAGCCAATTTCTGGTAAACAAGAAGTAATGACGCCTGCATATAAATAAATGTAAAACGTGCATTACACTGCATGAGGGCACCTGAATTTACTGACACTTTTTTTCATCAGTTGTTGCTAAAGATAAGGCAGTTTTTAAAAGTACAAAATCATATATAGTTGTGGTCAGAGCTGTCCCCTGGAAACACTGCTAATCTCATTTCCAGGGCCCCCAATCTTTGTTTTTGGCCTCCCTTTTCCGGCAAGACAATACAGAGTTAGAAGACGAAGATCTGGCTTTGTTATTGCTTCCTTGAGGGACCCTGGACAAGTCCCAATGTCCCTGGACCTTGGTTTCCCTATTGATAAAATGAGGGGGTGGGATTCTACAGTCTCTAAATCCTAGAATACTGTGAGGTTTGACATGCCCCCTATACCACCCCTCCCCAACTCCTCTCTCCGGCCCATGTCTCATGTTCTGAATTTCTTTTCTTTCTTTTTAATCATCAAAATCTGCTTACAACTATGTGATATAGGTAAGGTCTACATGTTTCTCTAATATTGAAAAATGATAACATCTTGGGAAAATCAGTTTCCTCATCCATGAGAGGCTAGAGGTGAACTGAGTTAGAGATTCTTAACTTGGAGTCTGGGTCCATGGACAGATTTCAGGGAATCTGTGAACTCAGATGGGAAAAATGACATCTTTACTTTCACTAACCTCTAACTGAAATTTATGATTTCCTTCAATTCTTTAAAAACATTACTCTGAGCAGAGGCTCGTGGTCTGGATGCCAAAGTGCCAGAGGGTCCCTGACATACAAAGGTTGAGGACTCCTAAACCAGATGATCTCTAAGGTCACTTCCAGCTCTAAAATTCTGCGTCAGAAATGAAAGGCTCACACTGAGGTATGAGGAACTAGAAGGTTTACTGGGCTGTCTGGTAAAGGGATATATGCTTTTTAAACAGGAACCATAATGCTTTATTCAAAGGAATAAATCACTGCTAGTGTATTTTGGGACAGTTGATGGACAAATGGAGACGCCTTCTCAGATCCCCTCAAGTCATCCTCTAATAACAGTAACAGCAATGACAGCTGACATTTATATGGAGTTTTTCAGGTTTTGCAAAGTGCTTCACATATATTATTTCGCCTGATCTTCACAACTCTGTGTAGCAGATGTTGTCATGATCCCCATTTTTGAATGAGAAAACTGAGGAATGGAGACATTAAGAGATGTACCCATAAGTGTTTGAGGCAGGATTAAAATCCAGGTGGTCCTGACCCCAAATCTAGTATACAGTCTACTACTGCATGTTGCCCTTCTCTCTAATGACCTAAAAGGACCATTTCAAGGATGGAAAATGCATGAAGTTGATGTTTGAAAGCATGTAAGTCTAACTATAAGCAAAGAAGAATCATCAATGGCACAGTCACTGGCAGTGGCATTTTGGTGAAGTTTCTTACCCTAGATTTGGTTTTGGAATTCTATGTTGGTATGCTACCATGTGACCAGAAAAGGCAACAATATCCCTGCCATGTTAGGAGAATTAATCCACATTCATGAGCATGATTCAGATACTACAAGGGAAAACAACCTTGGGATTATAATTTGATAAGCTTTTTCCTAAGAAACAACCTGGTAATATCCTGTGTCTTTCAGGGACCAAAATCCCTTGGAAGTAGACAAGTTTAAAATTAGCCTCAAAAATATTCTGTATGGCTTCTTCTTTTCTAGACAAGGTACAATCAGTTGAGAAGGTCTAACTAATTTTTAATAGCAGCAGGTTTAAGGTGACAGGATTTAGAGCCAGAAACAATCTTAATGATCATCCAATAACCCTTAATTTTACACATGGGATCACAGACCTACAGCTGGAAAGGACCTGAGGGGTCATTTCATTCAATGCCTTCCTTTCAGAGGTCATGTAAACATGTGATCTGTCTACAGTCGCATTGATATAAAGTTTCAACTATAGGATTTAAACCCATGCCCTCTGACTCCCAAGCCAGTACTCTTTATCGTGGACCATAATGCCTCCTCTCACTGTGCCTCTCCTAGTAGACTGGAAGTTCCATGAGGCCAAGCATTCATTCATTCTCTTTCTCTCCGTCTCTCTCTTCTCTCTCTGTTTCTGTCTCTTTCTTTCTGTCTCTCTATCTCTGTCTCTCTCTCTCTACATATATATGTATATCTAGATACTAACTCAATGTCTCATCAATAATAATAGCTTAATAAATGCTTATTGATTGTTTGCAGTTACCTGGAGTTATATTTATTTTTAAGGACATTTTCACAATGATGTATTCATTGTGTACTTGTTTTCTTCCTTCTTACCGAACTCCGCTCCAATTCCTATAAATCTCTTCCTGCTTCTCTGAATTTTTCATTCCTTATTGTACAAAAATATCCCATTACACTTATATGCCTTAGCTTTGGAAGCCATTTCTCAATTGATAAGTCCCTTTCTACTTGTAGTTTTTTTGCTACCACAAATAATTTGGCACAGATCAGATTTTTGCTTCTGTCTTTGATTCCTTCAGTGCAATAGTGAGGCTAAAGGGTCTGGACAGTTTAGTCAATTGTTTAACTCCAAAATTAAATTAAATTAAATCCAGAACTATATCCAGAATCTGTTCACTGCTCCATCAGCATGAGTATATGATAAGCAAGATTAATTACATAGCTAGTAAGTGGCAGAGACAGAATTCAAATTCAGGGTTCTTATTCCCTTCGTTTATACTCGGAAAAAGCTCAAATTCTGTATTAGGTTGGTAGGGATTCAGCAAAGGTGCTGATCCAGAAAAATATCTTCCTTTGATATGTTACTTATTTTTTTCTTTTTTAAGCAAATAAGGAAACACACATAGAAAAGATGGAGTTGTTTTTCACTCCAAGGTCAGGTTGGCTGCATCAATGATGAAGGCCAATACAAAACAGGCAAAGTCATGAGAGGACTAGAAAGAGTCCCGGCTTTCAGGTCAGCAGACCCAGGTTCAAATGCCAGTTCTGACATTTACTCTCTGTGTCCATGGGAGCTTCCTCACAAAGGGAGTGGCCTGCCTGATCTCACAGGTCCCCTTGGACCCTGAATCCTAGGAATATTGTGACACATGGGGCCAAAGGAAACTGGCCACAGAAATCATTAACAAACTCCCAAAGGGAACGCGTGACAACCAGCAAAACAAACACAGCTCCCAGCAGACCTGTGTGGCAATGGCTTTGGCAGTTTTCCTATTGTCCCCTGTTATCAGAACCACATCCACACCCATACTTTTAAGGGTATGGACGGCTAGTGCTGCCTCTTGCTTGACAGAATCTGCAATGGCCACCATTCCACACAGCACACCTGGAAAGAAAAGAATCTTAATTTAATAATCACAGAAAGCAGAGCAAAACAAAAGCAGAGGAGAAAAAAAAGGGCTTGTTAGCTCATTCCCTCCTGTCACTTCCTAAAGAATGTCCTCAAAGTTTTAGCATTGTTTTAAAAAAAAAAAAAGCTTTTAAAAAGCTTTTAAAGAGTTTTTGAATAACCTTAAGTCTTAGGAGCATCTTGCATTTTCCCAGAATGGATTTTATATGATTTTTTTTTTAATAAATGAAAATAATAGTTAACATATGTGAGTAACCCTCTGATTCAGGTTTGGCCAATAATATTGCCCACAGCAGCCAGGCTATTTTGGGCTGGCTTATCTTCTCTATCCAAAGATAATTTTCTTCTATCATAAAAAAAGCTTCAATCAATCAATTCAATCAATCAGTCAAACATTAATAAGTACTTACTAGTGCCAGGCATTGTGCTAAATAGTGGGGAAACAAAAAAAAGGGGAAAAGCCGGTCCCTGATGTCAAGGAGCTTATTACCATATAGGTAAAGAAAACATGTAAACAAACAGATACAAACAGGCTATATACAAGAAAAACAAAATGATAAAGAGAAGGCACTAGACATAAGAGGGCTTGGGAAAGGCTTCCTGTAAATGATGGAATTCTAGCTGGGACTTGAAGGAAGTCAGTGGAAGGAGTAAAGAGAGAGTACTCTGGGCATGGAACGTTTCTAGCTCCCCACACACAAGCTTAGACATTTATACATTCCTAGTACCCGTTTCCAAGTCGAGGTTTCCTGTAAGACTCAGTTCAAGTACCATCTCCTCCAGAAGGCATTTCCTGATCACCTCCTCCTCCCCCTCGGGTTGCTAGTGCCATCCCTTTTAAGGTTGCCTTCCATCTACTCTGTGTTTATCTTGTATGTTCTGATTTATAGGATATAGCTCCTCAATGGAAAGTGCTATTTTTGCTTTTCCTTTGTATCTCTAGCACAGTAGCTAGCTCATACAGTAAGTACTAAATAGATGTTTAGTGACTGACTAATGAAAAATTGGGGCATATAGATAGAAGGCCTAAATTAGGGACTCAGGGTAGGGAAGAGATACAGGGAACAGGACTTCTCTAATTACATGGATCATAAACGAGGATTTAGCCAGCTGGGAAGGAAGATTACTTGAAATAAGAAATGGTCGACAAAAATTGCTGGGAAAACTGGTTAATTGTGTGGCGGAAATTAGGCATAGACCCATGCCTGACACTATACACAAGAATAAAGTCCAGATGGGTACATGATTTAGGTATAAAGATTGATACCATGAATAAACTGGAGAAGCAAGGAATAGTGTATTTATCAGATTTATGGAGAGGGGATGAATTTTTTTCTAAAGAAACGATAGAAAGCATTATGAAATGCAAGATGGATAATTTTGATTACTTTAAACTCAAAAGTTTTTGCACAACCAAACTCAATGCATCCAAAATTCGGAGGGAATGTAGTAAATTGGGAAAAAATTTTTACGGCTAAGCTCAGGGATAAAGGCCTCATCTCTAAAATATATAGAGAGCTGACTCAAATATATAACCATACAAGTCATT
>CM053771.1:83423330-83476309 GCA_028658325.1 Potorous gilbertii | reverse complement strand
ATAAAAATCTTAATTTTAAGGAAGTGATTGTAGAACATTTAAAAATAAATAAAATTTTAAAAAAAGAAGAAGAAATGGCATTGAAACAAGGCAGAAAGAACAAAATGGGAAATGGAAAAACACTTATTTGGCCAGAGCCAAAGGAAAATGAGGTGAGTAAAAGGAATGAATATAGACTAATATAGGCCAAAGAGTAGCATGTAAGACATATAGAAGTGAAACTAAAAGAGAGTGTTAAAAAGAAGAAACTCAGAGAAGAATCCTGACAAGGTGGTTCTGGGAGAAAGCTTTGAGAAAAGGGAAAAAGAGGAGATGGCAACAAGAAACAGAAAGAATTTCTTTCTTAAGGCTTTGAAAGAAAATAAAGTTATAATTTGTCTGTTAAATTTTAGGCATAAGGTATAACTTACTTTATAAAATACACATGTTCCTGAAATCAATTTTTGTAAACTGAATCATCAAATGTCCTAGGGGAGCTTACTATTTAAAGGATTTTTGCAATGAACATCTTTTAGGAGCAAAAGATCTTTATAAAACTAAATTTTCATATATTGGGCTCTTTTGAAGCAATTTTAGCCTAAAAGAAGACAGGCTGTGATTTTAATATAGTGCCAATTTAGCTGCAAATGATCAGATGAAGGAGAAAGAATAGGAAGTAAAGATCTAAAATAAGATGACCAATGTCTCTGGAACAGAAATTTGACTACGGCAATAAAAGATGAAAGGAAGGAAATGAAGTTAGTCTTGCAGAGGAATAGAAAAATATTATAGACATAACTTAACTATAACTATAGCATGATGATATTTAGTAAAATATTTGACCAAGTCTCCTTCATGTTATGCTTATGGATGAAATGGAGATGTGGGCTAGTCAAGAGCACACAATTTTACTTCTCAGTAAAATTAGTTAAATGACCATACCCAAAGAACAGTTAGCATCACACTAATGCTATGATGAGAAGAAGCAGAGAGGTGAGAGGAAGTATATAGTGAAATGCCCCATTTTTGTCAAGTGCATAAAAATCAGTATGGAGGGTACTAAACTAAATTAAAATGATTATTTCTGTCCAGGGTTATACTGGTAAATATTTAACAACTGGCTCAGGGCAGGAGCAGAGGGAATGGATGTATAGCATACTTTTAAGTTTAATCTGCATTATTAACATTTTCTCCATCACTTGCTTAATCTTAGACAATAAATGGAAAAATAAACAAAGCCCTAATTTGTAATGTCCGCTTATTGCCAATGTATAAATGATCACACTGAAAATTTAGCAACTGGTTATATCACAAGTCAGTGTAAGCTACACTCCCGGATTTGACCCACTAAAAGTATGCAGTTCCTTGGCCTGAGCAACCCTAAAATTGTTAAAGGATATAGCACTCAAAATTTAACGAAAACAGATGCAAGATTCCCATAATGCAGAACAGATTCATACAAAGCCCCTGAATTCCCTCTAAAAGTACACAGAACATGGCCCTAACACAAAGTCTCAATCTGGAAAATGAGGCTAGAAGAATGCATAAACAACAACAAAAAAGACACCAATAACAGAGAGGTATTATAAAACCACAAATGCTTTAAAGTTTGCAAAGAGCTTTATATACATCATCTCATTTGAGCCTTAGAATATCTCTGCCAGGAATACAGTGCTGGTAGAATACTGAGAAAATTATAAACAAATTAGACTATATTAAAAACTGGAACAACAAAATAAAAAAATGCAGAAAAAGCTTTTGATAAAGTACCTATCTCTGCTAAAAAAAAAAAAAACAAAACACTAAAAAGCACAGAAATCAATGGGAAGTCCTCTCAATATAAACCCAAGAGCTAGGATTATATGTAATGGGGACAGAGACCTTTCCAAGTAAAGTAAAGATGTGTATTTTAAACATAAAGTTTCAGCAATGCAAGCTGTAACAAGAAAAAAAGAAACTGAGGAAATATAGGAAAGATGAAACAAAATGGTAGTTTTATAACTGATGTGAGAATCATAGAGAGACAACTAAAATTAATCATAACAATTCCAGGAAAGTTACAGGATGTAAAAATTCATTTAAAACCTCAGTATTTCTGTATTTTACCAATAACACCCAGGAGGAGAAATAGAAAGAGAAATTCCATTTAAAATAACTACAGGATGTATAAAATACATGGGAGTCTTCTTTATCAAGAAACATAGCAATTATATGACTTCAATTAATAAAACACTTTATGGAGATAGACCTAAAAAATTGGAGAAATATTAACTGTTCACGGGGTAGACTGATTCAATATAATAAAATGACATTACAATCTAAATTAATTGAACTATTCAGTGCCATACCAATAAAACTACCAAAGGATTATTTTATAGAGTTGGAAAAAAATAATAAGTAAATTCAACTAAAGGAGGAGGCTTAAGAAAAAATAAAAATGGAAAGGAAGGAGGTCTAGCAATATCACATCTCCAACTATACTAGGGAAAAGTAATAAATAAAATTATTTGGAATGGCTTAAAATTGGCAAGGTCAAATACTAGAATAGACTAGGTACACAACATAGAAGCAAATACTGCGGCATAGCGTGTGATAAACACAATGGAGTAAGAGCTTGCTATTTCACTATTTGTCAAAAACTATTGGGAAAACTGGAAACCAGTCTGGCAGAAACTAATTTTGAAGCAGACCAATACCTCACTTCATAGGCCAAGATAAATTCCAAATGGATAGATGACAGATGTAAAAGGTCACATAAAAAACAAATTGAAGGAGCAAGGAAGGAATTACTATTTACAACTATAAATACAGGAAGAGTTGGTAACCAAACAAAGGACAGAGAGGATCAAAGAAGATAAAATTTACCATTTTGATTACATGAAATAAAAAAAAAATGCACAGACAAAAACAATGAAGCCAAAACTAGAAGTAAAATAGTTACCTAGGAAAAAATTCTTTGCAATCAAGTTTCTTTTTATAAAGATCTCATATTTGAGATATACAAGGAACCAATTCAAATTTATAAAAACAAGAGTCATTCCCCAATAGTCAAAGAATACAGACAGTTTTCAAAGGATAAATTATCCAAAGTTACCAACAGTTATATGAAAAAATGCTCCAAATCATAAATAGCAAAATACAAATCAAAGCAACTCTCAGGGTTGTCACCAAATTGGCAAAGATGACCAAAAAAAAAAAAGAAGAAAGAAAGAAAATGTTGGAGAAGCTAAATGAAAACAGGCAGAACTATGAATTAATTTGGTGATTTGGGAAAGTGACTTAAAATTATGTTCAAAAAGTCATTAAACTGTATATACCTTTTGACCAAGGAATATCACTAAGAGGCCCCCAAAAAATTAACACAGGAAAGAAGGAAAAGGACCCATATGTACACACATTTTTATAGAAGCTCACTTTGGGTGCCCATCAATTGGGAAATAGTTGAAGAAATTATAGTATATGAATGTAATAGAATATTACTGCACCATAAGAAATAAATACAAAATGTACAATTTAAGAGAAACTTAGGAAGATTGAACTGATGCAAAGTGAAGTAGACAAAATATAAGAACCACACAGAGCTACCACACTGCTGTAAAGACAGGCAAGTTTTAAAGACTTTTAAAGACTTAGGAACTCTGATCAACGCAGTGACAATCTTGATTTCAGAAGGCTTTGTTGAAGCACATCATTCACTCATAAGAGGTGACAGACCCAGGATGTAGAAAGAGATAAACTTTTGGATATGGCCAACATGGGAATTTTTTTGCTCAATTATGTACATTTATTACAAGCGGTCTTTTGTTTGTTTTTCAATTAAGGGGAAGGGAAGAAAAAATAAATGCTTGTTAAGTGAAAATTAAGTAAAATAAATGTTCAAAATAAGGATATATTTTTGGCATTAACGCTTGTTAAAAACAATGTGCTAAAAGTGGTGGGCTAAAGTTTCATGCTGTTGGGAATATAAGCAGATTCCTATAATCAAAATATATAAACTTTCACTAGAGAGAAGGGCAATTTCCAAGATCAGTCAGGGGGTGATTTTGGTGGCAGGAATGGGAAAGGATAAATTAGTAAGTTTGATTCAGAGAACACAGCACACACAAAGTAACAGACATTATACTAAGAAGTGGACTGAGGAAAGGATTTACCATTAATAGCCACCAATATCGCAGTCTGCCCCTTCATTTCATGACTTGTCATAGCATCATTGACATCAGCTGATATAGTTAAACCATTTCGTCGCATCCATTCACGGTTTCCAATCAGTACTGAGTAGGTCTGAGGCGCTGCTGCACCTGTCAAACAGAATGTATGTTGGACCATTAGATACAAAAAAAAAAAAAGGCCAGTCTATAATGCCAGAGAGGGGTAAAAAAAAAAAGTTGTAAAATCCCCACTTTTAACTCTCCTGGAAAAGAGTTAGTCAGTAATTTCCATCCTCCCTCTGACCTCACAATAATACTGCTTACAGAAGGGGTAGAAAAGAAAATATAATGTGTAAAATATATACATCACAGGTATGCACCAGACCTAAACTTTTGATGATATGTGGTACACTCATGCAAGGATTCCAACAGGGCAATGACTGTCTGTAGTCTCATTCTATATTCCCAATGCTTAGCTTAGCCCAATACCTGGCATATTGTGGGCACTTAATAAATGTTTACTGATTATTTCTAGTTAACACTTTATAATTCAAATTCTATCTCAGATATTTACCAGTGGTGTGACATGTCACACACAAAAACCTTTCTTAGTCTCAGTTTCCTTATCTATAAAATGGGGAAAATAGCACCTCCTTCACAATGTCGCTGAGGGGATCAGATAAGATGCAAAGCAAGTGCTTCAAACAGTACTATATAAATGCTAGCTATGATTGCTATAATATCGTTAGTCTGCCTTTAGCAATGATAGCTGCTTCTTTTATTGCAGAGGTTCTTACCCTTTTTTTATCTCATGGACCCCTTTGGCAGTCTGGTGAAATTACACATCCCTTTCTCAGAATAATATCTTTAAATGCATAAAATAAACATATTGAAATACAGTTGTCAAAAAAAAATTTTTTTTAACAAAAAAAGCTCATAGACTCCAGGTTAAGGATCCCTACTAATATCATGTCAAGTAACTTTCTTAGTATCAAACCCAATGATTCTTTCCAATACTATAACATAGTGTATCTTGATACAAGTGTCCCCTAAGGAATCAGTAAGCTATCATATCATATCATATCATATATCATATCATTCTTTACTGGTACTAAATCTCCAGATCCTCAGTACACAGTATAGCATCTTGTATATAGTAGGTACCTTAGCAAATGCTTGCTGAATTTAATTGAATTCATCATGTCAGTTTCTGAAGTGCCAATTTCAAGGGTAATCCATTTTAGCTATTATTGGGACCATTTCTATTAGCTGCCCTACAAAGGTCAACCCAGACAGAGCTCCAATTTTGCTAGAGAGTATCTAGTTGTATATATAGTGATTAATACCGTAACTCCAATCTTCTGTCACATCCTCAGTGAGCATAAAACTATCATGGATTTAGGATATTTGATAATTTTCATGTATTCAAATCAGAGATACCTGGGTCTTCAGTCTTCAGCTGCCCATTTTGATCAGTGGTGTTCCAACACCAGCTAAGAGGCATAAGCTATCTGCTGTTGCTAGATCTGGATAATTTGTATTTAATAAATGTCTGATGAATTTAATGACTTTACGACTGTTATTTTAAAAAGGGTTAGGAAGATTTCCACTGGGTATGATGAAGTGCCATACGCAATGACAGTAGCCAAATTAGTACTTTACCCTGAAAAGCAACTTTAACAGGGTATTTGTATTGGCACCACATATGCATCTAGGAAGAAGTATTCAATATAATTCTAATATCCCAATGGAGCTATGTTTCAGGAAGAAGCTTAGAATTATTCAAAGAAGCCTGTAATTTCCCAAAGGCAACAGGGTTCTTTTTCTTCTTCTTCAATTTTGGGCCCAGCTCACTGTTCATCTATAGCACCTGTCCCAAATCTATATACTAGTGTGAACAGGCTCTAAGAGCTGCCCATCCAACTGTATAACAATAATTTGGACAACAGTATTCTTTACCAAAAAAAAGATGGATAGTTGGACCAAACTCTTCTGAAAGATGTTGACTGTTTAGAAGGATCTACACTATCCTAGGACTTGTACAACTGGCATAATACTGTCCATAAGTAGGGAAATCTAGAATTATCTGACCATTTACAAGGGATCTCTTTTCAACTTGGACTCTACATTGAATCCCCTCTATAACAGAGGCAAAGAATGTTAGTGAACAACTATCTCTGTTTTATGTTTTATTGCTGAGCATACATCTCCCTGTTTAATATTTCTCTAGCCATTAATAATCAGAGATTTCACTAAACAAGTAATCTGTTATATCTAGATTTTTCAAGGACTTATAACTTTCACATATATATATATATATATATATATATATATATATATATATGTATATGAGGTACCTTGTTGGAAAAGAGATTTTAAGGTGATGTTTCCAACACTTTTTATAATCAGGAAACACAAAGTACTGTGGAGTTTTGTACTC
This sequence comes from Potorous gilbertii, assembly GCA_028658325.1. NCBI lineage: Eukaryota > Metazoa > Chordata > Mammalia > Diprotodontia > Potoroidae > Potorous > Potorous gilbertii. The sequence continues at coordinate 83,469,742 of CM053771.1, read as the reverse complement.
TCTACACCTTTTAGGTAATTGTTTAATGGTAAAGACACTGGCTTTTGTGGAATATCATTTATGAAAAAGCTTTTTTAATCCTTACTGCTTAACACAACATCTGCCAAAAGTAAGCATTTAGTAAATGAGCTACTCTGGAAGCAGGGTAAGGAGACCTAAACTAACACCTGGCCTCAAACACTGCTGGCTGTGTGACCTGGGCACAACATTTAACCTTTGTCTTCATCAGTTTCCTCATCTGTAAAATGGGAGATAAGAATATCACCTCACAGTGACTTTCTTAGTACCAACTTAAGATAAAAATTACAAGGATAAAATAATATTTGTAAAGCTCTTGGAACCTTAAAACTTTATATAAATGCTATCTATTATTATTAATATTCATCTTAATACATTTGTGACTTACTATTATCCAAGTTTTGTATATGGCAAAGGAGACAAAGGATTGGTATTCATTAATATTCTCACATTTTTGGGTTTTTTTGTGGGGGGGGGGTGTAATAATAAGATTTGGAATTTTTCTACACTTTTGGTTTCCACCCCTCTTCAGACACCTATTGAAATGATCCCTGGCCCTCAAAATTATGTTACTGTAAGCTTGTTAGAATACAAGCCAAATTGTACTTGTCTCTGTTCCTTATACATTCCATTTATCACTGGATCTTCCAAATGCCTGGAATAAATTCCTCTTTTTCATGTCAATTCATGGATCACTCACTAGCTCTACATGAAGTTTTTCTTGATTCCCTCAAATTCTAGTTTCTTCCTCTCAAATCATCTTGTATTTAACTGCTTTGGAATGACTCTGTATTCTGTAGATATCTATAAGTGTACTTATTGTTTTCCCCATAAGCATGTAAGTTCTTTGAGAATAAAGATTTTTTATTCTTTATATTTGTTTTACCAGCTCCTAGAAGAGAGTCTGGCATAGAAGGTACTTAATGTTTGTTGTAGGATATGAACAGGTAGTTTTCAGATGAAGAAATTAAAGATGTTTATAGCCATATGAAAAAATGCTCTAAATCACTATTGATTAGAGAAATGCAAATCAAAACCACTCTAGGTACCACATCACACCTATTAGATTGGCTAACATGATGAAACAGGAAAATGATAAATGCTGGAGAAGATATGGGAAAACTGGAACACTAATGCATTGTTGGTGGAGTTGTGAATTAATCCAACCATTCTGGAGAGCAATTAAGAACTATGCCCAAAAGGCTATAAAACCGTGCATACTCTGATATAGCAATACTACTACTAGTTCTGTATCCTAAAGAGATCATAAAAACAGGAAAAAGACCCACACGTACAAAAATATTTATAGCATCTCTTTTTGTGGTGGCAAAGAAGTAGAAATTGAGGAGATGCCCATCCATTGGGGAATGGCTGAACAAGTTGTGGTCTATGAATGTACTAGACTACTATGGTGCTATGAGCAATGATAAGCAGACAGATTTCAGAAAAACCTGGAAAGACTTACATGAACTGATGCTGAGTGAAATGAGCAGAACCAGGAGAACACTGTAAACAACAATAGCCACAATGTGGGATGACTGACTTTGTTAGACTTAGCTTTTCTCAGCAATGTAAGGATCTAAGACAGTTCCAAAAGACTTATGATGGAAAATGGCATCCATATCTGCAGATGGAAGCAGACTATTCATTCTCCTTTTCTTTTGTGGTTCTTTCCATTGGGTCTAATTCTTCTTTACATCATGACTAATATGAAAATGTTTCATATAAACGTATATCTAGGGTACATATAAAATTGCGCACTGCTTGAGGAGGGAAGGAGAAGAGGGAAGGCAGAAATTTTAAAAATTCAAAATCTTATGGAAATGAATGTTGAAAAGTAAAAAATAAGTTATAAAGAATGTTGTTCGACTGAATCAATATTAATATCCTGTGCTCCATCAATTTTTATTTTTTCAACATCAAGAACTTGGAGTTATTTTAATTGCACATACATCTCTTTGTCTAATTTTATTCTTTCTTCTAGTTTTATGTTAATTTTTACTTTTACTCTAAGATGTTGGTTAACTGACTGCATCAAGACAGCTGAGTTAGAAGATTGCCTAAAAAAGTCATTTCTTATCTGTCAAAATATAATCAATTTTGTTTTGAAGGCTTGCATTTTTCAATGTTTTCTGATTCTCAAAGAAGGTAAAATATTCATGATATACTCTCATTTTATAACATCTTTCAGAGAAGGATGGTAGATGCTTATGAGTAGTATTGCTTCATAAAATGGCATTAAGCAATAAAGAAAAAACTAATAAAAAAAAACTAAGCAAGAAACCCAATTAAGAAAAGTCACCCTAAACACTTTAATGAATAAAACTGGAAAGAGAACAAACAGATAGTCAAAATGTGGAAAATATGAGCAAGGATTTCTACAATAAATTCTTTTTACCATCAAGGACATTTGGCTTGTCAACACATGAAAAACTACGTGAATGAAAAATGTCTTTTGTTCACATGATACTGTACAGTTTGGCAGACAACTTATCAGACTCATCTATCAGTATATGTAGCCCAGAAAAACACTGATCAATGATTTGCCTCTGAAGCTGAACAAGAAAAGAGCAACTGGCTCTTTGAATGGCCTCAAGGGTTCTCCTGAAACAAAAGCACATCTTTTTAAGATCATCACGGGCTATGATTCACAGTATACTACCGGTTCTGAAAAAGTAAAGTTAAAGACTGTCCAAAAGGCAATGGAGGAACCTGGTGGCTCAATCAAGCCATAGCCCTTTCCAAAACAAGGAATGAAATAGAAGCAGTGCAAATGATACCATCAAATAAATATGTGCTAAAAAAGATAGTGAGCTGGTCACACTGAGGTAATGAAGGACAAATGATGGACAGAGTGGTATCCTCAGGATGTCAGGAAAAGATGAAGAAGGAAGGCCCTCAGGATTTGGATAGACTCTTGCTAGGTAAAAAGTAGATGAGATGGTCACACCAAGAAAGTGAAAGGAATCGATCAAGATAAATTGTGTTCCATTAGTAGATCATCCTTGATAATTCAATTTAGTCCAACCACATAATTTTACAGCTGAGTTAAGAGAGACCTAAACAAGTGAAGTGACTTATCCAAGATCACATAATTAGTAATTAACACAGATAACATTCAAACTCTGGTCCTAGGGTTTACAATGTTCTTCCTATTATATATGTATGTGTGTGTGTGTGTGTGTGTGTGTGTGTGTATATATGTATGTATGTATATGTATATATATGTATGTGTATATATATATATATATATATATATACGTATACATATATATACCACACTAGTCCTGGCATGAACTATCTAAACCTTGTTGGCTTTTCCTGCCTTCATCTGCCTGTTTCTCAACACTTTATTTCACCTTCATCAGAGGGAGAAAAATAGAAAGGGAAAAGGGCAAAAACGTCAATGTATAATTAAGCAAAATGGAGGTTAAATGTAATGACAGACTGTGTGTCCCAAAGAGATCATAAAAAGGGGGAATGGATCTACATGTGCAAAACTATTTATAGAAGCCCTTTTTGTGGTGGAAAAATATTGAAAATCAAAGGGATGCCCACCAGTTGGAGAATGGCTGAACAAGCTATGGTATATGAATGTAATGGAATACTATTGTGCAATAAGAAATGATGAACAGGAGGACTTCAGAAAAACCTGGGAAGACTTGTACAAACTAAGGCAAAGTAACATGAGCAGAACCAGAAAAACATTAACACTGTACGATGATCAACTATGAATGACTCAGCTCTCCTCAGCAACACAGTGATCCAAGACAATAATGAAGAATTCACAAAGGAAAACGCTATCCACACACAGAGAACTGATAGACTGAATGTAGATCAAGGTATGCTTTTTTCACTTACTTTTCTGTTTTTTTTTTCTCTTGATCTGTTTTTTCTTCCACAACTGTGATTAATTTGGAAATATGTATAAGAAATATCAAATTACCTACCATTTTAGGAAGAGAGGAAGGAGGGAGAAAAATTTGTAACTCAAAATTTTGTAAAAATGAATGCTAAAAACTGTCAACATGTAATTTGGAAAAAATGCTATTTAATTTTTTTTAAATAAATGTAATGGCAGAAATGAGGGTGGGCTGGGGGATTATCTGTGAATTTCACCACTATGTACTATCATTTGTGTTAAGAGATCCTTAAACACCAATATCATCCCAGCAATGCTATGTCTGTGAGTCCTAGCATGCCACAGACTCAGTAGAATTAAAATGGCAAAACAACCCAAAGGCAATAAAAAGACATACAACCCAGTAACCAGTCTTGGTCTGGAATAATTTCCCTCCTCTGCATGGAGGATCAGGGAATGCTAGCTGTAGGATGCAGTACACACTTTCAGAAGAGGTTATTCTATTGGTCTATTTTGCATAACTCTGTTTCTTTGTTACAATGGAGAGAGTTCAATGGTGAGACATAAAGAGTATCTAATAGGAAATGATTGTAGTGTAAAAAACAAAAGGCACCAATAAAACTCAAGCCATCCTGTGATCTTCCAGTTAAACTATCTCAAAATATATAGACACAGACATCTATATCTACACAGATACTTTGTTATTCAGTCATTTTTTCATTCTCATCTAACTCTTTGTGACTCCATTTGAAATTTTCTTGATAAAGATACTGGAGTGCTTTGCCATTTCCTTCTCCAGCTCATTTGACAGATAAGGAAACTAAGGCAAACAGACTTGTCCAGGATCACATAGCTAGTAAGTGTCTGAGACCAGATTTGAACTCAAAGATGAGTCTTCCTGGGTCCAAGCCTAGCAATCTACATACTGCACCACCTAGCTGCCTACAGATAGATAAGATAAATAGATAGGCAGACAATTAGATAGATATAGATGTGAAAAAATATGTATACATATATAGATACAAATACAGATAAGACTGGCGTATCATAAGATGGACTGAATTTTATTGATACCTTTCGTTTATATATACACACATATATGTGCACTTATGAAGATCATAATATATTTATATTTATCACATAAATATTTTTATTAGTGTAAGCAGGTTGAAACATGTTATTTGTGTGTAAGAAATAGTATAAAGTCATGGATAAGGTTGGGTATGACTCAAAAAGCCTGTAAATCATTTATGTACCAAGAATGAAAGATGGGAGAGGGACATATGTAGTGAATACAGCATCAGCCCTGGAGTCAGAAGAATCTGAGTTCAAATCCAGCCTCAGACACTTGATACTTTCTAGCTGTGTGACCTTGTCCAAATCACTTAACCCTAATTGCTTCGTTTCCCCTGAGTTTCTATCTCAGAGGTACTACGTCTCCAGCATGCTAGTTCTGTCCTTTGTGGAACAGTTACATGAGAATAACATTACAGATCTAAAATTAGAATATATCAAAGGCCATAGAGTTTAACTCCCTCATTTTACAGATGAGAAAACTGAGGCCCAAGAGAATAAAAGATCCACTCAGTCACACAGGTAGAATGTATCAGAGGCAAGATTTGAAGCCAGGTTCTCGACTCCACAGATAGGGCTTTCTCCACTGAACCAGGCTGTCTCTCTAAGCCATGCATGGCTTTTCATATGCATTAGTAGAGGGAGTATGCACAACGATGAAATTACTATTTTCCAGAAGTACCAAAGAAAAGTGTAATACCCTTACCTCCCATTACCATGGAACACTGTGGATTAGAAAAGGCTTTTGTATGGGCCTTGGCTATGTATCACAGCCACCCATATGCACACCTTTTTCCAGGCTAAGGAGGAAATCACAACAAAAATACTTGGCAAGGTTGCCTCTGTGGTTTGGCACAATTCCACTTCAGCCCAATCAAGTTTTGACTACTGATGTCCCCAGAGCCAAAGACAATGATCAATGAAACCTTTTTCAGTGGGAAGGCTGCCAACACCATTCAGATGACTACTCCGTTCATTTAAAGGGCCTTCTCTCTGGGTCAGGATGGCTTCAACATTGCTGACTTTACAGCCAATTCCACACCCAGGGACAGCTTGGAAGTCTGTGCAGTACCCCAGGGTTTCGGTTCCAAGCTCCTGTGAGAAAAGGTGAAGGTGGAGAAAAAGAAACAGTCAGGTGGAAGGAAATGGTGGGTAGAAAATAATGTCAACTATTGCTCAATCTTACCTGAAAAATATAACCTAAATCAGGTTTCTGAATAAATGAATTTCTACACAAGTAAGATTTTACAGCGTTTCCTGTTAAATTGTCCATGTTAATTTTCAATGTTTACTGATCATATCATTCAGCCTGTTCCAACTCTCTCTGGCCAACGTCTTAGTGAAAACTTTACAATCAAGTTTAAGATGTCAGAGACAAAAAAAAAATCAATAGGACCTCCCAGCCAAAGAAATATATGTGGCTGAATCAAGGCCAAAGCTAAAAATCCTGGACAAATAGATTCTAATTCTTATTTGCCAAAAATATCTTTTGCATTTAGTTGAATTTTACAGGGTTTTCTCCATTACTTTTGACAACTGGCAATACACCATGTTGGGCATGAGGCACCTCTGACTTTAAAAGGCATATCCCTGCTTAGAAGGTGACGGTATTATGTAATGGATGGAAATAATGTTGGCTTTGAAAACTAGAAGAGCCAAGTTCAAATTCTAACTCTGATACATGCTGGCTAGGTGACCTCAACTAAGTGATTTAACATCAGTACCCCAGGAAACTTTCTAAGACTGCATCCAAGCCACACCAAACACTAGCCATAGTGGAATAATATGATCACTGCACTTGGTTATATCCTGTAATAGACATGTAATACAGGTGCCAGGAACCTTCACCTACCAAGGTACTGAGATGAAAGAAGAGGAGAGAGGTTGGGGTATTTTATAACCCGTGTACCTACCTCTTTACAGTACTTAGTGACAGCCACACCCAAGGGATGCTCACTGCTGGCTTCAGCAGTGCCAACCACAGCCAGGACTTTCTTCAGTGGCAGGGAAACCGTGTCCCCTAGCAGCAGAACTCTCAGGACTTTGGGGACACCATAGGTGATGGTTCCAGTTTTGTCAAACATCACCGTCTTGATCTGTCAGAAATAAAGACAGCACTAGAGTTGTCAATAAAAGGAAAAATTGGGGAGTCATTGTGGTAGAAGGGGGACAGTGCTAATTTGGAATCAGGGCCCCAGGATTAAGCCCTGGCTCTGTCTCTTGTGCTCTGTGTGATGTCTGTATGATCCTTCAGTGATAGCTCTCAATCTATAAATTGAGGAAATGAGGAGGGGTGGACTAGGGTCCCTGCCAATTAGTTCCTACGACCAACTATATGTAATCCTATGTTCCATTGCCAGACTTAAAGGGTTAGAAGAGCATTTGGGGGTCATGTCATCCATTTCCTGTCTCCTGATACAACCAGCAATACCCAACTCATCTCAGACATTTAAATTTGCCATTTAAAAAGACCCACAAAGAAAAAAGATTTTACACCTCTCTCTAAAACTAAATCTCACAACTAGAAATTTATTCCTACGTCTTCCCACCCAAGATAGGATGAAGCATAGGCAAGGTTGCTTAGGATACAACATAAAAGTAAAGCCCTGAGGGACACTCATGTGTCAACTTTTGTACATATACGTAATTCCAACACCAGAAAATTCTGTTACTTAGAGCATATGTTTATTTTGTGATAAGCCAAGTTATGTGCTTCTGAAGTTCAAAGGTCTGGAGGCCCAGTAACACACAAGAGGCAGAATGGTTTTCAAACCTTAATTGAGATCCCACAAAGGCCTCCATGGGGACTGCCCAGCATTTAGTGCTACTGCTTAAATTAAAGTAGAAACAAAAACTGGTAACTCCCCTTCCTTTGTATGATAACGCAGGGTCTAAGGTTGCCTAACACTGGATTCAGGGGTCCAAGACTGACAGGATGAGAACGAGGACAGAAGTGGGGAGGTCTGATGAAAGGGAGAGTTAAATATTAAAGAGTATTTGTTGTTTTGTGAGCTTGACCAGATCACACAACCATGAAACTATCATCAGCGTTGTAGAGGGGACTTCTGTCTCAATGAACAGCAATAGACAGGCATGGCAAAATCTGTTTCTGAACTCAGAGCTCTAAGGGACTTCAGAGGCCATCTTGCCCAACCTGTACAGGTGCTTGAGCTGAGCCACTTAGCTGTCTCAATGACAAATTATGATTCTAGGATGGCTGAGCTTTATCCTGACAATACCTGAGGATACACATCATTGTTTGGGGAGGACAAACAGCTGCCTCTTCCTCAGAGAGTCCAATTCTTGTCCCTCAAGGAAGACCCCCTGAATCCAAATCCAGTTTTCTTTTAGCCCCTAACGGGGCGATAGGGAGAGTGCACATGCGTACCTTGTGGGCCATTTCGAGGGGCTTTCCTCCTTTGATGAGAATCCCATTTTGGGCAGCCACCCCTGTCCCAACCATTACTGCTGTCGGCGTAGCCAAGCCCAGAGAGCAAGGACAGGCGATACACAACACCGTGATGGATGTCTGGAATGCAAACCGAATGATCACTTCTGCCTGAGAGACGTTTTTGTTAGCACTCTGAAAAGTGAAAAAGGGAAAAAGGAGGTTGAGATGTAGGCAAGAAGGCTCAGAGAATTCTGAAACTGAAAGAAATATTAAAAGAGCAGACCCCTAATCTTGTTATGAGAAGGGATTCAGGAAAATTGCATTCTAATTTTGATCTTTGACTGGGAAGTTTCAGGCAAATCATTTAATTGGTTCATAGATCAGTTTTTCTGTCTACAAAAACTGAGTATCTTAATAATTTCCCTCAAAGAAATATTGTGAGGGAAAACTTGTTAATAAAAGAATGCCACAACTCAAAAAAATGGATATGTATTTTTAAAAACCCAAAGTGCATCTACTAACAATTCATAATTTGACATACTCTTTTCTGTTCTTTATATCAAGAATAGTTTATGTTCAAGGACTTTTGTCACATTCATCATAACAAAAAGTAAATTCTAATTTGAAAAATGATAGATATCCATCCACTAATGCTTTATAGCAATATGAGTATCTTAACATGAATTACAAGTCCTTGGACTAAGTTGGCTTATTTTTCAGTGTTCTAAAAACATTTCAGATTTATGATAATAAACAAGTAGTTTTTTTTTAAATCAAGACCCAATTAAAAACACTTTTCCTTGCAACACAATTACCTATCTCTGTCCCTGCTTCATTAGATAAATATGAAATATGAGCTTCATTTATAAAAACTGACAGGGATAAGGACAGAACTTGTGACTATTATTAGTATATGGAATTCCCAGAGGAACCTCTCCCTACCAATGCATTTTGACACCTTCTCTGCAACCTACAGAGTTGCCTAGAACAAAGGAGTCTAACATGCAGCCCACTGGCTACAACATTCTCAAGTGCAACCCAACCAGATGAAAATGAAATGGGAAATATTTAACAAAATAAATAAAAAATACAATAAAATATAATGTTAAAATGTGGTTTTCTAAGTCAAGATAGAGCCAAAGGTCCTTATGTACTATTTAGTGACCACTATTTCTATCTGAGTTTGACTCCACTGGCCTAGAACACTAGGAAATTAAGTGATATACCCAGATCATACAGTTAGTACCTGGCACAGGAAGAACCTGAATCCAGATCTTCTGCCTTTAAGGCCACCTCCCTAATCCATTATAACATACTATCTCTGCTATGAACTGTAACAATTTATGGTTCTTGTACAAATAAAATTTTTGGTCTTTAATGTGTATTTAGATATTTCTGCTTGACTTTCACACAAATAAGGACAGATTTTAACAAGTAGAGAAATATTCATTGCTCACAGGTGAGCAGAGCTAATATAATGAAAATAACAATTCTACCTAAATTAATTTACTTATTTAGCGCCATACCAATCGAACTACAAAAGAATTATTTTGTAGAGGTAGAAAAAATTGTTAACAAAATTCACCTGAAAGAACAAAAGGTCAAAAATATCAAGGGAATCAGTGAAAAAAATATGTGATTATATCTCAAACCAACTAAGTCATAATCACCAAAACAGTCTGGTACTGACTAAGAAATAAGAGTCATGGATCAAGGAAATAAATTAGGTACTCAATACACTGCAGTAAATGTCCACAGTAACCCAGTGTTTGATAAACCTAAAGATCCAAGTTCTAGTGGCAAGAACTCAACATTTGACATAAATTACTGAGAAAACTGGAAAGCAATTGCACAAAAACCAGAGCAAGACCAACATCTCACACTGTATACCAAAATAAGGTCAAAATGGGTACATGGTTTAGACATAAAGGGTGAAATCAGTTACATCCCAAGTACCTATGGATAAGGGAAGTGTTTATGACCAAGCAAGAAATAGAATCACAGGAAATAAAATGGATAATTTTGATTACATGAAATTAAAAAAGGTTTTGCACAAACAAAACCAATGCAGCCAAAATTAAAAGGAAAGTGGGGGGGGAGGAATTTATAGCAAGTTTCTCTGATTAAGACCTTTTTTTCTCAAATATACAGAGACATGATCCAAATTTATAAAAATAACAGCCATTCCCCAATGTAATAAATGGTCAAAGAATAGTAAAGGAGTAGATAAAGTCATTAAAGGTACCAACAGTCATGAAAAAATCTTCTAAATCACTGTTGATTAAAAGAGTGCAAAATAAAACAATTTTGAGGTATCCCCTCACACATGTCAGATTGGCAAACATAAAAGGAGAATGATAAATGTTGGAGGGGATGTGGAAAAATAGGTATACTAATGTACTGTGGTGGAGTTATAAACAATTTGGAATTCTTCCCAAAGGGTTATAAAATTGTGCGTCACTTTGACCCAGCAATACCACTTCTAGGTCTGCATCCCAAAGAGACACAAGAAAAGGGAAAAGGACCTAGTAATACAAAAATATTTATAGCAGCTCCTTTTGCAGTAACAAAAAAATTAGAAACTAAGGGGATTGCTCATCAATTGGGAAATGGCTGAACAAATTGTGGAATACTACTGTGCTGTAAGAAATGACAAGCAGGATGGTTTCAGAAAAACTTTGGATATGGAGAAGTAAGCAGAAGCAGGAGAATGCTATCCACAGTCTAAGCAATATTGTAAGGATGGTCAACTGTGGAAGACTCAGTTACTCTGATCAAGACAATGAGCCAAGATAATTCCAAAGGACCCAGGAGGAAAAATGCTATTTCTCTCCAGAAATAGACCTGATGATCTCTGAGTGCAAACTGAAACATACTTTTTCCACTTTCTTTATTTTTCTTGCTAGTTTTTTGTTTGTTAGGTTTTTTGCTTTTTCTCCCCCAACATGACTAATATAGAAATATGTTCTGCATGACTTCACATATATAAGTGCTTGCCTTTTCAATGGGTGGGTGAGGGATGGGGAGGAAGAGATTTTGGAACTCAAAATTTTTAGAAATGTGTAAAAAAAAGTTTAAACTAAATTAAACATTTGTTTCTGTAGGGTTTTTAAGTCTGTAATTTTAAAAATCAAGCAGAAGGGTTCAGATAGTTCTTAAACCATTCTAGCCAGTAATATCAAAATCCAATGGCCCATACCTCCTTGGTACAAATCCACATTCAAGCTACTAGGATCCTACAACACCCTAGAAACAATTCTCACAGAGCAAAGTTATAGGAATATATAGTACCTCATTTGTTAGCTTCTCCATGATTTTGCCGTTAAAATGTCCAAATATAAGATGAGGAAGCATGGAATATAAGAAATCCAATAAAATCACATAGTTGTCATGATTGCATTTTAACAAAAGGGTAAATTGAGGCAGACCTCTGAGCAAGATAACATTTATTAGCAAGGGCATGCTACCTGTCAATAAATGGGTAAATGGACTGCCTCCATTATTACCAAAGACCTCAAGCAAAAGAACATTTTATGTTCCCCTTATATGGGGTTTCGGGAATACAGAACAAAGAACAAAGAACAAAACAGGGTAGATGACATCATGGAATTTAGGGCAACAAAGCTGTTTACAGAGCTAAAGTACAGGAACAACGGGATTGCTTGGAAGTTTGGTCATGGGGATTGCAATGACCTCTCTTCTCTCCTGAGACTAGGAAGCGCTCACTGTCTGAGTGCAGGTGAGAAGCAGTGGTCCAGACTTTTGGAAGGCAAATCAGATCCCTGAAGGATAGTTTGGTGGCATAAAGATACCAGGTCCAAACTTCCTTGCTTTTGCACACATTCTCCAAAGTCAGTTACAATTCTTGAGGTAGGAGAATTGGATGTTTAAATTTAACCCATTACAAGCCAGCTGAATTTTGACCTAAGTTCAAAGACAAAGAACCATGACAAGCAGTTACAGGAAAAAAATCCAAAATTATATAGGATCAATCTTAATCTTATGGTTCAATTTTTTGTCTTAGAAAGAAGTTTTTTTCTTCCTGGATCATTCCAGTTGTCTCTCCAAGCCCCTAAAGCCTCAGCTTTTGTAGACAATCAAGTTAACTAACTCTAGGCATCAATATGAGTTAATTAATATGAGTTTTTGTACAAAGAGCTAGGATATTGGAGTTTATCAAACACTAAGTTCATTTGCTTTTGCGTATTGTGTACCTAATCCGTTCTACTGATCAACTTCTCTATTTCTTAACTATTACTAAATCTGTTTTGATGATTACTGGTTTGTAATATAGTATGACATCTGGCAGTTTTAGGTCCCCTTACTTCTCACTCCAGAGGAATATTTATATCTGACTTTTGTCACTAAAGAAATTTGATGTCAGTAAAAGCTGTATTAAGATACCTGTCTGTTTCAAGCTTAATTATTATTTTCAGAGAAAGGCCACATGGAATAGTGGCTAGAGAATGGGCCTTGAGGCCAAGAAGAACTATGTTGAATTGCTTCCTATAATACATATTAGCTATGTGATGCTGGAAAAGTCATTAAATCTCTCACTACTGGAGGGAACCTCTCTAAAACTATTATGTTTGGAGGAGACGCTGACTGGCAGTGATAGATGGAGTTTCTTAGACCACTGAAATCCCAGGTCTAATATCTATTCCTATTAAATTTCAAAATAAGAAATGATATTTAATTTTTAATACATGTTCCATGAATCCCTCTGAGGGAACTGGTAATGGGGAAATATCATAAAGTGTAGTTTCCTAAACTCTAGACCTATGACAAAAGGCTAACAAATGTTAGATTATTCTAGATAAGTGAAATCAGAATTCAAAACAAAACAAAAAAGCTAAAAACACTGCTTGTCGCACTTACTTTTCCTTTATATAATGCTTTTCTATGTTAATTTTTAAAATATATTTTTATTATTTTCCCAAATGGATAACAAGCTCCTTAAGTGAAGGGCTGGCAATTTACTTGTCTTTGCATTCCCGATAGCCCTGATCACAGCGCCTTGACAGTAGGTATTCAACAAAAGTGATCAATACACGCATGCAAGTAGGGGAAATCCCTCCACATTCAAAACTAAGTTCCTAGAGGCACAATATTAAAATAATAAGAAACTAATTTGTTTTGACAGTAATCCCAATGGGAAGCACAGCAATGGTGGTTATGTTCAATCAGAGGCACCCGGTAAGCTGATCACCCTGCCTCTGTCTTGCATTCGTTTGGCCAAAAAATGAAAGAAGTAAATACAATGAATGCAATGGATAATTAAAGCCTGATGACTCTGGGAACTGAAAGAGAAGCATTAGTTGCAGTAGAATGTAGAAAATCGATATGATCCAGGCACTCAACTTACAGGAAAGTATTTCTGAACAACACCAAAATTGATGAAACCGATTATAATCCATACCACCAACGTCACAGTTGAAATGATGATGATGAATGGGACAAAATATCCACTAAATCTGTCAGCCAGTTGCTGAATGGGAGCCTACGGAAAAAACAAAAAGACACCAAAACCATTGGAACTTATAAACAGAAAGATAAATGATGCTACAAGTATGGATCAGAAAAGTGACACATAATCATCTTCCTCTTCATCATTTCATGGATCAGGCACACCTAAGAACACAGAATGAGCTCCTCTGATCTTAAAATAACGTCCAGAGTGAGGATACCAAGAAGCTGTCCAGTGGTTTACCAAGTACTCTGGATATCTTCATTACCTTTGACATCTGAGCCTCCTCTACGAGTTTCACAATTTGTGCCAGCGTGGTATCAGGCCCAACGTGAGTCGCAGTAACTAGCACCGAGCCATGTGCATTGATGGAACCGGCGATCACTGTGCTCCCTGGTTTCTTAGTGACTGGCATGGCTTCTCCTAGAGTAGGGAAAATGGAGAAATATTATGGGCTACACTTGTCATCATGATTGAGGTGTCCTGGTATATTCTATGCAATCTCCCAGAAGTAAGGTTCAATCACCACCAGCTAACCTGTGATGAGGGACTCATCGGCCATGGTGCTCCCTTCTAGAACTTTTCCATCTACAGGGAACTTGCCTCCAGGGACTACCTTAATCACATCATTCCGCTGAACCAGCTCCATAGGCACTTGCTCCTCCCTGCAATAAATATTAATTACTAAAGTAAAAAACTGGGAAAGTAGAAAGCCCAAGAAGGCAGTGTAGTGTGGCAAAACTTGTGCTGGCTTTGGAGTCAAGGACCTTGGTTCAAATCCTGTTTTGTTTTGTTTTTGTGACCTTAGATAAGTCTCTTCACTCATCTGGACATATAGCTCCTTACATTTAAGACAAAGAAGTTGAATTGGATGATCTCTAAGGTTCTTTCTAGCTCTAAATCCTATGAACTACATTTATTTATATTTTCTCATCATTGGGACCACATTCCATTCAAAGGAAATGTTGGGGTTTTTTTTTGAATACTTAAAACATTTTTTAAAATTAAGTTAATTTTATTTTAAACAAAGATGTCCCTTTTCTCCTTCCCAATTCCCTTTCATTTCCCTTACGGAAGCAGGAAAAACAAAGTCCCCTATTATAAACTTTATGGTCAAACAAAACAAATTCCTGAGTCGGCCATATCTGAAAATGTGTCAGTCAGTACTCTGAGCTGATCACTCTCTTATCAGGAGATGGGTGAAATTAAGGTTGGTCATTGTGCTGGTGCAAGTATCTAAGATTTTCAAAGTTGATTGCTTCTACAATATTTTTATTGTATAAATTGTTCTCCTATTCTTATCTCACTATGAACCAGTTCATACAAGTCTTCCCAGGTTTCTCTGATACTGTCCCCTTCATCATTTCTTACAGCACATAATGTGTTCAGTCATACTCCAATCGAAGCACATTCCTTAAGTTTCAAATTCTTCACTACCATAAAAAAGGGTGCTTTAAATATTTTTGTGCCCATGGGATGTTTATCCCCTTTCTTTGATCTCCTGGGATAAAGACATAGGAATAGTATCACTAGGTATGCACAATTTAATAGCTTTTTGGGCACAGTTCCAAAAGGCTTTCACAGCTCACAGATCCATCAACAATGCATTAGCGAACTTGCTTTCCCACACCCCCTCTGGCACTTCCTTTTAAGTCAACTTTGCCAATCTGGTGTGTGTGTGTGTTAAGAAGTGCTTTAATTTGTATTTCTCTATTAGTGATTTTAAGTATTTTTTATACTGCTATTGATAGTGATTTCATCATCTATAAACTGCCCTTTTACATCCTTTGATCAATTGGAGAATGGCTCTTACTCTTGTAAATTGGAATCATTTCCCTACATATCTTAAAATTGAGACCTTTATCAGAGAAACTTGTTGCAAAGATTTTTCCCATTCATCTCCTTCTCTTCTAATTTTGGGCTCTGCTCACCTAGAGGTACAGAGGTCTATCCCAAGCTTCAGGCTTTTTCATATTGCTGTTTTCAGAGCTGGTTCTGGGGGGTCTACAAGTTTTTGGTGTAATCATGGGAGAAGCAGAGTCACTGCTTTCTTGATCTGCACTCTGGTCTTTACAAGAAAGGGCTCCTGGTCCCCACAAGTGCGAGCATTCCTCTTCACCTTGGAGTTGAGACCAAGGCCATTACTCCTTTGTGGCTGACCAGAAATGCTCTTCTCTACCCTGGAACTACAACTAATCAGTGCTAATCAGTATGAACAAAGAGGCCCCTTTAATCTTTCTGACCAGTTGTCTGACTTCCTAAACTACTACTACCACCATCGCAGTCACCTCCAAGGCCCATGGATAGTGTTGGAGCGCTGTGCTCCAGGCTGAGAGCACCCTGGTGTGATAGATCTCTCCTGCATGCCTTCTAAATTTTCTTAAGCTGGAAAAAATATACTAGTTTTGTTGGCTCTATCACTCCAAAAGTTGATTTGAGGCATTACTTTAAAGTTGTTCAGAGAGGGAGAAGCCAAGATGAGGAAGCAAAAGCACAGAGTTGCTAGAGTTCTCTTCCCAAACCCAGCCAAACACCTGTAAAAAATTACTCTAAACAAATTCTGGAGCTGCAGAACCCACAGAATGATAGAGTAAAGCAAATCTCCAGCCAAGACAGCCTGGAAGGTTGATAGGAAGTGTCTATTGTGCCAGGCTGGGAGCAGAGCACAGTCGAGCATGAGCCGTGTTGGGACAGATAGGACCTGAGCAGGCCTGGTGGGGACTGGATCACTTGTTTGGTAGTAGTTTCCAGACTTCATCACCCCAAACACCAAGGACAAATTGGAAGATCAGTGGAAAAAACCTGTCGGACCTATGTGAGAAAGTACAGTGGTCCGGCTCCAGCTCCAGCCCCAGCCCCAGGGTGGTAGAGGAACCTTCAGCAGCAACAGCAACAGGGGTAGTGGCAGTGGCTGCTGCTATTTCTGGCTCTAGGCCCCCAGATTGTGGGGGTAACTGAGAAGCTGACAGCACCACCCCACACTAGAATACTGTACTAGAATATACTAGTATACTAGAAGCAGAGAACTACCTTGAAAAAGAGCTCAAAAGTCAAGTAAATGGCTGGCTGAAAAATGAGCAAAAACTAGAAAAAGAATCAGACTATAAAACCTTCCTTTGGTGACAAGGAGAACCAAAGCATACAAACAGAAGAAGACAGCAAAGTCAAAGCTGCTACATCCAAAGCCTCCAAAAAAAAATATGAATTGGTCTCAGGCCATGGAAGAGCTCACAAAGGATTCTGAAAATCAAGTAAGAGAAGTAAAGGAAAAATTGAGAAGAGAAATGAGAGTGATGCAAAAAAATCATGAAAACCATAGTCAAGTGCTTGCTAAAGGGGACCCAAAAATGCTGAAGAAAATAAAGTTATTCAAAGGGGAATGTTGAGAGAGTTCAGATGGGTTGCCACCTTTAATCCACTGTCTCAGTTCTAACCCATAAAGACTTTTAACAATTCCATGATGCTTAAATTTTTTTTTTCTATGATAATGGCTCTAACCCATCTTTGAGAGATAGCATAAGATAGTAAATAAAGTGCTGAACTTGGAGTTTAGTAAGACTTACGTTAAAATTCTGCCTCTGACATTCTGAGCTTTAACCACTTCATCTGTTACATATGGACAATAATGCCAACAGCACTTGCCCCTCACAGTTGCCATGAGGGCCAAATGAATGCAGGTATGTAAAGTACTTAGTACTATACAAATGTCAGTTCTTCATGTTTCCAGACTTACTGCATGTTGAGCATGACCCTCTCTACTTTCTCACCCAAGCAAACTATTCACAGTCTCCCAGTGTCATAATGACTCTACCCACGTTTTATGTCTTTGCACACTCTAAGTCTGGAATGGGTTTCCCCTTCACCTCTGCCTATTGAAGTCTTTCTCTTCCTTCAAAGGTCTAACTCAAGTACCGGATCCTTCATGATGCTTTCCTTGATCTCCCTAGCTACAAGTGACCTCTGTTTTTTAATCTCTCCTTCCTCCCTATTAGAATCTCAGATGATCAATTATCAAGGAATCTTGTAGTTTAGATTTCTGATTTGGGTAGAAGTTAAAGTAGAAAATCTCTAGGGACTCTTTCAATTCTGCAATTCTATAACTGTGTTCTAACTAGTTTTTCTTCCAGGTCTGAACTTTAACTTAGAGACAAAAGCCCTTCCTAGGTATAATGATGACTCCAATTCTTCTACTATACTGGAACTTACTATACTATATTTAGCCTTATTTGTACAGCCCGGAGCTAGGAAGAAAAACCTACCTTCCTGATTAATCAAAGGTCAAGTGTCAGTTTTCTTTTTCCAACATCCATTCTGCTCTAAGAGTTTCAGTTAACAGTTTACCATAAGAACTCTCTTGCTCTTGTCCAACCCTTCTGGGGAACAATTTGGAATAAGCCCAAAGGGCTATAAAAATGTGCACACCCTTTGACCCAGCAATACCACTACTAGGTCTGTATCCCAAAGAGATCCAAAAAATGGGAAAAGGACCTATTTGTACAAAAATATTTATAGCAGCTCTTTGTGTGGTGGCAAAGAACTGGAAATTGAAGGAATGCCCATCAACTGGGGAATGGCTAAATAAGTGGTGGTATATGATTGTGATGGAATACTACTGTACTATAAAGAAAGCAGGATGGGTTCAGAAAAACATGGCAAGACTTATGAGAACTGAGCAGAACCAGTCAATCATTGTTTATAGTAAGAGCAATATTGTAAGATGATCTACAATGAAAGACTAAGTTACTCTAATCAACACAATGATCCAAGACAATTCCAAAGGACTCATGATGAAAAATGCTATCCACCTCAGGAGAGAACTGATGAAATCTCAATGGGGACTGAAGTATAATTTTCTCACTTTTTTTTGGTGATACAGTTAATATGGAAATATATTTTGCATGATTTCACACATATAATTGTTATCATAATGGCTTGTCTCCTCAGTAGGTGGGGGAGGGGTGCAAGAGAGGGAGAGATTTTGTTACAATATATTTTTTAAAAGAGTGTTAAAAATGATAAAGTAAAAATAAAAGAGAAGACGGAACACAGACAGAGGTAGGTCTACTGGCAAATTTTCTCTTCACTTCAAATACCCTTCAACAATAGAAAATATTTAGATTGACTAAATGTGTCTGATATTAGCAAACATGCAACCTATTTGGCCTTTCAATTTTCAGAGTTTTTGAAGCTGGATTTGAAAGAATATTGGTGAGCATTAATTTATTTAATAACAGCAACAACTGAAAAGGATGGACAATAAATGGTGACATCATAGAGGGGAAAAAAACCCCACTATCCTGCTTTCTACTCCTGATTCCTTACCTTGGAGAAGCCAAAAAGGAAGAAAAGTATACTGTACTTACATGCCAAAGTCTTTTTTTTTTATTTAGGACAAAGTATCTTCATTTGAAGGCACTCATAACTCACTCTAGCCATCTTATCCCTTCTCTGATCAATACTTTAGCTAGTATGAACTGAAATTTTAATTACCTCCATTCCCTTAGTGACCTGCACTTTTATATATTATAGCGTGTTTTCTGACAGGAAGTGTGCAGTTACTCAAACCTTAGCTTGTACAGAAAAACTGCTTTCTCAGTAGTTAGCAGTTCTTTAAGAAGAAACCCTTTTTAATCATCATTTTTAAAAAGATGGTCCTGTTTATAACTGAGATATGGAAGGTTTTTTTAATCACATTGATTCTGGACAAACGTATACCAGACATTTCTACGAAATAATGCATAATAGTGACTCAATCAAAACCCTTTTCATTCTTACCACTTTTAGGATCTAACCATCTGCCTAACAGCAACAAAGCGTCTAAGCATGTGAAGGGAGCAAACAGACTTAGCCCTGCACGAGCTCTCAGAAAGGAGTAGAAGCCCATTTTATGTTGTTTCATATTGCGTTCCGAACCTGTTACAATGATTTTTCCTAAAGGAGGCAGGGAGAGGGTGGAATCAAACTCCTCAAAGTCTTATCCCGTTTTCATTATTTCCCAACATTCTAGCACTTACGGGGTATCAGACACTAAAGATATAAAGAGGCTCTGGCAGCTGTGGACAAAAGCAGATACAATTAGAGGTAACAGGTATTCATTTACTACATGTCTGCTGAACTCAATTGTGCTTTACAGGCTAAAGCCTATTTCAACAAATATTTATTGAATGCCTGCTCTACACAAAGCTATTTGAACAGATACTACAAAGAAAGAACTTGATCCAGAATAAACAAAACAGGAGAAGAGTGGGCTGGACTGCCTGAGCTCCTTTAATGTCCTCAAACTAGTCAACAGAGTCATAAAGAAGCAATGTCATATAATAGAGAGAACACCGAATTTGGAGTTACAGGTCCTGGATTCCAATCCCACCACTTCCATACTGTCAGGTGCTTCTTCACTTGTTTGGCATTGTAGGTTTTCTTAACTCTACAATGAGAGCCTCAGACTAGAAGATCAAAGATGGACGCTATTGGCTCCAAATCCCATAATTTTTCTACTCACAAACCAAATTAAGATCCAAAAAGGATAGAATGAAGGGCTAAAGTTACTAAGACAAAACTGACTAGCAGTAAATGTGAAGGCCATGAGTCATATCCCAATGGTTTATCCCTGTGTAAAAGCGTTCATAGATGTTCTCAAAGGCCCTAACAGCCGAGCACAAATTCTGGCTACCAAGCTTAAGACTCCAAGTATGGATCTGGTGACAGAGCATACATACATTTGTTATCTGAGAACCAGCTTGGGTAAGTCTGGAGAAGCTCATAGCCTAATTGATCACAGAGTAATATGACTTTTATTCTTAAACATGGCAACCCTCAGAGATAACCTTCCACTCACACAGGGTTTGCATTCAGGGTACCAGGGGAAGGAGTGCCCATATTTACAAAATTACAACTCCTTGAAGCATAGAAATAAATATGACTGTATTTTGATTTTAAAAAATCATCTACACAAGCACAGGGTGGAGGAAGGATGGCTAGAGAGCAGTAAATAAGCCAAAGTTCTAGGAAAGGACCCAGTCTAAGACTCAGTTAGTAGTAGAACCAGAACTCAAATATGGGTTTTCTGACTTCATGTCCAGTGCCATTCCCACAACATCAATGAACATTTTCTGAATGACGGAAACAAACCCCAGCCCATGAAAAAGAGTCTCTGGTGAAGAATAGTCACCTGAGGATTAGATTGTCATCGCCCAATGTTACAACAGTAGCTTCTGTGGCTTGAAGAGACATTAGTTTCGCAAGGGCTTCAGATGTTTTGCTCTAAAGAGAAGAGATGCCAGAGAAATTTTTAAAAGACATGATCCTATCTATACTGTCACACACAAAACTGGGGTTAGGAGTAATGGGTTTATTTTACCTGAAGAAAACAGCTGTCATTTAATAGTCTTGCTGACAGATTCAAACATTCTATTTGAATAATATGGTGCTGATTCCTCCCTCATGCCCACAATGTCACTGCGTGAGCTTGATGGCTATGCCATCAATAAGCAGAAATAATCCAGTACAAAAGCTACAGTAGTGAACCTACATATTAAAAAAATTCTTAACCTATCCACTTCCTATCTTACTTTAGGTTCAACTTAATTTTTTACAGGGTAGAGTCCCACCAACTTGTATAAGTGATGTAACGTTTTGTGTGTGTGTGTGTGTGTGTGTGTGTGTGTATGTATGTGTTACATGCAAAATGAACATGTCCCTTTAACATGGGAAATTAGCTTACGTTTAATATTTCAAAATTGAAGTACAAGTTATCTGAATACAGGTCAAGCAATGTCAGGATTTGCAAATAACCTACCTTCCTTCTGCTTCTTACCTTTGCCACATGTTCCAACCACCTTCCCAGTGCAATGAACACAAAAAGCATGGGAGGTGTATCAAAGAAGGTGACGGGACTCTTCTCTGCCTTCTCTGCAATGGCTACCACCAAGATCACAAAAGAGTAGACATAAGCAATGCTTGTGGCCAATACAATGAGCACATCCATATTGGCAGTCTTGTGTTTCAGTGACTTGTAGGCCTGGACGTAGAAATACCATCCACCTAAGAACTATAAAGAGGAAAGGGTAAGACTGTAGATTACTGTTGACGAGTAAGCCAAACAAACTTAGCACACAGATCTAGTTCTTTTTCCCAACCCCATCATGCTCCACACCCTCCCCACCCCGACCCTGAGGACATATATCCTTGGCTTTTATGCAATTGCTTGTCTCCATTTTGACAGATGATTTTTTAAAAAGTGAATTCTAAAACTGAAGGCTGAACTGTGTAAAAAATGGCCTTTAAAATTCAGGGAGTCTCAGCTGGA
Source organism: Potorous gilbertii (assembly GCA_028658325.1). Lineage (NCBI taxonomy): Eukaryota > Metazoa > Chordata > Mammalia > Diprotodontia > Potoroidae > Potorous > Potorous gilbertii. Next base: position 83,447,625 of record CM053771.1, on the reverse strand, counting down.
ATGGTTAAATTCAGATTTAGATTCAATCATTTACTTATAATGCATTACAGAAGGTGAACAATTTAAATATGGACACTGCCCTCACAGAACTTAGTGTGGTTGAGAAGACACATATATGGTCGATGACATGATTAAAAGGAGTTCCCTGATTAAAGACTGGGGCAGCAAGGGAGAGGAACAGAGGATTATTCGAAGGTCACATTCATCCCTAAAACTCCAGGACTAAACCAAGAGGTTTTAAAACCCTTAAAAGTAACTGCTTCCCCAAAATGTGTGCAAAAAGTGCCCATTTCCCACCCCAAGAAGATACTCTTAGTTTTCTAACAAAATAAAGCCAAATACAAAACATTTTAAATTCCTTAAAGAATATGGGTTTTTTAGGAGATTGCCCCTGCCTCATTGTGTAACCTTGTGCATATACTCTTTCCAAGTCATGGGTTTCTCATATGTTAAATCTGGTCATTGGATTAAAGACCCCAAGGTCCTTTTTAGCTTTGAAATTCTATAGTGTTCCTTTACCTAATAACTCTAAGCTATTCAACTCTCACTAAGTGGCTACTGTTCTAATCCAACCCCCTTATTTTATATCTGGGAAACCTGAGACCTGGAGAGATTAAGTAATTTGTCCATGCTAGTAAACGTCAGAGCTGTGGCTCAAGCAAGTATCTCCCAGCTCCAAGTCCAGCCCTGTTTCCTCTCCAGGATGAAGAGGAAAGCCTTGTACATGTTCAAATGATAATTGTAACAGTGTTCATTTAAGCCAGACAGCAAGTAAGATGCTCCTGCCAAAGCACAGAACACATCACCTCTAGGCCATACAATCATGCAGGGAACTACTTCCCAGGAGAGAACAGTGGCTCCCAAGTGACTCAAAAGACAGTTCCTCCTCAGCCCTCCACATCAGTGAGCAAGGCTCACACTAGTCAGTGACACGACAAATAGCATCCATCATCTCAGCTTGTACACTTGCAGGGCCAGAGCAAGCAATAAAGTGCCCCTCATCTGATTCCAAACATGGGACCTCATTTGGCCTGGGTCCAGAGCACACAAACTCACCCAAGCAAGCAGCAGAGCAAGACAGGCTTTGCTTTTCCTTCTTATACACACCTGGACAAAAGTGCACAGGACAAAGAAGATGAGATTTAAGATGGATAATCCAGGGACAAGGTTGTACTCCAATACCATGGACTCATGAGGCTCATTGCTAGGTATTAACATGTAAATCATTAAGCACAAGACAGGGATGCCAAACAGCAGACTGCACAGGAAAGACTTCTTCCACCTAGAAAGGAAAGGGCAGCATCCACATCATGTAAGACACAATTTCCATTTGGATTAGTGCCCTGTTCTCCTGCTGGTAGAGTTTGAAACACATCTGTATCACCTGTGTCCAGGGCTCTGGTGGGAAGGGAAAAGGTAATGGCTCTCCCTCCCAGACATCAGCCCACTGAGGCTACAAGTAGCATTTTAAGTTTTCCATAGAGGTAGAGGGGTCTTCAAGGACCATCAGATCCAGTGTCCTGCTTAAAGATATCACTGTATCCATTTTATGGATAAAGTCATCGAGGGCTAGAGAGGCAAAATGTTTGCTCACAAAATAAGTGGTAGAGGAGGGATCAGAACCCAGGGCTCTTGCCTATGAAGGCAGCATTCTTTTCACTATACCATGAAGCCTCTACTCACACCTTAGTCTTGATTTTCATTTAAATAAAGTACCAATTCTTAATTTGCAAAGTATTCTGGCTCTAAGATCTCTCCCAAATCAAGGTCAAGGGTATTACAACTAAGAAACACAAAGTCCTATTAATCCTATTAATCCAGGACTGTGGGAAGCAATAGATTATCGACAATGCTTACACAGACAAGCATACACCAGGAGAAGCTAAAGAATCTGGATTAAGGAGAGCATCATACTTATCCAAGAACCTTGAGTTGTTTTAGAACTGTTCTACCTACTGTCTGATTTCCATCTTGTGATCCAAATGATGAGCACTGGGGTTTCTCTGAGCCAAGGAAGCATGAAAGCCAATTCCCTTGTTTTTTTAAAAAAAAAAAAGAAAAAGTGGAGAATACTTGGTAAATGAATGAACACAATGGAAGAAATCTTTCATAAACAATGCGATGAGTTTATGAGACACTCACTTTTTTGCTCCATTAGTAGTGGCTTGTAAGCTCTCATAACTCCTCACACATAAAAATGTACAAATTTCATCTGCCTCCTAAACACACACACACACACACACACACACACACACACACACACACACACACACACACACAAATTCATCCTAGGTCCAGCCTGCATGATGTTTTATAGAATGTCTCCCATCCATAAGGACAGTGGTGTTTCCTTTTTATAAATACAAAGATAGTATATATAGAAAAGCCCTCTCCCTAGCACTCCAATATTCAGAGGGATTCAGAGACAGAAGGCCTCAGCTCCTGGACTGTGAAGAAATAAGATCTAAAGGGACTTGTCCAAAGTCACACAGATAACTTAACCCTCCTCCTCCTATTTTTGATAATATATAACAATCATATAGGTTTACAATGCATTTTCCTCACAACACTGTGATATAGTGAAAATATCATAATTTCTGTTTTTCAGATTATAAAACTGATGTCAGAAGGGTTTAAAACTTACTCAAGTCATACATCTAGTAAGAGCTGGAGAAGAATTTTTCAAAGTGTCTTCCAGGGAACCCTGTGGGTCTCTGAAATCCTTCCACAAGGTCCTTAAAGTCAAAACTTTCTTATAATAAATCATTTTAATTTTTAATATAGTAAATATAGACATAATTTACATTTAAAGAAGCTGTTTGGGAAGGTTCTCAATAATTTTTAAGAGTGTAAAGGGGTCCTGAGATCAAAAAGCTTGAGAAATGCTGTTTAGAAGGCAAGAACCCAGATATCCTGATGTTAAGTAAAGGGATCTTTCCACTAAATCACTAAATGATTTACAAGGTCCCTCAACAGTTAGGATTTCATCTGTAACTCATCAGTAACTACCTCTCAATCTTACACATATACACATATGCACACTCTTCTCCTTTCCTACTCCCAAACACCACAATGATTTTTAATTCTCTCTTTACAATGTCCATAAGGAAAAGCTGTTAGGAAATAAGACAGCTGACCCCATAAGGACAGAGACCCTGGACCTTTCATCACAGGTCTTGAACAATAAAAATCAAATATAGTTGGAGAAGGTGGTATAAAAGAAATGAGGACATCTGAGAATCTTGGGTAACAGGGCCACTAATACCGGTACTGTAGTACTAAGAAAAAGACACATAAGCTGTAACAAAGAAGGCTCAGGGCAGGCAGTGGGTGACATTTCTCAGAAAAATGAAAAGGATGCAGCCACAGTCTTTGACAGGGGGTAAGACCAAATAAAGGTGGTAAGTAACAGAGGATATAAAATACAATGAGAGGCCTTAAAGAACTGTGCTCAATCACTGCCTTCTAAAGATTCTTCCCAGCCTTGCAAGTTTGACTTGGGACTCTTTACATCACTCTTTTATTCCAAATTATTGGTATCCTTCAAGATTTACTGAATACTAACAGTATGTCAAGGCCACTCAGCATGGGGTGCTTGGTTGGTTTTTAAACAGTGAAAAAGTCATTCTTATTAATGAAAGTTAAGAATGCACATTGCTAATCTTGCATGAAGATGCTGCATTTCATAAGAGATTTTTAAGAAGTTCATGGTTACTACTAAGCTGCAACTTCATCCTAGGAGTCTCTAAAGGTTGCATTGCAAGTTAATCCTGTTTGGTTTCCTCGTTGACTTTTGAAAAACCATGCAATTCATCACTAATGGTCTCTAATACAGATCACAGGGGATACTTGGTCAAAAGGGATGGATGCTGATTGCAACTCATTAAGGACAGACTACATCTTCTCCGTCTTGGCATCTCTAATACAGTTCAGTGTACAGAACAAACATTGAAACATACACCTGATGCATAAATCAAAGAGTTAAAAATACTAAGAAAGCAGGAATCACTACAGTTCATGGGCCAGATATCTCAGATCCATAGATGTTTCAAATGTTCTTCCAAAGTAAACACAAAAATGTAAATGTGTTTTATTCCAATCTACCTTCTCACTATTTCAGATTACCTAAGATTGATCTCTATAATGTACCTCAATAATTTTTATTATGTCCCGAGGACCCACAATTTCAGGATCAAACTTGATGTGTGCCTTGCTCGTAGCAAGAGCCACAGAAGCATAGAGGATGCCACTGGTTTTGGTCAACCTGGATTCAATGTTGTAAACACATGAAGCACAGGTCATTCCCGTGACCTGCAAAGCAGAGAGATAAAACACATATTTACAGAGAACTTGTGGGATCTAGGCTAGGGCTTACCACCTGTACATCATTAGGCATTCATCTATCACAAGTAAGTTGCCACCACATTTCCTCCTATTAACTCCTAAGGGGCCAGTAATCTATCCAGGACATTATAAGATCATTAGGCCACAGATCTTGAGGCAGAAGACATATGGGAGGTCATCTAGTCCAATTCCTTCATTTTACAGATGAGGAAACTGAGGTCCAGAGCTGGTAAGTCACTCTTTCAAGGTCACAATGGCAGAAAGCACCAGAAACAGGATTGGAATTCACGTCCTCTGACTATGGAGTCAATAGCCTTTCCCCATGATACCCCCACTCATTTGGGGAGTCAACTCTTCATATTAGCCCCACTCACCACCACTCCCAAGTCTCTTCAAGTACAGAAATAAAAAGTAGCTCTTCTTCTTCCAAAAGGCTATGAATCCTTTGTCTAGACAACATAACTAATCAATGAATGGGGAGGCAGGAGCTTCATTTGAACTCAAAACTCCCAGCTCTGGGAGTTACTTGCTACATGGTTTGTAAGAGGCATCTCTTCTCTTCATCTCTGCTTTCTCACTGGCACCATGGGTATAATAATGCCTAGTCTTCATCTACCTCAATGAGATTTTATGAGGAGACAAAGTCTTTACAAACCAACGTAAGATCCTTAAAACTTAGGCTCTATGACTGCTAAGGAAGAGAAGAGGCATCGTTAAGGTCTCCTTCAGTCCCATAACTGCAGGAAAGGAGGAAATCATTGCTGTAGAATGCATACAATGAATCAGACAAAGAGCATTAACAGTCAGCATACTCCTTCACTAAGAGCTTAATAATTATGTACAATAGCTCACATTTATATGGGGCTTGATAGCTACAAAGAGCCAACACATATATCCTTCCATAAGATCACACCTGTACAAAAACCCAGTGAATCTTATTTAAAGGGATCACACTGGGCAAAGGAGAAAAGTACTGGATAGCAGAGAATCCTAGAATTTGAGAGTTGAAAGGGACCTCGGTAGTGATCTGGTCCAATACATATTGAAATTATTAATATAATATGAGATCATGAAACATAATATAAAGGGGCAGCTACTTGGTACCTGGATAGAGCACCAGACCTGAAGTAAGAAAAACTCTGAGTTCAAATCTGACCTCAGACACTTACTAGCTGTGTGACCCTGAGTAAGTCACTTAACCCAGTTTGCCTCAGTTTTCTCATCTATTAAATGAGCTAGGGAAGGAAATGACAAACTACTCCAGTAGCTCTGCCAAAAAAAAAAAAAACCCAAATAGGGACACAGAGTCAGACAACACTGAAAATGACTAAAAAAAAAATCATAGAATTATTTATGTGTGTATGTATATGTACATATAAAGAGACATACACATACATAGATTTATATATGCAGATTACACACACACATACTTCTCATACACTGATTTAATCCAGAAGTACCTACTGTGTGACTGTCTCTCACACACACACACACACACACACACACACACACACACACACAAACACATTTGATAAAGTATGATCCAAAATTATGGACTATGCAACAATGATCTCTTTGAAAGGAAAAATGTGTAGGTACATACATGTATATCTGTGTGTATGTGTATGTAGTTATTAAAAATAATGCCAAGGACAGCCCAGACCCAGGTTCATATAAACCAGATTAGTGAGGGAAGTGTGGCCTATATTTGGCCCAGTGCAGTATTTTCATTTATAGATAAGGAACCTGAGTGCCACAGATGTTAACATTCAAGGTCACACTGATGGAGAAGGGACTCAAACCCAAGCCTTCTAAGTTCACACTGCCTCTCTCAATGCTGAGACTCACAAGAAAATCCTGTGTACACATTGTAGTGACCGGTTGTGAAAATAATACACAGGAATGATCATAAAGGCAAATTAACTAAAAAATACTATATTAAGGCACTATAATTCTTATAATGTTAAAAAAAAAGTCCTAAAATAAAATTAGTCACTTATTTTTAGATTTTGGGGCTTAGCAAACTGATTAGTTTAGTATTTGTCTCATTTGCAGAATGTAGTAGTAAGGGAAAGGGAAAATTCTTTTGGGATTCATCACTAGGTTGACAGCAGCAATTGCGTGACTGAAAAGCCCTAAGCACAAAAAGGAAGAGCCCCATTGTGTAATGAAAGCCCAAATCCTTCCTTCATAAAGAATGCCACTTATCAGAAATTCGAAGAGCCACTTGTGCCCTTAAAACATGTCTTTAAATATTATTTAAATATTTGCTTATTGCTAATGGCTGGGATCAGATATAGCAGCAAACGAAACCCTTTTAACTCTGCCATACAGGATTGCTCAATCTCTTTCTTTCAGGTCAGTTGCTTGACACAACAGTCTCCTTACAGATGGGTAGCATGGGGGAGCAGATTGGGGCCAGATTTGGAGTCAGGAGCCCTGGTTTTTAATCCTCCTGTCTAATATTTGCTAGCTAGGTATACATGTAACAATTCAGGGGCTGTTTCTTACATGTCAAAGGAATATTATAATAACAGCTAGCATTTATGTACCATTTAAAGGTGTGAAAAGAGCTTTGTAAATATTATCTCATTAGGTCCTCACAACAACCCTGGGAGGTAGGTGCTGTTCTAATCCCCATTTTACAGAAGAGGAAACTGAGGCAGGCAGAGGTTAAGAGCCTTGCCCAGAATCCCATAGTTAGTAAGTACCAAAGGCTGGATTTGAACTCAGGTCTTCCTTACTCCAAATCTAGGGCCCTAACCACTGGGTCACCTCTATAAATAATATTTGTACTACCTACCTCACAGTGTTGTCATTAAGGAAAATACTTTGCCGATTTAAAATGCCATACAGGGATTCCCAGAAGTATAGTGAGGAAGCTTCAATAACTTAAAACTGTATCAAGATTTCTGGGACACCCTATATAAATGTTTCCATGTCATCCTCTTCCCTCGCAGACAGGGTAACTAGTTACAGTAATTACGAAAGCTCTACTCAGTCTATCCAGTCCCATGGTACGGTTTCTCATTTTTCTCTGAGCAACCATTATAATGACCGCTATCTCTGGTTTGGTATGTATGACCCTTGTCCCATCCAGACAAGGACACAGAGAGATGAGGTCACGTATCCTGATTCCTCTCCCAGCCAATGGGTTTCACAGTATTTCAGACATTCAGAGCCTTCTCAACCTTCTTTGTGGCCAATAAGAGGCATGCAGTGATTGCAACATCTCAAATACTTCAGAATTCTGAGCACCACTTCTAATGTTACTTCACCTCAGGATACCAACAGCTCCCTAAGCTTGCACCTCACCAAGGTTCTTGAACTTCTCTCCTCCCTAAAAGTCTCCTTTTACTCCTCAAATCATTCCAATGCACTGATTTAATCCCAAAGTAGCTACTTCTAGGAGTGAGGAGTCACAAATCGTCCATGCACTGCACCACAGGGAAAATAACTCATCACAGGTAACTTAGAAAAAAGTTTATGCTGGCTATTCTGAACCAGAAATATGTCAATCAATGACCCAAAGAACAAATCCCTCCAATAAACAGGGAACAAACTATCAGAATATTTAAGTTCCCTTCCATATCTGAGTCTAGTTGTCACATTCTCAGGAAACTGAGATAAGAGAGGGAAAGTGACTTAACTATGGTGTTCCAATTAGTGGCAGGGTCCAATCTAGAATCTAGATGTTTTCTTTTAAATTCTTCTCCTGCTCTTTTAGTTTTCCACCCCAATACTCACAATCAGCTCAATACTGCCATCTGATGCAGTGTAATCTTCCAGTACTGTAGCTTCAAAGCCCAAATTCTGGACAAGCTGGGCTATTTCAAGGGGCTGGATGGTTTGTGGATTATACTTGACCTCTGCTTTTCCAGCCATCAGAGCAACCAGAACTGACAGTATACCTGAAACCGTAAGAACAACATTAGCGCCTTGTTCTAAGCAAGGTTCCTTGGAACAACATGTAGAATACACTGAAAAGTGAAAAAAATCTCCCTCAGACCATGAGAGGCCATATCAGTGGGATATGGCCATATACACCACACACTCCCAAGGAGGAAATAGACCTTGTATCTATCAGCCAGCATTTTACAAAAGGGAGGGAACTACTTTCTCAGATACTTCTAAATAAGAAAGAATTCCCCTTAAAAACAGTAACTTCAAATGTTTTCAGTCTACAGCCTGCTTCTGAGAGATTAACAAAGTCAAGGACCATCCAGCTTCCACTGCAAAACACCTTGTCCAAATTAGGAGAAGGAACGATGTCTTTTAATGAAGTGTCAACAAAGAATATCAAGAGAAGATTCACAGAGGATATAAAAGTATGGTCTTGCTATAAATTAATTTAGCCTGTGGACACTATATAAAGAGGCCCTTCTCAGACCACACTTTTAAGGACCATTGTTCTAGGATACCAGGAAAACAGATTATGGTGAACAGAGGATTGGGATGAAGTTCTTCTGTCTTAAGAAATGGGGAACCCACAAGAACAAAAGGACCTAAGAGAAGATGGAGTTGTAGGAAGTCATATAATAAATAAGGCCTGAAAGGTAAAAAATTACTATACTAATAATACCAGGAGTACTGAACAGAAAAAAAAGACAGCAAGGAAGAAAAATAACTCTGTGTTGGGGGACACCCTTTTTTCATGCCTAATTTATATATACAAAGCTATCTTTTATATCCAAATGAAAGAAATACCAAAGATCAGAAAACAGGCAAGGAACTGATTGTCCAAGAAGATTAGGCAGACTTTTTTACTAATCAGAGAAAAACCTCCTACCAAGTTATTAGACAAGTAGCAAATGGTGGCCCTAAAGGGAGACAATGTATGCCCTACTTCATTGATCTCTTAAGCTGTTCCAATACAGAACATACAATAGATTTCATGGATTCTACACTGGAGATAATTTAGGGTTTACATCTCTCACCTTCTTCCTTCAGTAGATTTCTTTCTATATTGGAGACACAGGATGCACAGGTCATGCCTGTTATGCATAAAAAGCATTTCTCTGTGGTTACTGCCTTAGGGGAAAGTGGATATCCTGAGGGAAAAGGCTTTGGAGAGTGGCCCAAGATGCTGGTTTTGTGATATCCCTTAGCATCAACGTCTTCCTCTTGAAGAGAAACTGAGTCCTTAAGCTCTATTTGAGCATTAGAATCCACAGCATAACCATTTCCAACATGCTTTCTGGAACTGGTGTCTTTAAAAAAAAAAAAAAGGAAAAAGACATGGTTCAAATTAGAGGTGACTGCTAGACCCTAAGTCCCCCCAGCACAGAATGGAAGACCCCATTCTGTAACACCAGTTCCTTCCTTCATAAAGAATGCCACTTATCAGAAATTCAAAGAGCCACCTATGTCCTTAAAACCTCATCTTCAAATATTTGCTTAATGTTAATGGCAGTGGTCAGACAGAGCAAGCAAAGAGACTCTTTTAACTCTGCCATACAGCATTGCTCAATCTCTTTCAGGTTGGCTGCTTGACACAACAGTACCCATACAGAAGAGCAGCATGTGGGAGCAGATTGTGGTCGGACTAGAAGTCAGAAGCCCTGGTTTTTAATCCTCCCCTCTAAGATTTTCCAGCTCCTGTTTAGCACTGCTAGAGAAAAAAATCAGAAAAGTTCATGGTGGATTCGTAGTACAGAGCCTTGATGTTGCTAGGGAACCTTCCTATTCTACCCATCTCAACTACCTTGTCTCATTCTCTACAGAATCAATTGCCAACATTTTCTTCTGTTATCTCACCACCAACCCTATACACTGGCTAATGACTTGGCCTCCTACTGCAATGGGGCCATATTTCAATATCTGCTGACCTACCCTGGTAGAGGGAGTCACCTCACCTGGAAGGTCCCTGTACAGGTCGAGTGTTTAGGTCCATCATACTCTTTGGGCTTTCAATGCACTAAAATAGCCTGATATGTTTCAGATGAACTATGATCTAGCCACAACTATCCCATCCTGAATCTGGGAACTTTTTTTTAAAATTAAGTATAAGATTTTGAATTTATCCCAATTAAACTTTTGTTTCTTTTTTTTTTAAACTCAGCTCACTGTTCTGGCCTGTCAATATCTCTTTGGATTCAAAATCTGCCATCCAACCCATTGTCTATCCCAGCCATCATTGTGTCAGCCTCCAAATAACAACTACGCAAGTGGAACTGATGAAGTATTTTAAATCCCATAATAAACAGTGATGTGTTGACTTCATGCTACATTCTATTAAAATGGAATTAACTGTTCTCTTTTATTTTCTTATTGATTCTTCTTTTTGAAAAGATCTCCTTCCTGAAACTAGGTGAAGTACAAAATGCAACCAAAACCACATGGCGACGTACACGTTCTATGCAGGTAATTGAGTGTATGTACAGGTCAGAACATGATTACAATCGCCACTCCTCTTCTCAGTCTTCTTCCTCCTTTAGCTAACTAGCTAGCATTCATATAGGGGTCTAAGGTGTGCCTAAGGTGTGCCAAAGCGTTTTACAAATATTCACTCAGCACATCAACCCTGAGAGGTGGATGCTACTCTCCTCATTTTACAGAGGAGGAAGCTGAAACGGAAAAAAGTTAAGTGATTTGCTCAGGGTCACACAGCTAGAAAGTGTCTGAGGACTCATTTGAACTGAGATTTAACATACTATCAAACTGTACCACCCAGCCACCTGGCTGTAGTCCTAAAAGAAAAAAAAAGCTTGCAACAAAAGCGGGATCCTATCTATGAAGCTGTAACAAATTAGAAAAGGGACTAAAAAATTTCATTTGGTCCAGTTTGCTACATGTGATCCTAACATCACCTGGACAGTTAAAAAGAGTGCTGTGAAAAAGTCTTAACCTCACACTTTATGCAGATGAAGCCAGACATACATTTTTTAGGGTTTTGGCTGGCTCACTTCTAGTACAGTCACACATCTTCTATCCCAGGCTGGTATTTTTGTAAAGGTCTTTAATACTTGTCACTTCCTTTAACATATAAAATATGAAATATGCAAACCCAAAGGATTTTTTTGGACGCAATCACCCTCACCTTTTATAGTACTCTGCCTGACTTAGTGTGGTGCACTTTCTTCACAGCTCCATGAGGGCCATAATGAGAGCACCATTAGCTCCAGTTTATAGTGGACAAAAATTTGTTCACAGAGAATGGAAGGGTCTTGTCTCAAGGCTGGCAAGTGAAAGAACTAGGGCTGAAACTCAGGCCTTCCAACTCCCTGTCCAGAGGTCTTTCCATTATGTCTGGCAGTATCTCCAAACAAATATTACCCGTAAGCATCTGCCACAATTAAAACACAAATAAGATAAAAAGGTATAGGAAGATTAATTATGTACCAATCAGAATTATATTTAACACCTCCTTCTAACCTCAAGCGGTGAGGAAGCATCTGCCATTTCTTCTATTTTTCTGCTGAAGCAAGGAGGGAACACTAGTGATTTGCATCTCCTGGAAATTCATGAAAAAATGTGAAGTCTAATTTTTGCAGGTGGTCCACAAAGGGACATCTTTTCCTCTCCATGTTCACCATAAAGCAAATCACTAGAGGAATGACATTAGCTAAGGAGGCAGCATATGCTATAAGGTAAAGAAAACTGGAATTCCAACCACAAGATGTCTATTTGGATCCTGAGTCTGGGTTAGTGAGTTATACGATTTTGCAAAAGTAACTTAAGCAGGTTCAAGTTTCCTTATGTGGAAAATTTGTATTTGCACTGCTTATCTTCTAAGGTTTTGTTGTGGGGATCAAATGAGATAATATGCATAGTATGCTTTTTAAGCATAAAGGGTTATATAAATCTAAACTATTATTAATTTTGGAAGTGTAGGAGGGATAGAAAGTAATTAAAGTCAGACTTTATTTTTATCACTGCTTAGAAATGGGCAATTTTGCAGGAGTTCAGAATCAGGGCCTTTTTACAAAAGACAACATTAGAAAACAGATGACTAATTTGTCCATTTGACTGATAGGGTTCTTTACTCTTTACATTTAGAAGCCCTGGCTATGGCATTCAACTTTCCATGAAGTCATCAGTCATTAAAATGTCCATCTACAAAATATCCATCTATCAATCATTTGGGAAAAATGAAATGGAATAACCTCTAGGAAACTGATCTAAGAATGAGACCATGGGCTAAGGAATTAATAGTGTCATGGGCTCAAAGCTAGAAGAGACCCTTGGAGTCCAATTCTACTCCAATTCTCTAATTTCATAGATGAAGAACTGAGACCCAAAGCAGTTAAGTGGTTTGCCCAAGATAATTACAGTAGTAAAGGATTGACCTGAGATGCAAACCTAGGTCCCTCTGATTCCAAATTCAGCATCCTTTCCACTGTAATATGCATGGCTATCTAAGCATGGCTATCATGGAGGCTTAAAATAAAAAGTTGGAAAATCCATTTCCTCTATCCTGATTTTACTTTCTTCCTATGAAAATATGAATGGAACTTTATTCTGAGATTAAAAAAAGACATAGTTTTTAGAAATACTCTACAAGCTTCTGTGGCAAAGACAGTTTGTTTGGAGTGAATTTGTAGTCAAAAGCAACCAAACAAGACATAACTGCCTTAAGAAAAAAAATAACAAGATGTACTCATGTTTGGTATCCACTGCCATCATATCCAGATGAGAATTGTACCAGCTATTGGAAATGATAAGAAAGACTGCTTTATTGTTATTCCATAAGAAAATGGGCCACCTGTCACACAAGCTGGATACTATATCATAACATAAAGAGAGAAAAAAAGAAGGAAACAACCAGATAGCAAATACATACCAGTTATGATAGATGCCTCAAATCCCATGTCTTCAATGGCAGATTTGAGCTCTTGAGGGCTCACTACTGAGGCATTATAATGGATAGTTCCAATCCCTTCAGCCAAAGAGACTGACACTTTTCTTATGCCTGCCCTTTGGGATAGTAGGCTCTCGATGGACTGTACACAGGAAGCACAGGTCATTCCCTCAATGCCAATCTGAGCAGTACTCCATACTCCCTGAGCATGGCTTCCTTGGGATTGTGTAAATAGAGGAAGTCTTAAAGACAAGCTGTCTGATGAATTCTCCAACCCACTGCCTTCTACTCCATTAGGGAGAGTGACTTTAAAATTTCCAGGTGGGAGAGCCTCAATGGCTTGCTTCAAGAATAGTGGGGTGATACAGGTCGGATCAAATTGAACATTTGCACTTTTGTTTTCCAGAGATACTTTGATGCTTTGCACACCTGGTAGTTCAGCTATATTTCCTTCAATGTTCAAGACACAGGATTTGCAGTGCATTCCTTCCACTCCTAACTGCAGAGTAGCAGCTGGGCTACACTGGTTCCCCCATACTCCAGTATTACTACAGGAGAGCTGAGCTGGCACTGAGTTATTATTTTGTAACTGTCCAATATCAATCATTCCCAGGCTTAATGGTGCCATTTTGCTCTTAATGGTGGCTTCAAATCCCATGTCATTGATATGGTCCCTGAGGTCCCCAGGTTGAATGAGGTAAGGCTGATAAGTGATGACAGCTTCTTGATTGCTAAGAGAGACTTTGATTTTCAGAACTCCTTGAAGTTTTCCAACTTTCCCTTCTATAGTACTGACACATGACTGGCAAGTCATGCCCTCCACACGAAGCTTGGTCACTGCTTCATCAGCAGATGAGGGTTTTGTAGGCCATGACACAGTCTTTCCTTCTGCTATGTTAGCATCAAAGCCCATATCACCAATTTCATAGCAAATCTGTTGCAGGTTTATGGTCAATGGTATGTACTTCACAGTGGCATTACTCTGTTCAAGGGAAACTTTTATGCTCACAATACCTTTTAAGTTAGAAATCCTGCCCTCTATAGACTTCACACATGATTGACATGTCATGCCCAAAATGTTGATCATACTAGTGCTTGCTGAAGATGATGATGTAGGTAGACTACCCATGCTGCCTTCATATCCTATGTTGTCAAAAGCAAAGTCCTGCTTTATTGATAATTCTTGAGCACAAGCAGCAGAGGAAACTTTAGATAACATCTAAAGGAAGAAAAGACATCTTTAGAATTCAAAATCAGCAATATTATTTACTCCTAGAGGCATTCCAGGTTCTCTGGCACAAAAGGATGAAAGATAATATCGTGGTATCCACAAAATAACCAAGAAAGAAGTTAAAGAGACAAATAAAATTCTGGAAAAGTTGGATATGATAGATCTCTGGAGAAAACTGAATGGCAATAGAAAGAAGCATACCTTTTTTTTCAGCAGTATACGGCACCTACACAAAAACTGACCACATATTAGGACATAAAAACCTCACAACCAAATGCAGAAAAGTAGAAATAATAAATATATCCTTTTCAGATCACAATGCAATAAAAATTCCATTCAATAATGGACAATGGGAAGAAAGATTCAAAATTAATTTGAAATTAAATAATCTAATCCTAAAAAAACATGTAGGTCAAAGAACAAATCATAGAAACAATCAATTTCATTTAATAAAATGATAATAACCACCACTGATTAGAGAGATGCCAATCAAAACAACTTTGAGGCACCACATCACACCTATCAGACTGGTAAACGTGACAGAACAGGAAGATGATGAATGCTGGAGAAGATGTGGGAGAGTGGAACACTAATTCACTGTTGGTGGAACCGTGAGCTGTTCCAGTCATTCTGGAGAGCAACTTGGAACTATGCCCAAAGGGCAACAAAAATGTGCATCCCCTTTGACGGATCAATATCGCTTCTAGGACTTTATCCCTAAGAGATCACAGAAATGGGAAAGGGTCGCACATGTACAAAAGTATTTATAGCACCTCTCTTTGTGGTGGCCAAAAACTGGAAATGAAGGGGAATGACTGAATAAATTGTGGTATATGAATGTAATGGAATACTATTGTGCTATAAGAAATGATGAAAAGGAAAATTTCAGAGAGGCCTGGAAAGACTTATATGAACTGAGGCTGAGCAAAAGGAGCAGAACCAGGAGAACTTTGTGTATAGCAACAACCACAGCGTGCGAGGATTTTTTCTGATAGACTTAGAACTTCACTGCAATGCAAGGACTTAAAAAATTCCCAGTGATCTCTTACAGCAAAAAGTCTTCCACATCCAGAGAAAGAAATATGGAATTCAATCACAGAATGTAGCAGATCATTTTCTTTTGTATTATGTTTTGGTTTGTTTTATGATTTCTCCCATTCATTTTAATTCTTCTATGCAACATGACTAAGGTGAAAATGTATTTAATAGGAATATATGTGTAGAACCTATATAAAATTGTATGCCAACTTGGGGAGGGAGGGAGGAGAGATGGGGGAAGAAAATCTAAGTTCCAAAACTTATGGGATACAGCCAAAGTGGTACTTGGGAGAAAATTTATATCTCTTAATTGCTTATATCAATAAAAGACAAAAAACAGATCAATAAATTGGACATATATCTAAAAAAACTAGAAAACGAACAAATTTGAAATACCCAATTAAACACCAAATTGGAAATTCTGAAAATCAAAGAAGAGATTAATGAAACTGAAAGTAAGAAAACAATTTCTAAAAACTAATGAACTAGAAGCTTGTTTTATGGGAAAAAACCAATAAAATAGATAAACCATTGTTTAATTTGATTTTTAAAAAAGGAAAGAGAAAATCAAATTACTAGTATCAAAAATGAAAGGGGTAAATTCACTACCAATGAAGAGGAAATTAATACAATTGTTAGGAGTTATTTTGCTCCATTATATGTCAATAAATTTGAAAATATAAACAAAATGGATGAATATCTACAAAAATAGAAATTATCCAGAATAGCAGAAGAAATAAAATAATTAAATAACCTAATCCTAGAAAAAGAAATTGAACAAGCCATCCATCAATGAACTTTCTAAGAAAAAATCCCCAGGACCAGATGGATTCATAAGCGAATTCTACCTAACATATACAGAACAATTAATTCCAGTACCATGTAAACTATTTGGAAAAATAGGCAAAGAAATGGTTCCACCACATTCCTTTTAGGATACAAATATGATGCTGATACTCAAATCATAAAGAGCTAAAACAGAGAAAGAAAATTATAGACCAATTTCTCTAATAAATATTGATGCAAAAAATTCAAATAAAATACTAACAAAGAGATTACAGCAATATATCATGAGGACCATACACTACGACCAGGTAGGATTCATATCAGGAATGCAGGGCTGGTTAAATATTAGGAAAACTATCAGCATAATTGACCATATCAATAACAAAACTGACAGAAGTCATATTATTATCTAAATAGATGCTGAAAAAAGCCTTTGACAAAACACAGCACCCATTACTATTAAAAACACTAGAGAGCATAGGAATAAATGGAACTTACCTCAAAATGATAAGTAATATTTATCTAAAACCCTCAGCAAGCATTATCTATAAAGGGGATAATCTAGAAGCCTACCCAGTACAATCAGGGGTGAAAGCAAGGATGCCCATTATCACCGCTATTATTTAATATTATATTAGAAATGTTAGCTATCACAGTAAGAGAAGAAAAAGAAATTAAAGGAATTAGAATAGGCAATGAGGAAACAAACCTATCACTTTGCAGATGATATCATAGTATACTTAGAAAAACCAAGAAAATCAACTAAAAACTACTTGAAGTTATTAACAAATTTAGCAAAGCTGCAGGATACAAAACAAACCCACATAAATTTTCCACATTTCTTTATATTACCAATAAGGCCCAGCAACAAGAGATAGAAAGAGAAATTCCATTTAAAATAACTGTAAACAATATAAAATACTTGGGAGTCTACCTGCTAAAATAAACCAGGAACTATATGAACATAACTATAAAACACTTTTCACACGAATAAAGTCAGATCAAAATAACTGGACAAATATTAATTGCTCATGAGTAGGATGAATCAATATAATAAAAATGACAAGCCTACCTAAAATAATCTATGTATTCAGTGCCACACCAATCAAACTATCAAAAACCTTATTTTATAGAGCAAGAAAAAATTACAACAAAATTCATCTGGAAGAATAAAAGCTTGAGAATATCAAGGGAATCAATGAAAAAAAGTGAAAGAAGGTAGTTTGACCATATCAGATCATAAGGGGTGATTGGTGGGTCAGTTGAACAGACTAGGTACACATTATATTGTAGTAAATGATGATAGTAATGTAGTATATGATAAACTCCAAGATTCAATCTTTTAGAACAAAAACTCATTATGTGACAAAAACTGCTGGGAAAACTAGAAAATACGAAGGCAGAAACTATGTATAGCCCAATATGTCACACCATACACCAAGATAAGGTCAAAATGGATACATGATTGATATATAAAGGGTGATATTATAAGCAAATTAATAGACCATGAAATAGTTCATCTATCAGATTTATGGATAAGGGAAGAATTTAGGACCAAAGAAGATATATATAGATATATATATAAAATGTAAAATAAATTTGATTATATAAAATTTAAAAGTTGATGCACAAACAAAACCAATGCAACCAAAATTATAAAGAAAGCAAAAAACTGGGGAAAAATTTTTGCAACAAGTATCTCTGATAAAGGCCTCATTTCTCAAATATATAAAGAACTGAGTCAAATTTATAAAAATACAACTTATTCTCCAATTGATAAATAGTTAGAGGATTAACAGATAATTTTCAGACATAGAAATCAAAGCTATCTATAGTCATGACAAAATGCTCTATAACACTATTGATCAGAGAAATGGAAATTACAACAACTCTGAAGTACCACCCTATACTTATCAGAGTGGCTAATGTGATAAAAAAGGAAAATGATGCACATTGGAGAGGATATGGGAAAACTGGGATACTAATGCACTGCTGGTTGAATGAACTTTGTGGAATGAACTGGTGGAAAACAATCTTTCTGGAGAGCAATTTGGAACTATGGCCAAAGGGCTCTAAAATTGTGCACACCCTTTGATCTAACAATACCACTGCTAGGTCTATATCACAAAGACATCCAAAAAAAAAAAGGGAAAAAGACCTATTTCTACAAAAAATACTTACAGCAGCTCTTTTTGTAGTGACTAAGAATTGGAAATCAAAGGAATGCCCATCAATTGGGGAATGGCTAAACAAGCTGTGGTATATGGTTGTAATGGAGTATTACTGCACTATAAGAAATGACATGCAGGATGATTTCAGAAAAACCTGGAAAGATGTACATGAACTAATGCATAATGAAATGCAACCAGAAGAACATTGTGCACAGCAACAGCAATATTGTACAATGAAAAATTGTGAATGACTTAGCTATTCTCAGCAATATAATGAACCAAAACAATTACAAAAGCCTAATGGTGAAACATACTATTTTACTCCAGAGAAAGAATTGACATTGATTGAATACAGACTGAAGCATGATATTCTTCATTTTTTCTTTCTTATTTTTTTATTCAAGTTTTCCTGAACAAAATGACTAATATGGAAATGTTTTACATAACTGCACATGTATCACCTCCAGCTTACCATCTCAGGGAGTGGGGAGGGGAAGGAAGGAGGAAAGGATAAAATTTGGAATTCAAAACTTTAGATTAAAAGTTTTAAAAATTGGGGAAAAAATTCTTCTCAGTATAAGTGCAACAACATGGTTCACTTATTTTTTCAGTTTACAAGGCTGCCTTCAGCTATGCCAAAAAGACTTAAAGGAAATATATTCCTGTAGCAGCAAGCACCCAGACACATCCAGGATGCCTGCTAGCACAGGTTCTTAGATCTGCTTTTCTAAAAGAAAAACAGCTTTTGAGGGGTCAAGAATCTTCTTTAATCACATATACCAACAGAGAAAATACAAGCTGAGAAATAAAGACCAACAGACAGCACTTCTAACTGTCTGACCATAAGCAACACATACATCACAAATCAACAGACAGATCCAACAGTCTGACCATTACATAGATACATAGATACATACATACTAGAGAGGGAAGTACCAACATCTGGGTTTTCAAAGTCCGGGGCTCCTTAATGAGACCCAGAGTCTCATCTGGCACATGAACCTTCTTTCAAAGAGTAAAACCCTCACCTCAGAGTATAAATACCCTTTTCAGAGCTGGAAGGCATCATGACCCTCTAGACCCAGTGCCTCATAAGAAATTAACAAAAGGGGTGGGCCTTCCTACAAAACAAGCCTCCGTTAATCAGACTGCCCTTAATGGGCTCCACTTGAGGCCTATTAATGGGCAGAAGATTTTTTTAACTCTCATTAACATTATAATATCTTTCAACTGCTCTCTGCTTCTTTGTCTCTTACTACTACTTCTTTAAGCTAATTCATCATCAGTTCACAAATGAGTGTGAAGGTCCAATATAGTTCTTAAAACAGCAAGCATTATATCAAGATTCACCTAAAGTGAACCTCTTCAAAGGCAAATGTTATGCAAAAAGTCTTCCTCTGATGATGCACGGTAGCATGGAAGGGATTTTCATGGAATGCAAGTTCTGTTCGGAACTACCAAGTGGCTATAAACACAGACCAAGAGTTAGACTGTCATCTAAGGATCAGTCTCCCTAAATTCCTAAGTACAAAGAGGCTAATGAATGATGAATTTTTTCAATCAAATAACTCATAAGACTATCACCTAAGGCAAGTGTTGGCATTTACATTAATGGAGGCAGTGTCCCTACCAAAGAAGTCAGAGATATTTAAAGTAATGAAGTGAGTACAAGATTCAGAACAAGGGAAGAGTACCTTTTCATACCTCTTCTTTGGGGCCAAGTTTGGTCACAACTTCAGCTTCAACTGTTTCTACTTAATAGGAACTAAATCCTAGTAACATGGCAGCTGTTCTTTGATGCCTTTATTTTTAAAGAGGTTGTGGGTAGATAAACAAATTGAGGATTATGATCATCTTTGAAGACAGAGAATATTTACCTTATGATAATCACATATGAAATCATGAACTGAGTAAAACATTATTAATAATGTTATATCTTTAAAACAGTTAAACTTACAACTTATTCTGAGAATTAAACCTAAGTTATCTAGGGAATTACCCTTTAGCTAAGTTGTTTATCCTTTTCCCTGCTACAATCATCTTTTTGATTTTCTGCTATTTATTATATATCCAAAAGAGTATGAGGAAAGGAAGAAAAAAGATGTGAACTTTTTCTTAAAGGCTTGGTAAGAAATGTGACTGAAATTACTAATCAAATACAAGGGATTTTATTATTTATGTATTTCACTTACCGAAACTATTCCCTAGGGAACAGGATAATGGTGTTGACTATGTTAATTTCTTGTCACAAGAATACCAGAAAACTATATTTCCTCCAGTAAATCCAACAACCATTTACTAAGTCAATATCATACACAAGAGACTGTTAGGCACCAGGAGAGGATATAAAGACAAACTGGCACAGCCACTGCTTTCAATCAGTTTATAATCTAGGTTGTTCCCAAATCTCTTCCCTTGAGTCATGTCCATAAATGCAAAATGAAGAGGCAACAATCCAGTTGGTTTGAATATTACAAACAGTTGGTCTGAAGAACAAACCAAGTGAAACAACTGGTTTCTCCTCAACAGAAAGACGCTCTCTCATGAATCAAATGGACAGTTCCCTTGCTTCTTTATTTCACTCTGTTGCAACAGCCATGGTCTTATTATATTCTCTATTATTTCTACTTATACCAGGACTTTTAAAAATTATACTAATAGTGCTACCTCTTCATCATGTCATTTGCTTCCTCACTGCTGCTACGCAGCTCACCATTTCCATGTTGTGTTGCCTAAGCACACTGCAGACACAGGTAAGAAAACACAATCTTCTGGATGTGGTCAGCATTAAATAAAGTCTTCTTCAAAAGAACAAAGATAAAGGCTACATAAAAGAAAAATGGAAAAGTTCTCAAAGAAGGACAGTAAGTCACAGTAATCTCACGGACTACTACAGACACATCAGGCTAGCAAACTGCTTCTTTAGGATAAAAACCTAACTCATTAGCCATCTCCAACATCTAAGAAGTGAATCATCAATGGTTTTCCACACTGTTTATCTTAATTTTTCCTGGTCAAAATTTGTGGAGTGTGTATAATTGCCAAAAGGGTTTATCAGGCAGCTGGAGCCCATTCCTTTGCAAGAAACAATACAAATCTCCTTCTAGAAAGGCAGGTTTGTAAAGGCAAGTGGTCTAGAAAGAAAAATCTCTGAAAACAGAGGCAACTTTATGAAATGCCAGAGGGTTTGTTTATTTTGGAACACCTGAGTGTTAGTGGGGTGGTGTGGGAGCAGCTCTCTGTCTACTGTTTCATCAGCTCTTAATTTAATAGACATACATAAGAATATATATGTTTGTGTGTGCAGTATACATATAAGTACGTACATATATGTAGCAAATGCTCAATAAATGTTTATTGAATCAAGATGAATTAGAAGCACAAAATAATTTTCATAAAGATGTTTCTCCAGGTGCAACTATGTGACTGCATTCAATTTTGATAGACTGTCATTCAACAGTAAGCTGTCAGACAGGTAGAAGGAGAACCAGGATATTAGTATCATGAAAACTTAGAAAAGTGACAGTCTTCAGAAGGAAAGAATGGTCAACTAAGAGATTATTAAGTTTGGAGAAAGCAGTTTTATTAAGTGAGGTCAGAAGTAAGAGAATTAGAGACAAAAAGAGCAGACAGAATTTTTAAGGAGTTTGACCATGAAGGGGAAGACAGATATAGGACAATTTTTCATAACCAATTCCTGGAAAAAGGAGTTGATTGGCCCATCTTTTCTCCATCCTTATTCTTCTGGATCTCTCTGCAGCATCTAACACTGCAGTCCAGCCCCTCTTGCATCTGCTCTAGGTGTTTTTGACCCGGCTATCTTTTTATTAGATAATCAAATCATAATTATGTCTCCTAAACATAGTTGTAGCCTGAAGTTATGTCCTGGCCTCTCTTCCCTTTACTTCCACACTCTCAGCAATCAATCAAATCAGCTCCCAAGGGTTTAATGATCATTTCTATGTACTGACTATCAAACACACAGAACGCAATGTCCAAAACAGGGCTCGTTAATTTCCACCATCACCCCACAATTCCCCTTTCTTCCAAATTTTTTCTCTATCTCTTAAGGGCACCACACACTCTGTAGCTACCCTAGGTGGCATCCTTACCTCCTCACACACTCTCACTCCACATATTCAATCAGCTGCCAGCCCTTGTTGATTTTACCTCTACCACATCTCACATCCATTCCTTTTCTCTATACATACACAGTCACTGCCTTACTTCAGATCTTTATCACTGCTCACCTAGAATGCTGTAATGCCCTCCACCTTAGTCCCTCTGGCACAAATCTGTCCCTCTCCAATTCATCCTCCATGGAACAGTCAAATTGATTGTCCTAACATCCAGCTCTAACCAGGTCATTCAACCCCCTGCTCAACAAATTCCAGGGCTCCTTATGGTCTTTAAGGTCAAATATGAAGTCTCACATTTGTCATTTAAAACACTTTGCAACCTGGCCCAACCTACCTGTCCAGATTTATTACCTATCACTCCTCTTAATTCATTCTACAATGCAACCAAATGAATCTTGCACTTTCTTACACATGGTTCTTCCTCTCCGGTCTTTGTGTCTTTGCATGTTGTTTCTCCAAGCCTTCCAAAATGTAAAATGTATGCCAAAATACTTTCAAAGGCGTATTATTTCTTCTCTGTGGTACTACATGAAGCAAAACTACTATAAAGAGTTCTGATTTCTGGTACTTCACTCCACACAATACCATGTTCCTCAAAATTATAAGAACAGATTCAGATCCTTCTATGTACATTCAAAAGACATTAATATGTTTCCTATGTTAGATACACTGATTTGAACATTGACAAGGAAAGGCAACTAGAATGATTGAGAGGGCACAGACCAAGACCATTGGTTGAAGAAACTGGAGATTTTTACCCGGGAGAAAAGACTTTTAAGGGACATTGTAGCTAGCTAGCTATCTGTAAGTATTTGAAGTACAATCACAAGGAAGACTTGCTCTGTTTGACCCCAGACAGAAGAGGAATTTGCAGAGAAATTTGTGGCTCAAGGTAATAAAAAGCTTTCCAGTAGTAAAAGGGGCTGCACCAAGAATTAATGTGCTCTCAGAAACCTTAGTGTATTCAAAGGGTATTGAGGAAGTTAATTAAGAAAAACAGAGGATCTGGGAATTTCATTTCTGAAAGTTTGAGAGGAGAAATAAAAGGAAAGATAAAAGGAATATACTACTATAAAGGAGAAAGCGTGAGGGGGAACTTTTATTTCCCATAACTAAGGAGCATGAAGAGGAGTATAGAAAAATGGGGA
The DNA here is from genome assembly GCA_028658325.1 of Potorous gilbertii. NCBI lineage: Eukaryota > Metazoa > Chordata > Mammalia > Diprotodontia > Potoroidae > Potorous > Potorous gilbertii. The sequence continues at coordinate 83,423,968 of CM053771.1, read as the reverse complement.
AGGGGTGGGGATAGCAGGCATAATATTAACCATACTCTTATCTGTACCAAATTGTTTTGTGTTCGTCCTTTGTTGCCTAAAAAGACCATGCCATCAGAGAAATGATGACATGACACTGTTTTGAGTGCGGGAGGGCTGTGCAGGGCACCAGCCTCACTTCTCCTCTAGAGCCATCTGAATCCAGCGATCAGATATTCATCACGAAGACTGGAGATGATCCAGGAAGCACTGGGAGACCTTGATAGCTTTAGGCCAAGGTCTTTTCAAGTACTTACTTAGGGTGAGGCAATACCCATTCATTGAATAGGCCTGTTTAAGAAGTAGCCAGGGCATGGCCCCTTTAATGAGGCCAAGAAAAAGAAAGACAATGATTTAGGTATAAAGATTGATACCATGAATAAACTGGAGAAGCAAGGAATAGTGTATTTATCAGATTTATGGAGAGGAGAAGAATTTTTGTCTAAAGAAACGATAGAATGCACTTTGAAATGCAAGATGGATAATTTTGACTACATTAAACTGAAAAGTTTTTGCACAACCAAACTCAATGCATCCAAAATTCGAAGGGACGTAGTAAACTGGGAAAAAATTTTTACGGCTAAGCTTGGGGACAAAGGCCTCATATCTAGAATATATAG
>CM053771.1:83407650-83422830 GCA_028658325.1 Potorous gilbertii | reverse complement strand
CGAACCTATACAGAATTGTATGCTGTCATGGGGAGGGAGGGGGGTAGGGGGGAAAGGTGTGGGGGTATAAAATCTTAACTTTAAGGAAGTGATTGTAGAACATTTATAAATAAACAAAAAAAAAATAAAAAATAAAACTTTAAAAAAAAAAAAAAGAAAAGAAAAAGAAAGACATCAGGCTGGGAGGGAAACAGCAACAAGTTTCTATTAACCACCACTGTAAAGCTAGGAGGGTCCAGAGGAGTCCTTAGGCAGGGACCCATTGGCATCCCAGCTTCAGATTGCAGTAAGTTTAAGGTTTTTTAAGGCAGGGCAGAGGAGAGGAGGGGAGAGATCTGTACCAAACAGAAAGGGGCTGAATGCAGACACAGACACACACACACACAGACACAGACCACAGACACACACACACAGACCACAGACACACACACACACACACACACACACACACACACACAGAAACAGGCAGGGATAGGCAGAGGAGGGATTAAGAAGAAAGATAATACTGGGGAAGAAATAGTCATCAAGAAAACAAACTTTCTGATTTTGAAAAGCTAGGAGAGTGGGGGGAAAGGTAGAAAAGAAAAAAGGCAAGGCTAGGCAGACAAGTGAAGAGAGAAGAGAGAGAGGGAAAGGAGAGGGGGAGGGGAGGAGATTAAGGGCATATCCTTTAAGTGGTGAATGGCTAAACAAATTGTGTGGAATAGTACTGCACCATAAGAAAAGATGAAAGAGACAATTTCAGACAATCCTGGAAAGTAAACACTAACAGAGTGAAATGAGCAGAACTAGAACAACTTACACAATGACAACATCGTAAAGAAAAATAATTTTGAAAGAACTCTGACCAAAGTCGTGACTCACCAGAGGATCTATGATAAAGCATGTCATCTACCTCCTAACAGAGAAGTGCTGACAGTACAGGAAACACATGATTTTGGACAGGACCAATCAACCAATCAATAAATACTTATTAAGCACCTACTAGTGCCAGGCACTGTGGTAAGCACAGGAGATACAAAAGAGGCAAAATACACTAGCTGTATGACCCCTAGGCAAGTCATTTAACCCTGTTTGCCTCAATTTCCTCATTTGTAAAATGAGCTGGAGAAAGAAATAGCAAACCACTCCAGTATCCTTGCCAAGAAAACCCCATGGACAGTATTGGCATGCTCCGATCCATGGGGTCATTTAAAGTCAGACATAACTGAACAGCAACAAGAATGTTCAGAATGGACATAAAAAGGGATAACGAATTAGACAGAAAGATAGCTAGACAGACATAACTATCTATCTATGTCTTTATCTTCTTTAAAAAGTATTAAGTCCCCAATCAATGGCAGCCTTCAAGTAAAGGAGTAAAGGCTATTTGACCACTTGTTGGAGAAGCTGGAAGAATTCTCTTCTGCATGTAGGTTGGGCTAAGTGACCCCTAAGTTCTCTATGACTCAGCTTCTGTTCTTCTGTGACTTTAAACATCTGGGTTAGCTGTGTTGTATGGATCTGAGCAGTCACACTTAGTATATAATTGAAGGGGGGAGGGTTTATTCTTTCTTTTCTCACCCTTATTGTTTTAAAGCAGAAGAGGAACAGCAATTTACATCAACTGCCAATATTCCTAAATATGATCTCATCTTCTGTCTTTGTGTCCTAGCACAGGCTGACCCCACTCCCTTCATTTCTCATTCTCAGCTTCTTCCAAAGCTCCTTTCACACATCGCTTCTGTACAACACTGTTCTTGATCTCCTTGGTAGCCAGTGCTCTTCGTAAAATTATTTTGTGTTTATTTTGTTTGTATTTTGCATTTGATTATATGTGTATACATTATATACAGGTTGTAAGTTACCTGAAGGTAGGGGCTGTTTCATTTTGCATTTTCAGGGCTCAACATAGTGCCTAGCACAGAAGAAAAGCTTAATAAATGATTATTGATTGATTTAATATAGCACTTTTCACTTGTAATTCTTACACATCCATGGTCAAATAGTCAGCACTAACTGCCTCATTTCCTTGACTCAAAGGAACAGACACAAAGTTAGGTTAAGAAGACTAGCGTGCTCTTCTAGGTGACAATACCTTCCATCCTCTACTTAGCACTTTTGTCATTTCACAGAATGCACGCTGGATTATTTCCCCTAACAGTCATCCTTTCCCCCATACTCAAGTCACACAGACCATCTTCCTTCTCCAGGGGGAGAAGGAAAAGTCATTAGCAGAATCACATCTTCTGTTTTGATGCTATATACTCAGTACTAGGTACATCCTGGACTACCATTCTCAAGCAGCCTCACTTATAAATTGGGGTGTAGGGAGGACCAGTACCTTTGATGGCTGCAAAACTCTTTTCAGGGCTGCTTTCCACCTTTGCTGTCCACCTGCTCCACCTAACTCTCACCTGTGACTCCAAGAACCTGCAGGATGTGCAGTGGCCACACCCTGGTAAACCGTTTCAGCACATGGACCAAACCAGGATGATGGTAACCAAGGGGTCCCAAACCCAGTGGTGAGTTAAGGGGGTATGTACCCCAAGCATGTGAAGACTTCCCCTGGTGGAAGGGGTGGATGTGAACAATTTGTTCCAACAGCCATGCAGGCAGCTGAAGCAGGCGATATGGAGCCCTTAGAGCTTGGTTAAGCACCACTGCATCCTGAGTCATCACCAGTCATCTTGACTTTGTCCTACAACTGGATTATGATGACTCTGGAGGAGAAAGTGAGGCTGACAACTTCATGCAACTCTGCCTCACTCAAGTCCAATTTATGCACAAATCAAAAGCCATCACCCAAAAGACAAAAAAAAAAAAAGACCACCTAAAAATTATCTGAACACCAAAGAACCACAGGGGCAGCAGAGGCCAGAAGTCAATAATTTCTAGCCCCTCCCTTGAAACAGGACTATATCACCACCTCAGACGGCTGGATATATCCGTCCTATTTTCAAAGAATGCTTCGATAAGACCCATGACCTCACATGGTAACCTTTTTAAGGAACCTTTTAAGGAAATGCTTATCCTCACAAGAGAAATAATGTGACCTTGTGGCCTTTACTATTTGGCTAGATCTCTCATCTCATCAGTGTAGGCACTCCCTCTACCAGATTCCATCCATCTATCCACACTTTCTTATTCTGTACAACTCCGAGTCATGTCCTTCCACAGATACTCTAAAGGGGTCCATCCAATGTATTAGAGTCCTTCCTACAGACTCCTTAATACTCACTGAATGGAGCACAGGGGCTATTCATCAGTCATAGTTCTAACTTGATAGAGGGATAGCCTGATTCTTTCTGGCTCTGACAATCTCTTTAATACCACTTCAGAACAATCTTTTATTGGTAATATGTTGTAATTCACTTACACTTACTATGTGTGTCTGTATTCGTGCCCCTTTACATGACCCATAATTTTAATTTTCATGACCAGACAGCATCCTGAGAGACTTTTGGTGTTGAAAAGTAGGCCTTTGTTAAAAGCACTCCACAATTTCCCAAAAGTTCTCCTCCTCCTGCTTAATTCTGGGCCCAGTTCCTTGTCTATGTGTCATGTCTAAGGTGTAAGTCCTACTGAATTTGTTCAAAGGGCTATCTATCTAAAAGCACATCACAGTCTTAAATTAGGTATTCTGCATCTACATTGTTTTTCATATGTGGATAGCTGCGGAGATGATTTTGAGAAATTATAGATTTCTGGATGTTCTTCAATGTTCCAGCATTTGACTAATCAATTAACAAGTATTTACTAAAAACTTACTATGCACCAAGCACCATGTGTGCTGATTGCTGAAGACAGACCAAAAACTAGACAGCCAATGCCCTCAAGTGCACTGAATTTAATCTCTAAGGAATTTCTTTTTCCTTTGGATTCTGTGTTGGATATCTTCTGTAAGAATGGCAAGCCTTTGGTGAATAATCACCTTCATATTTTTACATCCTTTACAATATTCAAAAAATCAAGCAGTTACAACTTTCAAGTAATGGATAATCTGACAAGGGAAACAACATGGACGTGTAATTTCATACAAAACAGATAACCAATAGATATGTTAATGGCGGGAGGGTGGTGCTAATAGTTTGAGAGGTCTGGAAAGTTGGTGCTTAAGCTGAGTTTAAAGCAAACTAGAGACTAAGAACAAGGGGAAGAGGAAGTTCATTCCAAGAATGATAGACACTGCAGTAGAAATGGAGTTTCCTATGTGAGAAACAGCAAGAAGGTCAGTTTGGCTAGACCAAAGATCACGCAAAGGGCAGCAATGTGTTATAACGCTGGAAGGATAGATCATGCCTGGCTTGTGAAAAGCTTGAAATACTAAACAAAGGAGTTTACATTCCATGCTAGAGTGGAGGATAGCCCTAGGCTTTGGGACAATCATTTTGGCAGCAGTCTGAAAGATAAATAGGAACAGAGAGAGACTTAAGGCAGGAAGATTAATTTGGAGACTACCACAGCAGTCTAGGTAAGAGGGTCTAAACTAAGGTTATATCATGAAAAAAGGAAAAAGTGATGTTTTTGAAACAAGATATGGAGGTTAAAAGCGACAAAATATGACAACACACTCAACATGTGCAAAGATTACCAGCACAAAGTCATCCACAAACAGAAGCAACCGAAAAACCACAAAATCCATGAAATCGAAGCTTTTTGAAGGCTTCTACCTTCACTTCTATCTTTGTAACCCCAAGAGTCAGCACAGTATTTTGCATGTGGTAGGTGCTTAAGAAATGATTACTGAATTTAATCTCTAAGGAATTTCTCTTCCTTTTGGATTCTGTGTTGGATATCTTCTGTAAGAATGGCAAGCCTTTGGTGAATAATCACCTTCATATTTTTACATCCTTTACAATATTCAAAAAATCAAGCAGTTACAACTTTCAAAGAATCTTGTATGATTCCAGCATATTCATGAGAGATACCTTTCTGGAGGAGACTCTTTAAGGTGTAATTCTGCTCTAAGAAATCAAATGCGTTTTTGTGGTCAACAAACATTAAGCATTGTGGAATTTTCTATTCTCTCCACACTTTAGCCAACTATCTAACTCTAAATAAATACCTGCTATAGAACATGTTGCAAAAACCTTCCTGTTTATTCTCATACTCTAATCAAAATTGTCCTCAATACATATGTATATTATGCTTATAAAGGTGTTGTTGAAATAGGAAGAATGTGGATCAGTAGTTATTAATAGTTTCTCTGTTTCATCATCAGTTCAGTCTGTGAACTTCTCTAAGTGTCTGGAATTTATCTCTATAAGAAAAAGGAAATTGAATCAACACCTGACAAGGTGGAGGATCCTATGAATTCCTGAGAGCATAGAATCACAGCAGGATGTTCTTGGGTGGTTTAAAAGAAAAATAACCATTGAGAAAGAATAATTCACGGCCTACAGAGCAGAAATAAGTAGAATAAAAAATAGAATGGAACAGAAAAATTAGAATCCAATGTAGAAAGTCTCACCAGAGATAGAAATATGGACTGGGAATGCATGTAGATGAAAGTGAAGGACAATATGGAAGAAAAGCAAAAAGCAATAAAAGAAAACATGATCTCCATATAAGCAAAACATTGATGTTCAAGACCAGATGAGCAGAGACTACTTAAGAATTGCAAGTTTCTCAAAAATACAAAAAGTTCCAAAAAATTTGAACATAATTTAAGAAATAATACTTGAAAACTGCCCAGAATAATATTTCTCTTATCAATGTAATGGAAGTTGGGTTGAACAGTGGCTAGTGTTGGGCCTCCTCTTCCTGAGTTCAAATCCAGCCTCAGATACTTACTTGTATGTGTGACTCTGGGCAAATCACTTACCCCTGTTTGCCTTAGTTTCCTCATCAGTAAAATGAGCTGGAGAAAGAAATGGCAAACCGCCCTAGTATCTTTGCCAAGAAAATCCAAAATGAGGTCACAAAGAGTAGAACAAGATTAAAAAAAGCAACTAGCAACGTAAACTATACAGAATGGATACTGATCAGTTTATTTGGGCTAATTTCTTTTAAACTAAGGTAGTAAAAAAGCAAGTGAATTTAGGAACATACTGTAAAAGCGTACTAAAAAGTTCCTTCTTTACTGCAATTGAAAATATGAAGAAATAACATTATCTAGTCTAAAAATCATTTCCAGACTTTTCCCTTTAGGAAAATGTGTAAAAGGTCAAGGATAAAGGTTAAGGTTCTAGGAATGAAGTGCTAACCAAATTTAACTCTTTTCTTGTTATTGTCTTTCTCACCTTCTAAAATTAGACTACTGATCCATGTAAGGGCAGTCCCTTCTTTGAACATCTCATGAAGTGTTCAGGGTATTGATCAGAAGGAGGCAATTCCTTTGATTCCTTCATGTCACCTGTGATGGGTTATGGGGAGCCAAAGAAGGGAGTGGTCAGAGACGGATGAATAATTTTAGGAGGATGGTTCTCTAATCGCTTTACCAAAAGATTAAGGATTGGATTAGATGAAGAAGAATGTTAATCACAAAACCACATTTCATTATTTTGTGCCATTTTCTTGTTCAAGTTTTCTATAAATGTTATCTCAAAATGTCTTGGAGAAAAAGATGCCCAAGAACATAAAGAGACTGTATCAGTTTGGATATTGCTCTAAGTTAGAAATTCTTCATTTTAAAATAATGGTAAATATGTTAAAACATTTCTGGCAGATTTGTGCCTAAAAGACAGAGTATAGTATTAATAGTGATTTTTTTTTCTTCAACAATCCAAACTCATGACCCAGACACCTAAATTAAGAGTTAAAATTCCTCAAAATAGTTATCTTAACAGCTTTTCTCAGCAGAGAAACAAATGCCTTACAGTTCAACTTCTTAACGTTTCAGAGAATTGCATCATTATCTAACTTCTGTCTACTGAAGCAAATATTTCATGTGATGCTTTATCAAATAACAATACCTTGTGAGCTCTGGCAGTGTCACTTCTCTGATAACGAACGGTCTGCATCCAAGATCCAGGGAGACAAAGAGAAGGTTAAAGGCTAATTTTGCACTATCAGTCAAGCAGTCAATCTCTAAGAGTGTGTTGGTTTGGTTTGGTTTGGTTTTTAATATTCTAATGAAATGCTCTAAGTCAAGTCAGTAAGGCCATAGTTCTCTTGCATAATTTCTCAGAATCAAGAGAAGCCCCTATATAGTACAGCTACTAAGGATATGTATCCCAGGTGGTTTTCCAGACTTTAATTAAGTATGGGTTACACTAAGATGTTCATATTATAGAAAAACAATTAGTATGCCCAGACTTTTAATTTTTTACACAGTGCTGATGAATTCAGATGGCATACAAATGTCTTAGGTCTGAGGGAATAAACTAATCTTTATCTTTATCATAAACTCATATGGTTTGTGCTGTAACGGCTGCACTGTTCTTAGCACAGACTCAGTTACAGTTCAATTAATGTAACAGATGTATTCCTGAACAGGTGTGCGTGTATCAACTTTCTTTTTATCAGACAGGGGCTCACTATTTAAAGGAATGATCACAGAATTCCTTCTTAAATCACAAAATTATTTTGTAAAAAGCTTGATAATGGCTAACATTTAAATACAGTTGGGTTTTTACATATCAGACTTACTTCAAGTGGGATACAATGGACTGGATTCAAAAGGTCATCATGAGCTCATCTAGGAGAACCTAATTTAACTACCCCTGAGAACTCTACCTCATTTTTATAAATCTCAAGAAACAGAAGACAGCGAATTAACAACCCCAGCAGTCAAGAAGTCCCTTTTTGCTTCTAATTTAAATATGTCTTTCCCATTATGACTTAGTTCCATTTTCTTTGCTCTCTCTTTTGTTTCTCTTTTATTTCCCAAAAGCTTTTAGGAGCTGATGAACCCTATATTTTACTGTCATGATTTTATGCCACATTGATAGGAGCAATGTTAAAAATAAGATACAAATATATAGTAACCTTAATCATTAGAATAGGGCTTCATTTGGAACATGACCCTGTTCTAACTAAAAGTACTCTGTGCATGTAAATTGCCCATCCATGTGAGAAATTAGTAGTTCGAGTGTACTTGGATATCATTAGAACATGACTAAATCCAGCATATCAAGCATTACTATGGTCTCCCAAAACATCCACAGTTTGCATAGGTATTTGGTTACTCAGTTTTAATCAATCAATAAGTATTTATTAAGCTCTTATTATATGCCACATACTGTATTAAGTGTTGAGGATTCAAAGGCAAAAAAAAAAAATGAAGCAATATTTGTTCTCAAGGAGCTTTCATGTTATTAGGAGAGAGAACACTTGCATATACGTGTAAAATATTACATGTAATAAATACACAATAAATACAAAGCTATTAGGGAGAGAGGGCACTACTATTTGAGAAATCAGGAAAGGCTTCGTACAGAAGTTGGGGTCTGAGCCGCATCTTAAACTATGTAAGGTATAATATATCCATAGGTGTATATGAAAGAATGAGTTTTAAAAAACATTCATGAAGCACTTACTATGTGTAAAGGGGCAGCTAGGTGGTGCAGTGGATAGAGCACCAGTGTAGGAATCAGGAGGACCTGTGTTCAAATCTCATCTCAGACACTTGACACTCACTAGCTGTGTGACCTTGGGCAAGTCACTTAACCCCAATTGCCTCATCTTGGATCATCTCCAGTCATCCTGATGAAATATCTGGTCACTGTATTCAGATGGCTCTGGAGGAGAAGTAAGGCTAGTGATCTGCACAGCCCTCACTCAAAACAAAGTCAAGTGTAAGTCATGTCATTACTTGTCTGATGGCATGGTCTTCTCAGGCAATGAAGGATGAACACACATACACTATGTGTAAAGCACTATGCTGAGCACCAGGGATGCAAAGAGAAAAGTAGGACTGCTTTCAAAGCACTTACATTCTAATGGAGACATGAAATAGACAAGATGTTTCAGGTATGGGTCAGATGGAAAGACACTGTGATCTTAGGGAAATATAGATGATGGATGTATAAATGGAGAGACAGATATATCTTATATATGAGTACTCTGCATCACTTTGAATTTAAATTTTTCCTTGTTTTCATATCACTTAAACCAGTTATCTCCTTCATTACTAATTTCAATTCTAAACCAAGTAACCTGAGAAGAGGGCTATTATACCCAGACAATATAGATCACATCAAGTGAATTATACAACTGGAAAATCTACTACAGTCATTTTTTTTTTTTTGCAGAGGGAATTATGTTTTAACCACCTTTCTAACTGCCTCCTTCTTTAGTGAGTGACCATAAAACCAGTGATAGTTTCAGTTTCTCACACAAAAACTTCAGGAATTCATTGGTCCCTGTAAAGTGCTACTTTGATTATTTTAACTGAAATCATGCTGAGAAGCAGGCTAGCTCCCATTGAATTCCAGATTATAACTGTGGAGCTGGAATATTCTTCCTCCCTAGACCTCCAAAGTCTTTATTTGCTGATATGACTTAAAAAAAAAAAAACCCCTCAAGCCCTAGAAGCATCCTGCTTTGAGGAAGGGAATACCAACTTAAATAACTGTACTCGTCCCTTTAGGATTTCAAACACCTGATACATACCAGTTTAACTCCTAAATTAGGGGAATTTATTCCGATAATCCACACTTTTACATACACTCTGAATGGCAGCCACTAAGGTCTATCAAGAATGTGTCCCATGGATGATGTAGAGGAGTTGAATAACCATCAAGAACATTTTTTCCCACTGATTAAAAGAAGAACAAGATTGATTTTTCCGTTCCCTTATCAACAAGGTCCATCCTAACCCTGGCTCTGGCAATAAATTACTAAACTGTCAGCAACCACAACTCCACATTGGTGTCTTGGCCCTCTAAAGGATATTTTTAATTGCTTTACAATCAAAATATTGGCAAAACATAACAGAATACAGAAAAACATTTTTCTGCCCTTAAGCCAAAATGTTGAAACATGGAGGCTGAATATTTATTCAACTGAATTAAATGTCTTAGAGACCACTCCAAGAAGCCCTAGGCATAAAATTCACCTTAACTTTTAGTGCTTCTAAACAATTATTAACAGTAACAGCAAAAATAATCATAAAGGCCACATAAGAATTAAACCAATTCTACTTTGTACCCATTGGTGGAAAACCTTTAAGAACAATTGTCAATTTTTTTTAAAGTAATTTTCCTGGGACAAAAGATCCTATGCAAAATAATTAACTTTTCCACTCATAAAAATAACAAAGTTTCAAGCAATAAATTAAGTAAATAATTGCTGCTTTTGCTGTTTTCAAGTCATCTACCTTGTCTTTAAATGTAAGCCTACAGTTAAAATTTAAATTTACATGAGAAAAGGAAAAATCTCATTTTGGAGACCTTGCACTTCGGACCAATGCACAGGCTACCCTTCGGAATCACTACTACAAGTTTCCAAAGTATGTTACCAAAATCCACCAAGAGAAGACAAAAGCTGTTACCTCAATAAAGCAATAATGCTGAGAAAACTCCCATCACCTCCTAGCTCTAAACACATGTGTGCACACCCCATCTAAGGAGCTGGCTCCTCATAGATACACACAACACAGGCGGCATCACAATGTCCACCTGTTTTAATAGCTGTCTGAGAGCAGCCCCCTCCAAAAGCCCACTGACCTGAGCGCGGCTGGTCTCTGGCCCTCCATTGGAAATTCCTGGAGCCAATTCCTTTCCCTTTGGGGGCACTGGCTTAGAACAGCTGCCCAACGGCGGGATTCTCCTGAAGGAGGATCGCTTGTGCACCGCCAGCAGAGTGACATCTGGATCGCTCAAAGTGGCCAAGGAGGACTGGTCCAGCCGGCTCCCCTTCATCTCCGTCCCGACGGTCCCCACAGACCTCCCAAAGTCAAGTTCACTTCTGCCAGCCGCTTCTGGGATGTGAGAAGAGATGCCCTCTTTCTCCAACACCCCCTCCCCGAGCTCAGAGTCGCCGTGCGCTGCCCCCAGACCGTGGGTCCCAGCCCCAGCAGGCTGCGCCCTCCCTCTCCGGGCTCGCTCTCTTTCCACTCTGCCTCCTCCCGGCACCGTTTCACTCCTTACCGTGCATTCACTAATCTCTGCGCACGGCCCCAAGGCTCACCCAGCACGGACTTGCCTTTCAGGGACTCCAGAGGCACTGGGGGGATGAGCGCCAACCCTACACACAATGAACTCCCAAAGCTAAAGGCGATTTCCTCCTCGCCTTGTGCAGTCCCAGCTCCTAGAAAACTTGCCCTTCTATTACGGAATTACTAGAGTTTCCCTGGATGAAACAGAGCTCTTTCTTTTACTAGTTGGTAGGCTACTTTGTTACTGGAACATTTATTTCCTAGGCAACATGACTTGCGTTTTTCAACAGTATAAAAATGTTTGATTTCCCCTTGGACCAAGTCTTTACACTAGGAGGAAAAAAAACCCTGCATGTGTACGAATCTGTTAGACATCACATGTTTTCTTAGAAAAACCTACCTCACAAGCTAGCTAGGAGAAAAGTACTCTGAAGCTATGGAAAAACTACACAGACAATAAAATCTTACAATAATGGTCCTTATGATTAAAATTAAATAACATAAAACTTACAACAGGCTCTCTGATTCTGCCACTTAGCTGGACAAGTTATGTAAGTTCACTGGACCTCAGTTTCCTCATTTGTAAAAATGAAGATAGTATACACATTACAGAACTTTTGATTAAGGTTAAACAGACGGTTTGTGAAAGCGCTTTGTAAGCTGTATAGTCAATAACTATACAGATGTAAGATGAAGTAATACTGATGTGGAAACAGAAATAATATTGATTGACTTTGTAAAGCCCTTGGTGCCCTAAAGTCTCCCCTTACCACAAAACTTCCCCTTATCCTGGACCACATAATTCCCTGTCCCCACCCCCTCACCTGGGGAATGGGATTTCCTTATCTTGTGTCATTCATGGCCCTCAAGCTGTGCCTTTATCTCCAAGACTTTCCCTAAATCTCCAACCCCCACAAGGAAACCTAAAATCATCCTATATAAACCTGGTTCCTTTCCTATACCATTGCCTCTGTTTACCTCCTTGCTAAATCTCAGGCCAGCTGCTTTTGTGTCAATAAAGTTCCCAGTGGCTACAGAGGTCTAAGGGAATCATCCACATTTTGAACCAGCTCTCCCATCTCTGTCTCTTCAACATAAAGGGGCCGAAACCCAAGAATCCAAATGTTAATTGGACTCCAGTGATCTTCTCCTAGCCACGGGGATAAGAGGTAAACATCCTGTTCTCTGTTCTCTCCCCCAAACCTTTTTGCTCCCACTGTCTCCCTAGCAGCGAGACCCCTGGAGTGCCCAGACGCCTCCAGCGGCCTCTGTAGCTCCACTGACTTCTGGATGGTCAGCCAGACTGTGGACCCTCGTAGAAGGGGACGCCCTTGGCTGGTTCGGTCTCATTTTTTTCTCCCTTCTTCCTGGGACGCTGGGAAAAGTGGTGAGAGGTTGCTTGGAGGGGAATTCGGGGAGATCTTAAGGAAAAGTCACTAGTGTTCCACTGTAACACAGCCTGACCTCAATGTAAACATAGCCCAACCTCAATGTAATCTAGAAAAGTAATTTGTGAAGGGGATTTCTAAACAAAACAAGCTTAGTGGGAAATTTGGTCTCCAGAACGTAAAAAAAAGGCACCTTGCTCTGCTTGAGCAGACTTTTTACCCCGTCTTGTTGCCCCAACACCTTGGTTTATCCGGTTGTTCCTTCCCCTCCCGCATGGGACATTGAGGGAGGTGAGGAGGTGGGCCTTTGCACCTGGTTTTCTTTGGGGGCCCCTGCACCCCAGTTTCAGGGTCTCTGTGCCCTGTGGGCCTCTGTGCCTGGTTTTCTTTGGGGGTCCCTGCACCCTGGTTTTAGAGTCTCTGTGCCCTGTGGGCCTCTGTGCCTGGTTTTCTTTGGGGGTCCCTGCACAGGGTCTCTTTGCCCTGTGGGCCTGTGCCCCTGGTTTACTACCTAGATGTAAGCTTTCTCACTGTCTTTAATTTTTTCTTCCCCTCCCTGAGGGATAGGTATTTTCTGGTCTGCTAAGTTTCAAAGGTAAAAGAGACAAGGAACTACAGCTCCTCTCCAGCCAAGACTGAAAGGCCAGTGATTGGAGCCCATGGACCTAGGCACACCTTCCAAAGCCTTATCTGGAAGGGTAAGTACAATTCCCATATTTCTCTCACTGTTAGGAAACTAGGAAAACTGTGAGTGCTCCCTTCCCTCTGCACCCCAATACTCCCTGTCCCTATGCCCATGCCTACAGGATAGACCTTCTCTCCTGGCCTGCTGGTCACTAGATCCTTGCAGCTGGACTCAACAGGACTTCCCTGAGAGTTCCCCCTAGGTTAGCAAAAATGTGAATTTATAGATAATAATATTTTCTTTTAAAGTGCTAAAAGTACTGGGCCTTAGAAATTAAAAGGTTACCAGTAGTAATTATGAATCCAGATTTGATTTGCTCATTCAACTAAGTTACAGTCACCTGATTGGTAATTAATTGGTTCTGTTTCAAGTTTTAAATACATACTTGTAGTATGGTTATATTTCTATAATTTCTTGTTGTATAATTTTGTATTACCTATGTTGTTAGAAAAGCAATTTCTCTTATAATCTAGATGTTGTTAGATTATTACCAGATTATAAGGTTCTTAATTACAAGAATTTTGGAACCATCTAAGTCATAAATTCTTATCAAGTCTGTGTAAAGTCTTCTGTGTAGCAGAATTCCTAGTGAGTAGTCATGGAGTTCCTAAAGAAAGAACTTGTTTTGGTGAGAATTTGAAAATATATAGAAATGATCTCTGAGAAATACCGCAAGCTACTCAGAGAAAATGTGACCATTGCAGGAGGTCTAGAACAGCTGAGAGGACACTTCTAGGCTCTGCCTAGAATGGGATCCTCCTGATTCAGTTTCCCCATTGTGTTCCTTTGAAAAAAGGAATGTTTCCCACCTAAATATTCCTGAGTCTGGCTATGAGGTGGAACTGATACGAAGTGCTTGCAAAACTGTGATGTTTTATCTAATCATGTCCTTGCTTTTCCTTTTGATAGCAACTTTCTGCAATCAAGGCAAATGGTCAGTCTGAATAGGTAGTTATTCTATACCCCAGCTGGGTAAATCAGTACTTCATAGCCATGTGAAAAATTAAATCCCTGAAATAGAACATTCTTTCTGAATGATATGGAAATAATTAGACAACAGGAAAAGAAATTTGTGAAATAAAGGTACAAACACAGTGTTGAATCATTATCCCATAGACTAAGGCTGGGATACATCTGAGCTACTACACTGAAGTGTGTGTTTAAGATATAGGCTATTCAGCCTAAGATTATATTCCTTTTTTATATGTTAAACAACTTAGTAAATGAGTATTTGGCCTAGTCATATGCTTGTTACTACTAGATATATGTCCGTATGGAATAAGGTACTTAAGTGTTTTAAAATGATGTTAAAATAATTGAGTATTGGTACAACTTGATTAAAGGACCTACCTGTTATTCTATTAATTACTGAAATTAGATCAGAAATATCTTCAGTTTGAGGAAAAGAATTTCAGTGCCATTTTCTTAGAAGGAGGGAACATGGAATATTTTTGTATTAATGGAAAAGTCCATTCCCCAACTGATAAATGGTCAAAGGATATGAACAGGCAATTTTCAGAGGAAGAAATTAAAGATATCTATAATCATATGAAAAAGTGCTCTAAATCCCTATTGATTAGAGAAATGCAAATCAAAACAACTCTGAGGTACCACATCACACCTATAAGATTGGCAAACATGACAGAACAAGAAAATGATAAATGTTGGAGAGGATGTGGGAGAGTTGAAACACTAACTCAATGTTGGTGGAGCTGTGAGCTCATCCAGTCATTCTGGAGAATGGTTTGGAACTATGCCCAAAGGGCTACAAAAATGTGCGTACCCTTTGACCCAGCAATATCGCTACCAGGACTGTATCCCCAAGAGATCATAAAAATGGGAAAGGGTACCACATGTACAAAAATATTTATAGCAGCTCTCTTTGTAGTTGCCAAAAACCGGAAATCAAGGGGATGCCCACGAATTGGGGAACGGCTTAATAAATTATAGTATATGAACGTAATGGAGTACTATTGCACCATAAGAAATGATGAACAAGAAGACTTCAGGGAGGCCTGGAAGGACTTATATGATCTGATGCTGAGCGAAAGGAGCAGAACCAGGAGAACTCTGTGCACAGCAAC
>CM053771.1:83389154-83407150 GCA_028658325.1 Potorous gilbertii | reverse complement strand
ACACACACACACACACACACGCAGAGAGACAGACAGAGAGCACAGGATGAGTTGAATAGAAAGGGATCACATCTAAAAAAATAAAATTAAGGGGTGAGAGGAATATATTGGGAGGAAAAGGGAGAAATGGAGTGGGGTAAATTATCTCTCATAAAAGAGGCAAGGAAAAAGCTTTTTCAATGGAGGGGAAAAGAGGGGAGGTAAGAGGGGAAAAGTGAAACTTACTCTCTTCACATTTCGCTTAAGGAGGGAATAACATGCTCACTCAGTTTGGTATGAAAATCTATTTTACAGTACAGGAAAGTAGGGGACAAGGGGATAAGCAGGGTGGGGGGATGATGAAAGGGAAGGCAAATGGGAGGAGGGAGCAATTAGAAGTAAACACTCGGGGAGGAACAAGGTCAAAAGAGAGAATAGAAGAAATAGGGGGGCAGGATAGGATGGAGGGAAATACAGATAGTCTTACACAACATGACTATCATGGAAGTCTTTTGCAAAACTACACGTATATAGCCTATATTGAGTTGTTGGCCTTCTCAGTGGAGATGGGTGGGGAGGGAGGAAGGAAGAGAAGTTGGAACTCAAAGTTTTAGGAACATATGTTGAGAATTGTTCTTGCATACAACTGGGAAATAAGAACTACAGGTAATGGGGTATAGAAATTTATCTTGTCCTACAGGACAAAAGAGAAGATGAGGATAAGGGAAGGGAGGAATGTTAGAAGGGAGGGCAGATTGGTGGAAGGGGTAAGCAGAATGCTCGGCATTTTGGGGTGAGGGAAGGGGAGAGATGGGGAGAAAATGTGGAACTCAAAATTTTCTGGAAATGAATGTTGAAAACTAAAAATGAACAACTAAATAGACACATAAATAAATGAATGAAAGGAGTTGACCCAATATGGTGAATCTTTAATAAACTTTGTTTTCCTTGACATGGGTTGAATTCATTCAAGCAAGACTCCAGACGTCAGTATTTTGGGGTCCTGAGCACCCCAAACCTCAACAAGACCATTACCAAATATCTAGCTTTTATAATGGATGGCAGTGAAATCTGATGACTCCTTGATCTAACATGGGGATCAATAATTGTATTATTAAGTACTTGTTATGTGCTGGGCACTGTTCTAATGCTGGGAATAGGAGGACAAAGAATGAAACAGTGTCTACGCATGATGAGCTTACATTCTAGCTGGGGAGACAGCAAGTATGTATAAAAACATATACGGCACAAATATAAAATTATCAAATGCCTTTATATATACACAGACGCACACAAAGTAGTCAAATACAAGGTATGATAGAAGGAAGTACACTAGTAGGTGGGGAGATAGGGAAAGCTTCATTGTATATTAGAAAAGGGGGGCTCCATGAAGCAAAGGTAAGTAGGGTATGAATTCCAGGTGTGGAGTAGAATCAGAGAAAAAGCACAGAGGTGCAGTGTCATGAGTGAGAAGCACACAATGCCAGTTTGGTTAGACAGCAGAGTACAGGATGGGGAGAAAGGTCTGGTAAGGTGTAATGTTAATTAGATCTTCCCTGCCCATTAATAGGTCTCAAGTACCTTTTGTAATGAGGCACTGATTCTCATGGGCTGTGAAGCTCTCTGACTCGGAAAGTGTAAAAAGATGCTGAGGTGAAGTTTTGCTTTGGGGCTTATTCACTTGGAAGTGTTTGTTTGGCCAGATGAGACTCTGGGTATTCACAGAGGAGCCCTCCCTCCCCTCCACTTTGAAACCCAGATGTTGGTGCTTCTCTCTCTGGTAACTATGTATGTATGGACAGCAATCAACCAACCACGTATGAAGAGACAGTTGGATCTATCTGTTGATCTGTGATGTATATGTTACTTGTGGTCAGACAGCTGGAAGCCTTATCTATTGATTATTTCTTTGTATTTTCTCTGGAGTTCAGGGTGCTGACTTTTTCCCCTGAATTAAGTGAATGATATATGTGCTTGATAAAGTGATTGTTGACCCTTCAAAAGTTGCCTTTCTTTTTAGAAAAGCAGATCAAAGAATCTGATAGCAGATCATACAGAATGTGTCAGGGTGCTTGCTTTTACATAAGGCTGGAAAGGTAAATTGAGGTCAGATTGTAAAGAGTTTTAACGGGAGTTTATATTTCATTTCAGATGCAATAGAAAGTCACTAAAATTAGTTGAATAGAGGAGTTACAGAGGAAACTTGCACCTATGGAAAATTATTTCGGCAGAAGTGTGTAAGATGGGATGAATGGCAACCTAAAGAAGGGAGCCCAATTAGGAGGTTACTGCAGTAAGCAAGGTAGGTAAGAAAGGCCTAAATTAATAGAAGGGGTAGGCTGCAAAAGATGTTGTGGAGGTAGAAACAGCAAGATTTGGCAACTAATTGGGTATGTAGTGGTGAGGGAGAGTGAGAAGTCAGAGATGATGCTGAAACTACAAACCTAAAATACAGGAAGGACAGTGTTGCCTTTGAAAGAAATAGGAAAGTTTAAAGAGAAGGAAGTTAGGAGGCAGGATGATGAAGATGGCTCTGAGATATCCAGTGTGACATCCAGTGTGGAACATCTGGTAATACAAGATTGAAAATGGAGATGTAGATCTGAGAGTCAACTGCATAGAGATGATAGTTAAACCCATGGAAACTGATAAGATTGCCAAGAGTATAGAGTGAGAAAATAAGAGCCCAGAATAGAATTTTGGGGAGTGACACCCATAATTGAGAGGCTTAACATGAAATGGGCCAGGAAAGAAGAGACAGGAGAGGTCAGATGGAGGCAAAACAGAGAAAAAGAAATGGGATCCAAGAGAGAGGAGTTAGCAGTGCCAAATGCAGAGGTCAAAAAGGATCGGCATGGGAAAAGTCCCAGCAGTGACAATGAAGATATCCTTGGGAACTTTGAGGAAAGCAGTTTCAAATGAGTGACTAGGTTAAAAGGAACAATGGGAAGGGTTGAGGAGTGAGGGAAAGGAGAGGAATTCTAAGCAACTGTAGACAACTTTTTCAAGGAGTTTGGCCAATAAAGAGGGGAGAGATAAAGGTTGATAACTTGAGGAGATGGTGGCATCTAGTGAAGGTTTTTTTAAGAATATGGGCAGAGGGGGCTGTTTGAAAACAACAGGGAAGGACTGATAGGGAGTTGATAGGGAGAGGCTACAGTAGCAGGTTTAAGCCTTCTGAGTTTATCTTTGAGCTGCAACAAACCGTGTGTTATAAGACTATATGGTCTGTTCCCACTTACAGAACAATATTTGTGTGACCAACTCTTCCAGAGTCTTTCTAGGTTGGCTGAAGAAGTATTTTCATGACCTCCTCCTTATATTCACTGTAAAGAAATCTGCCTGAGTTTCTGAGAAATCTAATTCAGTTTAAACTCTGTCACAAGTAAATAATCACCTCTAAAGATGCCCACATTCTGGCCTAAATTTCAAGTTACTGCTTCCTTTCCTTCTTCCCATGGACACCAGGGCTAAATTCACTCCAGTCTGCCTCACAGTCAGTAGAGTCAGCAGTCTGGGATATTCAACAAAAAGAACAGCTTTCACTGTAAATATATATCTCTGTGGGAGATATAAAAGAGTCACACGTGGTCCCCACCTTCAAGAAACTTACAATCACAGAATTAAAGAGTTGGGGTAGGGGGCGCCTCAAGACTCTGGCCTGGGCCCTCTCTCTTCTATCTATACTCTATTTGATTGGTTCCTTCAGCGACCATAGATTCAATTACCATCTCTATGCATATGATTCTCAAATCTATTTATCCAGCCCTAATCTTTCCCCTGATGTCCAGACTCCCAGCTCCAACTGCCTATTTGACATCTGCCCAAATGGATGTCCCTTAGTCATCTTAAATTCAGTATCTTCCAAACTGAACTCATCATTTTTCTCCCAAAACCCTCTGCTCTTATTAACTCCTGTTACTTTCAAGTGTACCACCAGTATACTCCCAGTCATCCAGGCTTGCAACCCTAGGTATCCTCTTCAATTTCTCACTCCTTCACCACCACTACCACCCATAGCCAATCTGTTGTCAAGTTGCCTGGACTGTACCTTCATAACATCTCTTGTGCACATCGATCCCTCCTTTCCTCTGACACCAGACTGTAAGTTCTCTGGGAGCAATCCCCAGCTTCTTTTATTATTGTAAGTAGTGGTAACAACACCAACTAGAGTTTTAAAACTTCAAGTTTAGCAAAGCATTTCACACATATTACCTCATTTTACCCTCACAACAATCCTGAAAGCTAGGGACTATTATTGTCTTCATGTTATAGATGAGGAAACTGAGGCAGACAGAGGTTAACTGACACCCAGGATTGAACAGTGATCAAGTACAAGAGCGAGATTCAAACTTGAGTCTTCCCAACTTCAAATCCAGGGCTCTATCCAAGAACCACTTGGACGAAAGGAAACAATTTGTACTTAGAGCTTCAGAGAGGAAAATTTTCTCTCTGTTGACAGCACCTGCTCTCCCTACATGTTCTAATGACGTCATCTACCTCCACTTTAAACATGCATGTAGAAGGGAACCCCTCTGAAAACCATCTACTTCCCCATTTTGGCTTTACATCATCCTGACAGATAGGCTCTGTGTTAAATGAATGGATTGGTTTATAGAGAGGCATTAACCAGGTCTCAATATGGAAAAAAATGCACAACACCTTACTAGTAAGATTTTTGAGTCAGACTGGAAGTAATTTTCCATATTCATGTATAATTACAAAACCACATTTCAAAGACAGAATGGTGGTGATTTGGAGGTTTTCTGCTATTCTGGATTGTTCAAGACTCTCATCCCATCCATCAGTATTTACAATACAGGAAATCATCCATAAAGGAGGACCTGCTGCAGAGTAATAACAAGTCATGATAATAACTTATATTCAAGGAAGGGGAAATGGGGGGTAGGGGAAGAAGGGAAAGAGAGTACGCATTTATATATGTGTCAGGCTTCAAAGTAACATTTTTTCATTTGGTCTTCACAACAATCCTGTAAGGTAGCTGGGTAAGTATTACCATACTGTCAAGTCATGTAGGCATTTCATTTACACAACTCTATACAATCCCTCAGAGGCATGCCTCTCCTGGCCAATAACCTGTTGGTATCTAGGATACTCCCATTCTGATACACTTGTGTTCAAGACCTAGAAGTAGAATATCTGAAAGTTCTTAGGGCTTTCTAGGTCCCTAGTCTCCACTTTTAAAAATTCTTAACATATAAAATGAGCATCTCCATATTTAAAGGAGAACCCAAAAAGCACACAAAATTGTGAATCTTGATTATGTATATTTTGCTTTTCATTCCAAGTATGTAATAAATTCAACATGTGTCTTTCAAAATCATTCTACTGGTTTGTTTTCATTCTGGTCTTCTTTCTGTTCTCTTTTATGTATTTCTTTAAAATATTTCAATGATTCTCTTTTCTTTCTTTTCTTTTTTTCCTGGGGCAGTGGCAGTTTATGCAAGGTAGGGGCAAACAATATTGTTACCACCCTCAGCCTTCCTTCCCCCTCTTCCCTCATTAGAAAATTTAAAAAAAAAACCCTTCTAACAAAGAAAAGTAAAGCAAACCAAATGCCCATGTTGGCTGTGTCTTCTTTTGCAACTTGGGTCAATCCCCTCACTATCAGGCAGTGGGCGGCATGCTGCATCAAAGCTCCTCAGGAATCTTGGCTGGTTCATCGCACTGAAAGCCTTCTTAATTCTTTTGAGGTGGTTTATTTTTACAGTATTTTTATTTCTCTTGCATAAAATTGTCCTCATGATTCTGATCACTTCATCATGCAAGAGTTCATACAAGCCTCAAGTTTTTCTGAAACTACCCCTTCGTCATTCCTTATGGTTCAATAATATTACATTACATTCATATAACATAGTTAGTTCAGCCATTTGATGAACTCAACTTTCTTTTCAGATCTTTGCTACAACAAATAGAGTGGCTGTTTTTATACATATGAGTCTTTTTCCTTTTTCTTCCATCTCAAGGCCTAGGAATTACTAGTATCACTGGGTCAGAGTATGGCCAGTTTAGTGACTTTTTGATAGGGTTCTGACCTTTTAACTTTTCTTCTATTAACAAACTTGTCCCCTATCACGGACTTCCCTACATGTTCACAGGCTCTGGGGAGAGCCTCCGTGGCCTTGCCCCACAGGACAAGGACATTACCGTTTACAGTGGCCTGGGCAAACCAATCCCTCATCATGAGAAGGGAGCTGGCCTGCTGTTTGCTTTGGAAGTCAGCACTGAAAAGTCTTTCCTACAGTTTTAACCCTTGCTCAGCTCTCCATCCTCCCCAGTATGGTCCCTGAGTGTGGAAAAGGAATTCCCCTCTTATGTTAAGTTCATTCAAATGAGAAAAGGAATGTTATTTATAGGGGGAGAAGGGAGAGGCCCAGGACAAGTGTTTATTAAGCACCTACCATGTGCCAGGTACTAAGCTAAGAGCTTTACAAATATCTCGTTTGATCTCATTTATAGCTAATTAAAAATGTGAAAGCATAGGGAAGTCAGTCCCTGCCTCAAGGGGTTGGTTGAAATGAATTGAAGCTGTAATGGGCATTATTGTTGGAGTATGGTTTATGCTGGATGATCATTAAGGACCCTGTCACCCCTAAGATTCTATGCTATTTCTCCCCTCTCATTTGTCCTCTGCCATTTCCTTTAATCTATCTAAATCTTACTCATCCTGTAAGGTCCAACTTCAGTTCTACCTTCTCCCTGAAGCTTTCTTCTCTGCTTATTCTGGCCCAAGCTGAGCTCTGTCCTCTACACTCCTCTAACACAAACACTTTGGCACTTCTCCACATTGCTTCATCAACTGTTATCTAATTACTTCATGTGAGTATGTCTTATCTCTCTTACTGAGATCATGATCAACCAAAATGTTTGGCTGAATGCACATTGCATGTGTAGCTTTGCAAGTTCTCCCTAAGGGCAGGAAATCATTTTATTCTACTTTTTTTGAAAAATGTCTTTCATTCTCCCACCAGTCCAGTGCTAAGCAAATATGAGGCGCTCAATAAATACCCATTCAATTAGTTAGGTAAAAGGTAAGTTTTCTGCCTAGAATGTCATTACTGTTTCAAATTCTCTTTCTTGAAATAAAAATAAAGAAATTCATTAGCCAACCATAGATTCTTTCCAGCATTGGATGTTTTCAGGTATCTCTTTCTACTAAATAGATGTATTATTTTTATTTAAATATTATTTAAGTATCTGGATTATTTTTTGTCTACCCACAAGTGTTAAATTATTTTTTTTTCTAGAATCAACCTCATTTTGTTTATCTCCTACCCCTGCTCCAAGTCTCTGTAGGTCTTCTTTTTTTGTATGAAAGTTGAAATCTCTCTAGTGTCCTAAACAATTCTGCTGCAACCTGAGAAGCCTGGGTCCAATGAAGGGATAGGGGGGTTCATATTTCCATGAGCCTCCCAGGACAAAAGGACCATGCTTGGAGGAGGAGACATCAGACTGGAATCTTTCAGTTCTTACAAAGGTCACCTGTTCAGTCACGCTACAAACTTGTACTGGGAGTGGCTGCTTAGAGATGATGTTTGACCATCCTTTTCCCTGGGAAGCAGAAAAGGCACAGAGAACAAACAACTCCTGAGAACTTCTGCATGATGAGTGGCAACGGTGACCAAGAACTTGACACTAAGCTGCACACTGGGAAACATAGGACGTGGCATTTCCCATACGTGTCTCTCAGTTGTCTAGCTCAGAAAGTGGCACACTAAACAAGTAGGCCACACTTCAAAACAAAACAAAATTGAGTCATCTTCTCCCATGGAGGTTTGCCATTTTATTGATATGGGAACTCTCTCTCCTGAATCATAAATTCTCCACTTCTTAATTCATGAGTGGCTGTGGCCTCTCAAATTCAGCATCTAATAGCTAAGTATGTGATGAGCCTCTGTTTCCTACTCACTCACTTCATCAAAGTCAGGCATACTATGAGTCCTTAGACCTGTACCTGAAGTGTCTCTGGCATGGTAAGCCTTGCCAGTTGCTTGATAGGACCGTCCCAATCATTCCTGTCTTTTTTCCCATTGGTATACTCCATTGGCTTAGCCTTTGATAACCCAGATTTGCCTCTATGCTACTTAAAACACTGGAAAAAAGTTCAGTGGAGGATGGCAATTATAACAATAATAAAATAACTGAAGCAACATTTTGTCAAGCATTTATTATATGCCTGCTGTATGCAAAGCACTATGCTCATTACTATAGAAGATAAAAGTATAGTATGATTTCTTCCAGCAAGGTGCATAGATCCTAACTATGCAAGTAAGACACACAGGTACAATATACAAACAAGCTTTATTACAAATCTGTCCTTAAGTTGGTTGTTTGGAATTCAGAACATTTTTTCCCCTGAAACTAAATACTGGAAAGGATACTTAGGCTCTAAGGCCTACCCAAGACTGGAGGCACAGTGGCTTGTGGCTGAAATCACAGCTCCTTGGTATACTGGCATATGCTTTCATTCATCCTCAAATGGAAATAGAACCTTTTAACTTTATAAGTAAGCACTCTGAGGGCTGTAAAGAACTACATAAAAGGAATCTATGTATGTCTGTATGTGAACATGATGCATTACTCTCACCCCAAGGAGAATGTCAGCTCCTTATGATGAGGTCTGCCATTTTTCACCCTTGTAAAAAAAAAAAAGTTCCAAATGGGACACAAAAGCAAATCAGATCTTACTGTTCTGCTAAAGTATATACAGATAATGCGTATACATGAATGTGTATATGTGTATATGTATATGTGTATACACACATACACATCTATCTGAACATGATTTTTGTTAAGGTTTACATTTTCTTTTTTAATTAACTGTAGTTGATGGTATGATGTATGGCTTCATCTTTTTCATTTTATTTTACTTTTTAATATGGTCTAGTTTATAATAAAATTATTCTTAAAAGCACAAAGATAAAACCAAAGCTTCAGAACTGGGAGACTGCATAAGAGGGAGGCAATGGAAATATCAGAAGATAGAGTAGGCCAAGAGTGAAAGTTAATCCACCTGTTCAGAAACACGTTGAGCTTCAGGTGAAGATGGACCAGGACAGGGAGAGGAAGGACAGATGCTCCACAGAACATGGAGCTTGGGGGATAGGAGCAGGAGCAGTGAGAAAAGGATTGGTTCCTAAAATTCAACAAACCTCTATTAACTGAACAATACCATAATTTCCAAAATATATTGCTGAACTGTCTTCTGTCCTTTCTGCATGTCAGCTAAGAAGATATTTCCTATATTCTTCCCCTTGCACTTTTTCTAAAGTTTGTGGGGGAAGGAATGACTGATATAAAAACAAAAGTTATCAATAAATCTTATTTTTCTAAAAACAATGAGATTTCCTCCAGATATAAATCTTAAACATAATACAAGTCAATGTTCCTGGCGACACAAAACATGTCATAAACAAAAAAGCACATATATTAAATTTTAAAAAGAAAAAAATAACTTTGCAGTTTATTTAAATTTACTTCTAAGAAAGCCTGTGTGCATTTGTACACAGGGCCAGCAGGGAGCTATTCAATAATGTAAAACCCTGGCTTGAGTCTATAGAATGGAAATACAGATAGAGAAGACATCAGCAGGAGACCATGAGAAATCATATGCTAGTCACATGAATCAGCTTAAGGCTTTTAAGCTAATGTCTCTGTAAAATAAAGTCAATAAGTTTATGATGCTAGAGGCTACATAAGATCCGTGAATCATTAATTTAACTTAAAGTTAAAGAATGAGAGTGCCAATAAAGTCTAATACTTCACAAAGGATCTATCATAGCAATCCTTTCTTGATTTTACTCAAGAGTTGGTCAGTCGATAAACATTTATTAAGTACCTCCTATATACCAGGCACTATGCTAAATGCAGACAATACAAACACAAACACAGTCCCTGCCAGTAAGGTGCTTACAATGCAATATGTTAGAGAGCTTCAGAGAACTCCCAAGGGAAGAAAACTGTGCTAAGGCCCCTCTTTAAAGCAAAGCCCTGGAGCCCATGGACATGCCCTCCAGTCGCAGGGTCCAGCTGAGGGCAAAGGGTGCTGATCCAGTATCCTCACATATGTAGGTAGGCTTTTAAAATAGATGCAGCATATTTTGCAGAAAATGAAGAGAAAAAAGTGGAAGAGGTTATGTATACAGATTGTTAAAAGTTCTCTTCATCTGCAGTTCCATTTTTACTATACCTAGAGTACTTCCAGATTTTTGCAACACATTTGTGGCAATTTTGAAAATCTAATTTCTAAATTTTTATCAGCACGGTCTTTTTATCCAGTTAATGAAGTAGTCAGCCGATATAAAAAGGACCCGTGAGGTCCTCCATGTCATTTGCCTGTTGGTATTTAGTTAGTGCTGATATTTATATGATGGCATTATCGATATTGTATTTGTCATGAATAATTTACTTATAAGAACTAAATCTTGCTGTAGCATACAAAGCAGCCTCTTGCCTTAACCATTGATTTAAGGAGTTCCAGTGATAGCTGGAATAGTTGAATAGATAAAGTTTTCTAAAAGGGATCACTCTCTAGGTCCTGAGATTCCTTCAGTCTCCTTTTCAAGATCTCCATCCAGGTTATACTTGTCGACCATGGGTATTCAAGAGAATCTGTCCTGTAGCCTTCATTTTTCTACTATCTCACTTGATGACCTCATCAACTTCCCTGGAAGTTGATAGAGATTACCATCTCTATGCTGATGGTTCTCAAAAGTACTTCTCTAGCTCTCACCTCTCTATTGACCTCCAGTCTCACACATATCTCCAGCTACTTACCAGACATCTCAAACATCTCAAACAAACTCAAACTCAAACTCGATTCCTATACACACATTAAATTCAACACATATAAAACTGAATTGTTTGCCCCCTCAAAACATTCACACTCATGCTTAATTCCTAATTATCTCCCTCTCCCCTTATCCAATCTGTTGTCAAGACCTGTCATTTCTACTTTCTCCATCTCCTTCACATGCCCCTTCATTCCTCTGAGACAAGTACCTGCCTCATACTGGGTCTCTAAACCCTCACACCTGGAATGTTACAGAAGTCCTTTGGGTCTGCCTGTCTCAGGTCTTTGCCCTCTCCTGCCCATTCTCCACTGAGTTGTTATAGGGATCTTTCTAAAGTGAAGGTCTGATCATGCTACCCCCATATACCCTCCAGCATCAAATATACCATCCCTGGCTTGGCTGTGAAAGCCCTTCAGATCCTAGGTTCTTCCTGCCCTTCCAGTCTTTTTATACTTTGTAGCTTTCAAGCAACCCTGGCCATCGTTCTGATCCTCCTGACTCTAGACATTTTCAACTGTTGTCCTCCATGCCCAGAATGCGCTCTCTCTTCAAATCCATCTCCCAGACTCCCCAGCTTCCTTCGAGTCTCAGCTAAAATCCCACTCTCTGCCAAGAAGCCCTTCCTAATCACCCTGACCTCTGTGATCAATCCCCATTTTATTCCGTCTGTATCTTATTTGTACACAGCTATTTGCATGCTGTCTCCCTGTCAGACAGCAAACTCCTTGGGGCAGGAACTCTTTTTTGCCTTTGTACCCCCCCCCCTTCCCTTGTGCTTATCCCAGTGCCTGACACACAGAAAGTACTTCATAAATGTTTATTGACTTACTGGGAAAAAAAAGCTTTTAAAAAAGAAAAGAAAATGTCAGAGTTTCAACCTCCCATGGATAGTTTTGAGGAGCCAAGGTAAGCTCTAGCATAAGATGAGACAGCAGGAGGAGGGCTGTGATGGAAGTGACTAGATTAGATCCTCTTCACCTCTGTCATGGACTACTAAAAAAGCCTTCAAACTGGTCTCCCTGCCTTGAATCCCTCTCCTTTCTTACCCACCTTCTACCTGGCTGACAATGATATTTCTAAAACACAAGTCAAACTACTGATCAAAACATTCCAGTGGGTCCCAACTGGCTCTAGAATAAAGTACAAATTCTTTTTAAAGACCCTTACACACTTGCTCCCCCACCTTCCTAGACTTGTTATAAATCATTTTCCTTCAGGTATGTTTACATTCCAGTCAAACACCTCCTCCACAACAGTCCATTCCCTGGCACTACACCTTTGCCCAGCCTGGCCCCAATCCCTGGAAGTCAATCCCTCTTCATCTTCCTCTTCAAATACCCTGCTCCTGTCAAATCTCAGGCCAAGTACCACCTTCAAGGTGAGGCTGTTCTGGAGCTTCCCAGTGGTCAGTAGCAAATTCCATCCTCTTTTCCCCAAAATAAAAGCTTTTGTATTTACCCTGTCTATTTATTATTTGTGAATAATGTGAACATGTGAACAAGGGACCATTTCATTTCTGTCTATCTATCCCCAGGGCCTAGCCCATATAGGACTAGCACAGTGTAGGCAATAAATTGAATAGTTTGCATGTTTATGTTACATTAAGTTCTATAAAGCACTTACCTCATAATAATCCTATGAGAAAACAGTGAAATATTATTCCCATTTCATGAAGGAGGAAACTGAGGTTCAGAATTGAAATTATTCGCATAAACTCAGGTTTTCACACTCAAAAATCAGCATTCTATTCACTGAGAATTAACCACCTTATTTTTTTAAACTACTCTGGTGGGATACAAACAGGTCTGAGTATAAATAATATCCTCACTACATTAATGGGAGTTTCCAGTTCATCTAGAATATGTATGCCAGTGAATCTGTGATCTCACAGAAGTCCCTCCAGTAATACAGGGCACAACCAATCTTGTGGGTTTTGGGTCTTTTGTTATGCATGAGGACAGGGTGTTCCCCCAGTGTGCTAGGGAACATTCAGGGTCATCTCCAGTCATCTCCAGTCATCCCAATCTCTATCTCACCACTGAACTCAGATGGAATAAAGTGAGGTTGATGACTTTGCACAGCCCTCCCTCACTAAAATCTAATTCACCTTCAAGTCACAGCATCACCTCCCTGATGTCATGGTCCTCTTCAAGGACAAAGGACAAACAAGGACAACAAGGAACCTTCCTTAAGTAACTCAGAAAATAGCAAGAAGAATACAAACACAATGTAATACAGAATCTCTTGTCCTATGGTTTTTTTTTGTCTTGTTTTGTTTTGTTTTCAGCACTTAGGGAAAGCATCTTGCTATCCCTTCAGCACTTAGCTCCAGGAAAGAACTAAATAAGTGTGACAGATTAGTCAAATGTTGTTTCCCAAAGAATGTTATAAATCATAAAATCTGAGCCAGAAAGGAATCTCAGGGTGGAATCTCAGGGTATCTGATACAATCTATACTAGAAAAGAATCTTTTTAAAGCATCCTTTTCCCTTCAGCCTCCATTTAATCAGTCACCAGGTCGGGTTGATTCAATCTTCACCCATCTTTCACACCCTCTTCTTCTTCATGTAATTACTGCCACCTCTTTAGTTCAGATCCTCATTACATCTAACCAGCATTACTATAAGAGCCTACTAATTGGCCTGCCTGTTTCCTCCAACTCCAAGCCATCCCATATACATGACTACCTAATTGAATTCCATACTGTACAAACGGAATCATTTGTATCCCTAGAACTTAGTATAATACCTTGCATACAGTAAGCAATTAATAAATTTATCAAGCATAAGGCACAGAGGCAGGAACTAAGGATACAAAGAAAGGTTAAAAAAAAATACCTGCCCTCAAGAAGCTTACAATCTAATAGACAATGAGAAAGGGGAATTTTTGCATTTTAATTAGGTATTATTTGCCCACAATTTATGCATTACCATATACTTTGTATATAGTAATATATACAAGTATAAATACTTTGCAGAATATGTGGTGTTCCTAGTTTCTGCAACACGAACATGGCAGCATTTTTGTCCTTATTTCTTAAGTAAGGTATTCTGAAGCTATGCTTATTATTTGTTTTTTTGTTGATTTTTTACTGTTGATTATACTACCCCATGGCTCAAAAATCTCCACTGGCTCTGCTTTACTGCTGAATTAAACCCAGTTTTATGGCCTGGAATTCATGATCTGTCTCCAGCCTATCTGTCCTGCTTTATAGCTAAAGTAGCTTAACTACTTACCTATCTAATTCTCTGGGTAACATACCCCAAATAGGGTCTGAATCTTCCCTTCCCTCCTTGTACCTTAATGCCCACATGGTTACTAAAATCTGGAATGCAAATCCTAAACTCCCTGTGCAAAAACATCAAAGCCTAGCTCCAATGCCAATTCCTCCTCCATAAAGCCTTTGTTAATGTCTTAACCATAACCCTCACCCACTCACTTTCTTTCCTCCCCCAACCTCACTCTTCTCATGTAGCACCCACACACATACACACACAAAGTGATTGTTCACATTTATGGAGCATTTTGTACTTCATTCTCTGCTTATCGCATTCCATGTTGTATTGCAGGCATACCCCACCTAATATTGTTGGGTGAAATAATATTATGGGGAATAGTATTTCTATAGGAATGCACAACAGGTACAATAAAGAGATTGCAGCTCAATCCAAAAAATATTTATTACTAAACTCAGGAACTAATACCACTGGGCTTTAAGCACTTGTCTGGATTATTCCTAGATATCTTATTTGTACCTCAAGCAATCAAACAAAATATATTACATCAGAGTTTCAAGATGTCATGACCTGAGGAAGCGAGGGAATAATAGGGCAGTTTGGAGTGAGAAAACTTGGATTCAATCCCAAGCCTTTCAATTTACTTGAGCTTGGGCAAGTCAATTCATCTAATCTACAGATTTCCAATCTGTAAAATTAGAATATGATACTTACTACAAGTCTTTCACAGGATTGAATGAGTGGAGCAAATGAAATGACATTCATAACATGTTTTGAAAATAAAAATGTCAGCTACCACCACTATAAAATAACGATGTGTTGGCTAATGCTATGCCAGATATCAGTATGATATCTGTGCAGGAGTCTTAACCATTCTACTACATTACAAACCAGAGGGCCAGGAAGAGCATGCAGTGCAGGACTTGGAGTCAGAAGATCTAGATTTGTACTGAGGCTCTGTCACTTACTTCCTAAGTAACCTTGGGCAAGTCACAACCTTTCTATAAGATGACTGAGTTGGACTAGATGACCTTGAAGCTCTAAAGCTATGAAATGATGCCCTAATAGAAGAATAACAATGAATGTACATTGGCAGAACAAGCCAACTTTTGGCAATTTAGTCTAATATTTAGCAATTTTTACTGTTAGGTATAAATAAATTCCTCCTACTATAGCTCAGGGATATTTAGTTTTGCTTGACTCTGAGTAGAGAGAAGTGGTCTGTCATCCATTCTCAAGTTTTCAAATGTATTAAAAGTTTTCACTCCTATGTCTCTTTTTTTATTTCTTTCTCGGTGAGTTTTATTTTCCAAGCCTTTAGTCATAAGTGTGATTCTCCTCTGAATATGGTCTATGTGTGCTGGGTGTCCCTTCACCCAGCACACCCATTTCAGTTTTGAAATTCAGAAATG
The DNA here is from genome assembly GCA_028658325.1 of Potorous gilbertii. Taxonomy (NCBI): domain Eukaryota; kingdom Metazoa; phylum Chordata; class Mammalia; order Diprotodontia; family Potoroidae; genus Potorous; species Potorous gilbertii. Next base: position 83,391,709 of record CM053771.1, on the reverse strand, counting down.
GGTAGAATATTCAGGTCAATATCTAATCCACACTGAGTTCAACGAGAGGCAATCAAATTTACCTCTGATATAAAAAGAAACTTAATGAACAGAGAAGCTGCAATCAAATCACTAGTGTTAACTGTTTCTAAAAACTATATAGAAAACTAGGAAAATTTGCTTTATAGGAGATAGGAAGAGAAAGCCTAGAAAAGCAGGAAGAGCACAGAGCATCTACGTTTGAATTGCAGTCCTGCGACTTCCTACAGGTATGACTTTGGGAAAGTCATGTCACTTATCTGAGCCTCCGTTTCCCTACCTGTAAATTTAGAGTGTTAGACTACATCATCTGGAAGGTCTTTCCAATGATTGTATAATGTACACCAGATTTTATTTTAGGACAAAAGGAGTTTATTGGCATACCAAGGCATCAAGTAGTTGGAGTGGATCCAGCTGCCAAATTCCAACTTTGAGTTCCTTTTAAAGACAGAAGTAAAACAAAACAAAATCATTTTAAAAGCAAATAATCAATTATAAATCAGCTCATAGGATAAGAGACCTAGAGTTAGAAGGTTGTCCTTCAGAAGTCATCTAGGACAATCATCATTTACACATGAGGAAACTAAGGCCCAGAAAGGTCAAGTTTCTTCCATAAGGTCACACAACTGGTAGGTGAGAAAAGTCTAATTAGAATCCAGATCCCCTAACTCCAAATACAATGCACTGTGCTGCCCCAGGGCAGGGCAGGATTATGGTTTTTCTTTGGTAGTAGTTAAGTAACAGCAAAAAGAAGGATCTAAATTTCCAAAGCTCTTTGAAGGCTGCCAATACTTTTCTTTGCCCCGGGAGTTCAATGCCCCATCCACCTATAAAGAGTCTTTTCTCCCTTATATTCTTCCATCTTTCCTAGACTTCCTGAGATTCCATACCCAACAGGTTCCAAATAGACCTGTGAATCTTCTTAATTAAGAACTAGAAGACAAAGAAGATAATATTTTTGCAAGACTGCATTATTTTATTTTATGAGGTATGAATTTCCTGACCCTCAGAAAGGACCAGAATTATATTTTAAAGGAAAGTTAACTTTAAAAATTTTGTTTGGACTGTCCATTGTTTGGGATTCTGAGAATGAAGGTGCATAGGTTATGCCCTTGCACAGACTACTGTTCAGAACTGGAATACATCCCTTACTCATTTGTGGCTCTGGGCAGCCCTAGCTTCCTTCGAGATCCAGTTCATGACCAATCTCCAATGCAAAGTCCTTCCTGAACCCTCTCCACCCTCAATTGTTAGAGTACTACCCCCTTTACAAATTATGATCCCTGCTCCCCATTCTAAGCTCCTTGAGGATGGGTTTGGTTGTTTGTTTTATCTTTATATGCTTCAGCACATAACACAATGCCTTATACTACATACAGTAGGCACAGTTGTTACAACAATCTTGTGATTTGCTGGATGGAGTGCTCACTACCAGTTTGGTCCAGAATTGCCAACTGTAACTCAATGTGGTATGACAGAAGGAAGGCTAAATTTGGAATTAGAACACCTACCTTTGATTCTCAGCTCTTACTCCCGGACCCTGGCTGTAAGCCTGGGTTTCTTTATCTGTAAAATGGGAAGAATTCTAGGTATGGAAACCAGTCACTGAAAATGCACAGAGTTGGAAACTGGAGTATGTTGTGATTAGAAGAGAAAAAGGTCACAGGACTCTAGAGTATGTGGAAGCATGTGAGGTACAAGAAGACTGGAAAGGGAGGAGGGGCCAGATTACCTAGGGCTTTGAATGTCAAAGAGAGGATATATAGTTGATCCTGGAGGTGATGGGAATAACTGGAATCTATAGAAGAAGGGCAAGGGAGGCCTAGCACAGACCAGCAGGGACAGGACCCAGAACAGGATTCAGGGTACCACCGATAGCAGTTCCCAGATTCTTCAGCCCACAAATGCCACAGATAGCTTCAAAGGTCAGTAGGAAGGCTCCTTCACCCAGGAGAGAGGAGCGTGGACTGAACCTCCAGCAGCAGACACTGCAGTGGCAGCTGCCATTTTTGGAGCCCTCCACCTAGAGGGAATTGAAGGGCTGATTGAATCTCAGCCCTGAGTGGCAGCCCTGGGAAACCTAAAGCCTGGGGGAATTGAGTCAATGATCCAATTCTCAGCCCTGAACTCCACCCAGGGTGAGGAGAAGCACTAGCTGTGGAGCTGATGGAGGATCTGGAGAGGGAATTCAATTACATATTCTGGGCAGAAAAATTTTTTATTGCTCCCAGACCGGTGTGCAAGTCAGGAGAGGAATAAACACCTCTCCCTTGATTGTGCCACCTTGGAGGAACTGAGAACTTACAGATCCCCAGAATATATCCTCCTCACAACAAAGGTCTCAAAAGTCAAGTAACTGGCTGGGAAAATGCCAAAAATGGGAGAAAAAATAAGACTATAGAAGGTTACTTTCTTGGTGAACAGGTATTTTCTTCCATCCTTTCAGATGAGGAAGAACAAAGCACAACATCAGAGGAAGTCAAGGCTTCTACGTCCAAAATCTCCAAAATAAATATGCAATGGTCTCAGGCCATGGA
>CM053771.1:83378639-83388654 GCA_028658325.1 Potorous gilbertii | reverse complement strand
GAGCTCAAAAAGGATTTCGAAAATCAAGTAAGAGAGGTGGAGGAAAAATTGGGAAGAGAAATGAGAGTGATGCAAGAAAACCATGAAAAGCAAGTCAACAGCTTGTTAAAAGAAACCCAAAAAAATGCTGAAGAAAATAATGCCTTTAAAAATAGGCTAACTCAGTTGACAAAAGAGGTCCAAAAAGTCATTGAAGAGAAGAATGCTTTAAAAAGCAGAATTAGCCAAAGGGAAAAGGAAGAAAACTGAAGAAAATAGTTCTTTAAAAATTAGAATGGAACAGATGGAAGCTAATGACTTTATGAGAAACCAAGAAATCACAAAACAAAACCAGAAGAATGATAAAATAGAAGATAATGTGAAATATCTCACTGGAAAAAACAACTGACCAGGAAAATAGATCCAGCAGAGAAAATTTAAAAATTATAGGATTCCAGAAAGCCATGGTAAAAAAAAAAAAAAAAGAGCCTAGACAGAATCTTTCACAAAATTATCAAGGAAAACTGCCCTGATATTCTAGAACCAGAGGGCAAAATAAATATTGAAAGAATCCACAGATCACCTCCTGAACGAGATCCAAAAAGAGAAACTCCTAGGAATAATGTGGCCAAATTCCAGAGTTCCCAGGTCAAGGAGAAACTATTGCAAGCAGCCAGAAAGAAACAGTTTGAGTATTGTGGAAATACAATCAGGATAACACAGGATATGGCAGCTTCTACATTAAGGGATTAAAGAGAATGGAATATGATATTCCAGAAGTCAAAGGAACTGAGATTAAAACAAGAATCACCTACCCAGCAAAACTGAGTATAACACTTCAGGGAAAAAAATGGTTATTCAATGCAACAGAGAACTTTCAAACATTCTTGATGAAAAGACTAGAACTGAATAGAAAATTTGACTCATAAGAATCAAGAGAAGCATGAAAAGGTAAACAGGAAAGAGAAAACATAAAGGACTTTCCGAAGTTGAACTGTTTACATTCCTACATGGAAAGATAAAATCTATAACTTAAGACTTTTCTCAGTATTTGGGTAGTTGGAGGGTTACACACACACACACACACACACACATAGAGAACACAGAACATAGGATGAGTCGAATAAGAAGGGATGACACCTAAAAAAAAAAATAAAATTGAGAGGTGAGAAAGGAATATATTGGGAGAAGAAAGGGAGAAATGGAATGGGGCAAATTATCACTCATCAAGGAGGCAAGAAAAAGCTTCCTCAGTGGAGGAGAAAAGGGAGGATGTGAGAGGGAAAAAAGGAAGCTTACTCTCTTCATATTTGACTTTAGGGAATGACATGCTCACTAAATTTTGTATGAAAATCTATCTTGCACTACAGAAGGGCAGGGGAGAAGGGGACAAGTGGCAGAGGGGGATAATAGAAGGGAGGGCAAATGGGAGAAGGGAGTAATCAGAAGTAAACACTTTTGGGGAGGGACAAGGTTAAATGAGAGAATAGAATAAAGCGGGGCAGGATAGGGTGGAGGGAAATAGAGTTAGTCTTACATAACTTGACTATTATGGAAGTCTTTTGCAAAACTACATATATACAGCCTATATTGAATTGCCTGCCTTCTCAGAGGGGATGAGTGGGGAGGGAGGAAGGAAGAGAAGTTGGAGTTCAAAACATTAGGAATGAATGTTGAGAATTGTTTTTGCACACTATACAGGTAATGGGATAAAGAAACCTATCTTGCCCTACAAGAAAAGAGAGAAGAAGGGGATAAAGATAGGGAGGGGTGTGATAGAAGGGAGGGCACATTGAGGGAAGGCGTAATTAGACTGCAAGGTGTTATGGGTGGAGGAGACAGATGGGGAGAAAATTTGGAACTCAAAAGTTTGTGGAAATGAACGTTGAAAACTAAAAATAAATAAACATTAAAAAAATAAAAATTAAAAGAAAAAAAGAAGGGCACGGGAGGAGGATGACATAGTCAGTTCTGTTAGGAAAGTAACTTTGAAAACTGAGTACAGAATAGATTGGAGTGGGGAGAGACCTGGAAGCAGAGAAAAATCAAGAAAGGCACTTCAATGGGCCAAGTATAAGGTGGTAAGGACCTACTCCAGAGGAGTAGCAGTCTCAGAAAAGAAGAGGTATATGGATATAAAAGATTTTTAAAGGTAGAATCAACAGGACTTGGAAATGTATTGAATGGGGAGGGGAACGAGTGAGAGAGAATGAGTAGATAAGGATGACACACAGATTATGCATCTGAATAACTAGAAGGGGTGAGGAGGGAGTTTGGGAAAAAGAAAATGAGTTCAATTTTGAATATGCTGAGTTTAGAATGTCTATGGGACACGCAGTTAGAAATGTCCAAGAGGCAACTGAAGATGTGAGACTAGACAGGTTAGAGCTTGCTGGATAAATATCTCTGAGAACCACTTATATACAAATGATCACTGAATCTTTGGGAGCTGAGAGCTGATCATCAGGCTAAATAATGTGAAGGGAAAAGAGGAGATGGTCCAGAATAGAGCCTTGGAGAGGACTCATGGTTAATAGGTATGATCTGGATGATAATCTGGCAAAGGAGATTGAGAAGGAACAATCAGTCAGAAAGGAGGAAGTATCTCATGAATCTTCTCAATTTCCTTTAACTACTTCTTCCATAACACTGCTCAAGGACCTTCACCACCCTGGTTGCCTTACTTTGGATACTCTACAGTTTATCAAGGTCCATCTTCAATGATGGCTCTCAGAAATGAAAACAATACTCCAAGGATCCCAGGAAGTGGGCAGGGAGGGGAGGCAGGCAAGTTGGATGGTTGCTGCCCTGTTCTGGAAGAGTACTAAAATGAATCACTATGTTAAGTCAAGTTACAGTGTGTCCGGCTGTGGCCGATCAGAACAATATGAGCTCAGAATGTTTTATGCCCTTTAATGCAGCCCAAGATCAGAGGCTTTTCAGGGAGTCCCAACACACTGCCCACTCACATTGAACATGCAACCCCCTAAAACCTCTAGGTACTTTTCAGACAAACCGTTAACTATGTTTCCCACATCTAATACTTGTGGAATTTGTTGTCTGAGTCCACATATAAGCCTTTACATCTCTCTTTACTGGTTTTCTTTTAATTCAGCCCAATTCTAGCCTGGCAAAATCTGTTTGTAACAGAACTCTGCCACACAGTTCATCAGCTAATGCTCCTGGCTTTCTCTCATTTGCTAAACTGATTGGCACCAAGAGTTGCAATTGTCACTTCCATAATGAAAACAAGAAAGATGAAAAGAGGAAAGAAAAACACATTATTTTTCTTTCACTTTTTAATCCCAAGTAACCTTTTTGTACTTCATTATTCCATATCAGGGAATGGAGAACGTATTTAAAAACCATTTTAAAATATATTTATTTCCTGTGTCCTGCATTACAAAGTACTGATGTCTTCAAAGAAACTTTTTACGATGTACAATGTATGATGTTCCCACTGGGAACATGCCCTGACTTCCTCTTTGGGCTTCTGGGAATAGAATTTCAATGTCAATCCAGTACTTATACAAACTTTCTTAACTGCTTTGCCATCTGATGCTCATGGGCAGGGATTTTAGTGCCTTCTTGGTATATGTGTTATTTTTGTATTACTTGAATAAATCCCACTCTTCCCTTTTTTCATCCTGTGTTAGCAGGATGAAATTCAGCCTCAGATATCTCTTGGTTTCATGACTTTGGGCTTAAAACCTCTGCTTGCCTCAGCTTCTTCACTGATGAAATGAGAATAGCAATAACATCTACCTCTCAGGTTTGTGGTGAGATAAACTTATAATATTTGTAAAGCACTCTAGAAAGCTTAAAGTGTTCTATAAATGCTACATATTATTATAATTAATATCATTTTTTGCCTTAATCCAAGTCACTGATGAAATGCTAAACAGCTTCTGTAAAATGGCGCTAGCAGTGGTACCTACAGGTCTGCACTGCACTGGAGACTTCCCATCAAGTTGACACAACAACTCTTCTGAGTCTAGCCATGAGATCATTTCTGAAGCTATTTGTAGTCATGTTTCCTAGTCCACATCTCTCTACCTACTCTACAAGAACAATATGGAATTGGAAAAAGAATTGGTTTTGGAGTCAAAAACCTGGGTTCAAATCCCACTTCAAGGAGTGACCCTGAGTAAGACTTCTAACCTATCTTGGCCTCAGTTTCCTCACTTGTAAAATGATGGGTTGGACTAGATGGCTTCTGAGAGTCTTAGGTCTAAGAAGCTGTGGGATTCTTTAATGAATACTTTATCAAAATCTAATTAAAAGATATCTACATCATTACTAGTCAAAAAGAAATGGAGTTAATTAAACTGTACTCTCTCTTTGTAAGGGTAGCTAGGTGGCAAAATGAAATGAGTGTGTGGTCTGACCTCAGAAAGACCTGAGTTCAAATTTTATCTCAGATGCTTCCTAGCTATGTGACCCTTGTGCAAGTCACTTCACCCTGTTTGCCTCAGTTTTCTCACCTGAAAATGAGATGGAGAAGGAAATGGGAGACTACTTTAGTATCTTTGCCAAGAAAACCACAAACGGGCTCACAAGGAGTTGGATAGGGCTGAAACAACTGAACAACAGAAAAGGATGTTCAGTAACATTCAAGGGCTTGACGGCATCTGCAAACAGAAGCTTTCGGAAGATTTTGCTCTCTACATGGAATTCCTCTTCCATGGACACTGTGACAGACATTCATCAAGATAGCGGCAACACCTCCATGAGTGATTTCTTCCCATTTTAGGCTTTGTTGACATCAATTATTTTGTTCAACAAGTCTCTGATAATCTATCTTACTAGATGAATCCATCAAGGGATCTCACATGATTTTTACACAAAGATACACAACATAAAATTAGGGAGAAACGTACAGACATTGAGATAGGACTAAAATATGTCTTTCCTAAATCCCTCTAGGGCTTTTCCCCCCTGACTTTCTTCTTTTTATTACAAGTACCATCACTCAGTCAATCGCACAAGCTGAAGATCACAATGGTTCCCCTCTCTCCTTCCACTTCTTTGCTCCTTCCTACAATGCCCCTCACTATGTGCTCAATGAATGTTTGTAGAAGGAATGAAAAAATGAATTCAAGAATAAAACTGCGGACCCAAGCAATCATTTGAAAGGCCCTGAAGACAACGAAGACAATTAACTGTTTCCTAGAGGAAATAATAGGGACTTCTCCAATTCAATCAGGAAAGCAGAAAGAAGAAAAGGAAGAAAAATTCTTGATACTGTCATAGGATAGCACTCAACACACAATGGATGATTTGATTTTTAGGGAAATTCAAACTTCAGTACTATTAACTCTACTAAAATTGTTATACTTCATTGGCAGAACTTTCCCCCCAAATTTAGCCCAAACCCATTCTCTTACTTAAGATCATCATCATCATCATCATCACCACAGCCACCATTTATATAGGGCCTTAAGGTTTGCAGAGAGCTTTATAAATTTCATCTCATCTGATCTTCACAATTGTGTGAAGAAGGTGCCACTGGTACCACCATTTTATAGATTATGGATACTGAGTTTAAATGATGGACTTGTCCAGGGCCATATGGCTATTAAGTGTCTTAGGCAAGATTTTAATTCTGATCTCCTTGATTCCAAGTCCAGCACTCTATCTACTGCCATCTACAGTGTATATTACATTTTTTAAAAGCATAGATAATGTCTACAGCAGAAAACTTTAAACTAGCTAGATGAAACAGTGGGCAGGTAGCTGGAGTCAAGAGTCAGAAGGACCTAAGTTCAAATCCTGCCTCAGATATTTATTAACTTTGTGGCCTTGAGCAATTGGGAACTGTGCCCCAAGGGGCTATAAAAACATGCATTACCTTTGACCCAGCAATATCACTTCTAGGGCTGTATCCCAAAGAGATCATAAAAATAGGAAAAGAATCCACATGTACAAAAATATTCACAGCAGCTCTTTTTGTAGTGGTCAAATCTGGAAAATGAGGGGATGCCCATCAATTGGGGAATGGATGCACAAGTTGTGGTATATGAATGTAATGGAATACTATTGTGCTACAAGAAATGACCAACAGGTGGACTTCAGAAAAATCTGGAAAGATTTATATGAACTAACACTGAGTGAAATGAGCAGAACCAGGAGAACATTATATACAGTAACAACCAAAGTGTGCAAGGACTGTTTTTGATAGACTTTGCCCTTCACAGCAATGCAAGGACCTAAAACATTTCCAAAGGACTCATGATGCAAAACGCCACTCACAACCAGAGAAAGAACTATGGTGTTGGAATGCAGAATGAAGTAGACTATTTTATCTTGTGTTATGTTATGTTTTGGTTTGGCTTTTGTCATGGTTTCTCCCATTCATTTTAATTCTTCTATGCAACATGACTAATATGAAAATGTGTTTAATAAGAATGTATGTGTACAGTCAATATAAAGTTGCATATCATCTTGAGGAGGGAGTAGGGAAAGAGGGGGAGAAAATTTAAAACTTATGGAAGTGATTGCTGAAAACTGAAAACAAATAAATTAATAAATTTCGGGGAAAAAAGAAAATTCTGAAGCTAATATTTTTCGCTTCAAAAGTATTATGTAACAAAAATATTTATTATTATAGCAAGCTTTGGCTACTGGCTTCATTTCCTCTATCTTGCTTCAAATATTCCCCAAATCCCCTTTATCCCAGGGAAAATTCCATGATCCCAAATACTCTGCTCCCTTTAGGGACCAGTACTATAGAGTCCACCAATATAGTTCATGTCCAAAAGTGATCCATAGTCAAATTTGCTTGGGAAGTACTGCATTTGATGTCCTAAGAAAACTGACAGAAAGATTAAGCAAAATATGGAAATAAGTTTTGCATGATTTCACATGTATAATTGATATTACATTGTTTGCCTTCTCCGTGAATGGAGGAGAGAAAGAATTCAGAACTCAACTTTTTTTTTTTAATGAATGTTAAAAATAAATAATTTTTAAAAGAATGATTTAGCAAATCTGTAAAGTAAAATGGTAAATAACTAGTTAGGAAAAATTAAGAGACCCACCCAAAGAATCTCTCCCCTCTCAAAAAAACCTCAAATCAAAACCCAATATAATATTAATTTTTCATTTCAGAAGAAATTCAGCATTCTGTTCTTTCTTCCACTTGTAAAAAACAAATGTCTATATATGGGAGGAGGAGCCAAGATGGCGGAGTAGAAAGATACACAAACGCTTAGCTCCTACCCCATGGCCCATAAAACACCTGTAAAGAAGAACTCTTGACAAATTCTACAGAAGCAGAAGCCACGGAACAACAGAGTAGAGGAGATTTCTGTTCCAGAGAGACCTGAAAAACCAATGGGAAAGGTCTGGTGGGCACTGGATCTGGAGCTGAGCCCAGCCCTGCCTTGGCCACGTGGCACCGAGAGGAACAGATCCAAGCAGGCTTCAGAGATGGAATCTCCAGGAGCAGCACAGACCCCTCAACCCACAGGCACCAAAGGTCAGTGAGAGGGTCTTTTTGGCTGGCTGAGAGGGGAACAAGTGAACCCATAACTCAGGCTGCCTCAGGGGGGCAGCAGCGGAGGCAGCAGCAGACAGGGGCTCCCAAAGCAGGTAGTGGCCCACGTCTATTATTGAAGGTCTCCATGTAAACCCCATGAGGGAACTGAGCCCCGTGTGGCAGCCCTGCCCCCACCTGAGCACTTGAACATAATCTCACACTGAATAGCAGCCCCACACCAGTCGAAATCCCTTGAGGCTGGGGAGTCCATTTGAATTTCAGCCCCCAAGCACTGGCTGGGCAGAACTGGAGGAGAGGTGGTTGTGGAGAAGAAATTCAGAAGTCAGGTAACTGACTGGGAAAATGCCCAGAAAAGGGAAAAAAAATAAGACCATAGAAGGTTACTTTCTTGGGGAACAGGTATCTGTCACCATCCTTTCAGATTAGGAAGAATAAGGCATACTGTCAGAGGAAGTCAAGGGCCCTGCCTTCAAAGGGAACTTTAACTTGACTCAGGCAATAGAAGACCTTAAAAAACAAGTTAGCAGCTTACTAAAGGAGAACCAAAAAAACGCTGAGGGAAACAGCAGCTTTAAAAAGAGGCTAACTCAATTGGAAAAAGAGGTCCAAAAAGCCAACGAGGAAAAGGAGGTTTTAAAAAGCAGAATCAGTCAAATGGAGGAGAAGTTTCAAAAGCTCACTGAACAAAATAATTCTCTGAAAGAGAGAATTGAGTCCAGGGAAACGAATGACTATGAGTTAAACCAAGAAGTTAGTAAACAAAACCAAAAGTTTGAAAAAACAGAAGATAATGTGAAACATCTCATTGGAAAAACAACCAACCTAGAAAATAGACACAGGAGAAACAATTTAAAAATTATTGGACTACCTGAAAGCCATGATCAAAAAAAGAACCTAGACATTATCTTCCATGAAATTATCAAGGAAAACTGCCCTGATGTTTTAGAATCAGAGGGCAAAATTGATATTGAAAGAATTCATCAGTCACTCCCTGAAAGAAACCTGAACAGAGAAACCCCTAGGAATACTGTGGCCAAATTTCAGAGTTCCCAGATCAAGGAGAAAATACTGCAAGCAGCTTGAAAGAAACAATTTGAGTACTGCGGAAATACAATCAGGATAACACAGGATCTGGCAGCTTCTACATTAATGGATCAAAGGGCTTGGAGTGGGATATTTCAGAAGTCAAAGGAACTGGGATTGAAGCCAAGAATCACCTAACCAGCAAATCTGAATATAATACTTCAAAGGAAAAAAATGGTCATTCAATGATGTAGTTGAATTTGAAGATTGCATGTTGAGGAAAAGATCAGATCTGCATTTAAAAATTTGACTTCCCAAAACAAGAATCAAAAGAAGCATGAAAAGGTAAACAGAAAAGAAAAATCACAGAAGACTCTCTAAAGCTGAATGAACTATTTACATTACTACATGGAAAGAAAAGATTTTTAACTCTTGAATCTTTTCTCAGTATTTGGGTAGTTGGAGAGATTGGACATACACACACACACACACGTACATATAGATAGATAGATAGAGAGTACAGGGTATGTTATATCAGAAGAGATGATATCCACACACACACACAAAAATAAAATAAAATAAAAATTACAGGGTGAAGGAGGAAAATTCTGAGAAGAGAAAGGGAGTAATGGAATGGAACAGGCTATAACTCATAAAAGACATAAGAAAAATCTTATTCAATGGAGAAGATAAGGGAGAAGGGGGGGGAGTAAAGCTACTCTCCCCACGTGTGGCTGAAGGAGGGAATAACATGCTCACTAAATTTGATATGAAAATTTATATACACTACAGGAAAGTAGGAGAGGAGGCGACAAGTGGAGCGAGGGGAATGTTAGAAGGGAGGGCAAATGGGAGAAGGGAGTCACTACAAATAAACACTTTCGAGATGGGACAAGGTCAACTGTAGGGGGGAAAATAAGGGGAGATAGGGTAGGACAGAGGGCAATATAATTAGTATTACACAACATGATTACTATGGAAGTCTTTTGCAAAACAACACATATTTAGTCTGTATTGAATTGCTTCCCTTCTCAGTGGGGCTGGGGAGGGAGTGGGGGAGGGGGAGAAGTTGGAATTCAAAATATTAGAAACAAATGTTGAGAATTTTTATTGCATGTAATCAATCGGAAAAGAAGAACTGCAGGGATAGGGGTATGGAAATTCATCTTGCCCTGCAAGAAAAGAGAGAAGATGGGAATAGGAGAGGGGTGGGGTGTGTTGCAGGGGAGGGTGCATTGAGGGAAGGAGTAATCAGAATGCAAGGTATTAGGAAACAGGGGGGCAGGACGGGGAGGGGAGTGATGGGGAAAAAATTGGACATGTTACATAGTGAGGTAAAAGCAATTAGTATTAAAACAATAGACTGAATTAATTACTGAGAATAAATCAATGACATCTTTAGTTTGGAGAACAGAATTTCAGTCTAAATTTCCTAGAGGAAGATAACCTCAGGTAAAATTTGGCATTGATGGAAAAGTCAAGGTTTTAATGGGAAATTTGATTTTATGATTG
>CM053771.1:83356098-83372254 GCA_028658325.1 Potorous gilbertii | reverse complement strand
CGCTCCCCTCTCAGCCCATCTCTCTCACTGACCTGTGAGTCCGTGGGTGGAAGGACCCTTGTGGCCACTGGAGATTCTGGTCCCTGACGCCTACTTGGATCTGCTCGCTCCCCTCAGTGCCACGCGGCAGGGGCAGGGCAGGACAGGAATCCGCTCCCGTCCTGTGCTTGATGGACCCCTGGGGTTGGGTTTTCAGGGCTCTCTGCAACGGAAATCTCTTTTACTGTGTTTCTGCGCAGCTTCCACTGTTCCAGAATTTGTCGGGGGTTCTTTTTAGAGGAAATCCATGGGCTGTGGATTCGGAGCTAGCAAATGTGAGTCTTTCTACTCCACCATCTTGGCTCCGCCTGCTTTGCAAATCTTGAAGCACTATAAATTAATTTTTATTGTTACCTTGGCTTATGCTAAGGTGCTCCCACCAATATCCCCTCTCTACCTTGCAATTATAGTTTATTACAGGGCTTTGCAGTGATGGTGATTTGGGAGAGGGAGAGAGATGGATGATAGAGTGTTGCAGAAGGTCACTTCTCTCCACTCTCGTCATGAGTCCTGTTCATCTTTGACTTGTTATTTTTCCACCCCTTGGGGAGTACATGCTCACTCTAGGATAGGAGGCTATACATGAAGTGACAAGATCATGTAAGTGTGTACCAGATTGGATACCATTGTTGTCTCATTTGTCCTTGAAATTCAGACTGGACTTTCTTCCTCACCATTCGGGAGTGTTGACAAGTTTGGTCACTGTCCAGTGAAGCTAGGGTGGCTGACTGCCAGTTAACCACAACTCAAGGTTGGGATTGGAATTGTGGAATCACAAACCTAGGGAGACTTTTTGGCTGCCAGTCTATCACATGGGCAGGAAAAACTGCAGAAACTGGACTGGGAGCTCCCAGTGAGTAGATGTCTGGACCTGAATTCCTATCTGTGGAAATCAGGAAGAGCAACAGGAAAACTGGACTGGATGACAAAAACTGGAATTATTGCTGCAGAGCCCAAGAGGTCAGAATGAAGTGAGTTTCACAAGGATTTGTTGGTTTAAGTTTTGGTGGTTCACATTCTAAAGTAGCCAGCCTAGTGTTCTGAGAGCTGAGGTCAAGCTGGGTAGAGTGCTAGAGCAATTTCCTAAAATAAGGCCAGGAGGCCCAATTCTCCAGTAACGATGGCCACATTTCCCTTCCTTTCCAGTATGTATAGTGGCTGACCTGCAAAGAGAGCCTCAATGCTCAAATCCTTCCTTATTTCCTAAAGTTCGTTGTGAGCGCAAGGAGAGCTCTCCCCTAAAATGGGAGGCTAAGCAGGAGATTTGGAGGCTAGTTAGTTCACTCTAGTGTTTGTGACAGCCTCTGCGCAATTTTATTTAATATTACCAAACCATGTGGTTATAAAAAAATCAGTTGCTTACGAAACCATCAATATACAGGATGAACAGTGGTCAGGACGTTTCCCAGAGGCTATTTGGAGGGTGTGGTGGAGGAGGATAGAGTGATAGATATCTCCATATTTTAATACTCCTGAGTCATATCTTATAGCATATCCTAAATATTGTCAAAAGCTGGCCCTGTGAAGTTTTCCTTCTTAGCTCATTAAAGCTGCTGGACTTGGGGGTGGGGGTGGGGGGGGTATGGAGAGAGTTAAGGTTGACTTTTTGCTTATTTGCATAGACAAAATCTTTAAAAAAAAAAATCTTCACAAGATATAGGCAAAAAAACTTCAGCTGTTCCCCATTGCCTAGGGCATAAAACCCAATTTCCTCAACCTGCCATTAAACAGCCTCCAAAATTTGACTCCTGCCTACCTTTCTGGCCTTATTTAAACTGCTGTCCTTAGTAAATTCTACGTTCTAGCTAAAGTGGTCTACTAACCATTCATTCCCCTAATTCTGGAGGTGATTTCTTTGCCCAAGATCACAGGTTGTAAGGGGCAAAGGCTAGATTTGAACCTAGATCCTATACTGCCAAGTTCAGGGCTCTTCCAACAACGCTTGGCCTGGAAGTCTTCCTGACTCCTATCCCCCACCTCACAGGTGCTCTTTCCTTTGGTAACATCCCTTAATGTGTTTACTTGTGTATGTGTTGGATTCTCGCCTCTCCCCAATATATCACTTCTTTAAAACAGGACCTATTTTTTTTGTCTTTTGTCTGCTCTACCAGAGTACCTTGCTTTAATAAATGTCACAGTGGGACAGTACTGCTGATGCATTGTCTGTAAATGGAAAATTTAAAGGGGGAGAAGCAGGTGATAGAGTGGACAGACCACTGGCTCTGATGACTGGGATTCCAATTCTGACTGAACTAGAAACCATGGGGTGCCCATTAAATGGCGAATGACTGAGCAGATTTTGGCACATGAATATAACGGAATACAATTTGTGCTCTAAGAGAGAATAAAGGAGATAGCTGCAGAGAAAACTGGGAAACTTTGTGAACTGATGCAGAGGGAAGCAGGCAGAACCAGAATATTTTATTAAAGCAAACAACTTTGAATGACCAACTTCAATAACAGGGCATTGGTGATAAAATGATAACTCTAACTGTAAATTCACTTTCCCACCACACATCCTGACAAACAGGTGGTGGACTGGGGGTGCAGAATGAGGCAGTTTTGGATACAGCCAATGTGGACTTGTTTTGCTTGGCCGTGTATTTGTTTTAAAGGTTTTGTTTTCCTTCAGTGGGGATGGGGGGTATACATGTGAGCTGGGATGGAGAGAAAGAAATTATTGTTAAATGAAAAAAATTGTTGTTGACAAACGAAAACAAAACAATTCTACCTCTTCGATAAACTAGTTGTGTGACTCAAACAAGATACTTAGCTTCCTGGGCCCTTAGTTTTTCATCTGTTAAACAAGAGGGTTGACTGGATTAGAAACCCTGTGAGGTTCATTCCCTGTAGGTCTATGATCCACAGCTATGATGTGATGTGAGGTGATACTGCCTTTGCTACAGCCTAATAATTTTGATGACACTTCTCCTGCCTCCCCCACTTCCCTCTATAACAGCATCTCTGGCATCCTCAAATATTAGAAGAGAAAAATTAAATATTTATGTATGGTGAACTCAATGTGAGTGTGATTTTTTTTGGTAAGTGTTCCTTCTGTCTGTTTCTCTCTGTGTTTCTCTATATCACCCTCATTAGAAAATCAACTAAATCAAAAGACCGAATTTGATTTAGTAGAGAGGACCAATACCAAAGCTTAAAATAAAAGTAATTTTTTTTTTTGCTGCACTCACAGACTCACTTGAAACAGGACAAGGGGACTGTTTATTTAGGTTTTTAAAAAAAGATGTTTGTGCTAGGGCATATTTACATAATTAAATACACACATTCCGAAAAGTGTAAGTAGCCACACTATGACTTTCATCTCATTATGTCCTTTACGTATATGCAAGACTCAAAGGGTAGATCTTGGACTGGACTCTAAAAATTGTTAAAAGGCAAATTTATTTTGTCCTACCCTTTATAAATAGGAGGCAGCTGGGTAGCTGGGTGGATAGAGTGCTTGGTGTGGAGTCAGGAAGACCTGAGCTCAAATCTTGCCTCAGAGACTCATTAACTCTGAGTCCCTGGGATAGTCACTTAAGTTCTGTTTGCTTTAATCCACTAGAAAAGGAAATGACAAACCATCCCGGTACCTTTGTCAAGAAAACCTCATATGAGATCACGAAGATTTGGACACAACTGAACAACCATAAATCCTTCATAAAAAATATCATGCCTTTATTTGTTTATTTCCTGATCTTGGAATTCTTTTAAATAAGTTATTAGAGATTTTTTAATATTGTTAGGGTATGTAGGAAGGTAGGAAAGGGAAACTTGCCACTGTTGCTACATAGTGATACAGTTATATGAGGGAAAATAAACTTCTAAAATTACCTTTAGAGGCAGAAGCTGCAGAAAACAACTATACAAAGAACTTTGTTGCTCAGATTTAGAAATAAGAGTTATAGATTCCTGAAAATACACTTTTCTACATATAATTCTTCGTAACAAAACATTAATTCTGATAACAAGCATTTTTCCTAATACAATAACCATGAAATAAGCCATAACATGTAGTACACAAATAAAATTGGTAACATGCTAAACATTTTTCTCACTAGTAATTCCCTAGGATTCTGTGACCTTTTGTGCTAACTTCTAAATTAAAAAAAAATGATTTCTGGCACTATTCACTTTTCACAACACATGAAATCTACAGTACTATAAATACCATATAGCAAACAAAATTCTTAAAAACATTTTTTAACCTGAATCTTACTGTGTCAAATGGTGGTGTGAGGGCATTGTATAATATACTCTACTGATGTAAACCTCTTTAACTCAGCCACCTTCTGAAAACCAAGGGAGGGGTTGTTGGGACTTTAGTCATTGCTGCTGGAAGACACTGTTGAGGTCCTGACATTATCTCAGAGTCCAAAGGACTTGTGTTACCCTTCAGGACCGAAGTGCAAAATAAAACTTGAGTTTTAAAGGCAAATAATGAAAAGGTGCTTGACTCTATGATGGTGAGATGAAAAAAGACCAGTGAAATGCCAGGTAATATACTAACCACTCCACAAATTTGAATGGATTGCATCTCTCATTTCTTTTACCTCTACTGCGCATAGCCACAAATCTGCAAGTTGCCAACCCGTCAATGAAAATGAGGTTATTAATAAAATCACATGAATGAAGTCACAAAAATTAAATGCTCAAATGTTGAGGAATGACTGTATTTAGGTTGTTCAGAGAAAACTTAAGGAAACTGATGAAGTCACAGGGTCTCACATCTGCTGTAAAGATATAACTAGAATATGATGTTAGGTACTTTGAACATCAGCTTTTATGACAACTTATTTTATAATGTTTAAAGAAATTAACTGCAGGAAGGCATATACATTTTCTTGATAAGTTACTTTTGTGTTATAACAAAGAATTGATTTCCTTTTTGTTTTATACACACTACTTTCTTTCTCCCCCCACAAGTTCTAGGAGGTTACCACCTTTCTTTCTGCTTTCAACTCTGGTTAAGCTAGAGGCAAACATGATTAAAAAAACAGCTAATGGGATAAGATAAGCACTATATGAGTCCAAGGTCCTGGGATCTAGGTCCAACTTTTCCCTTAATTATCTCTGTGATCTTAACATCAACTACTTTATATGTATCTCTTCCTTGATTTGTTTTTCCTATCTCATATCTTCCATCTGGCACTCTACTGATCTGACCACCTGTTGCCAGCCACATCTGGACAATGTTTAGAATAGCCTCATCTCATGATGATAATTGCCACCTCCACCTTGTAGTCCAACCTTCTTAACATTTTTTAACCTGAATCCTACCTTCCACTGTGTTAGATGGTGGTATGAGCATATTGTACAGTACACTGTACTGCTGTAATCCTTTCTACCTTGGCTACCTTCTGAAAACCAAAGGAGAGGCTGTTGGGACTTTAGTCATTGCTGTTGGAAGACACTGACCCTTTTGCGGTCTTGACATCACCTCAGAGCCCAAACGACTTGCATCATGCTTTGGGAGTGGGACTGCAAACTGGTAAAAACTGGTAAAGGATTATGAAAAACCCAATGTTACAACACACTAAAGATAACTTTGGAGAAAGACTTTTTGGAGACAATATGTGAACTTAGAAAAGGTAGGATAATTAAAGTCTAGAGTTGGAAGAGACTCTGGTGATTATTTAGACCAGCCCTTTCATTCAAATAAGAAACCTCAGGTCTAAAAAATCAGAGATAACAGAACTAGAACCTGGAGTCCCCTGTTTATTTTACCCCAATTAGCTGATCTTTCCAGCGGCAATAGCAGTATTAATTTATGATTCCAGAAATGGAGAGCGGGGAAATGCAGTGGCATTTCTGGGGGAGCAGGAAGTAAAAGGGTTGGCTGAAGTCTGCCAGAAAAGAGTGGGCCAAGTGAGGCACTTGCCAAACCAAAGGCAGCAGGGGCCCTGGGGCTGGAGCTCCAGGGCTAAAACCTCCAAGATCATCTGTTGCTCAGAAATAAGGTGGCTTTTGGGGAGATTCCCAGGGAGAAGATAGTAAAAAAAGGATTACATTTGAATGGCCTGATTCAGAGAGCAGTTGCTATGGGTTCAATGTCATCTTGGCAAACCATCTCTAGTGGAGTATCCTAGGGATCTGTAGTTAGTTCTGATGAACATCTTAACCGGGTAGAGAATGGGGATGAATTTAATCAGATGAAATTCTATAGGGAAAAATATAAAGTCTTATGTTGCACTTGGGTTCAAAAAAGCAATTTGAGTGGATGGGAAGTTGTATGGTTAGAAGCAGTTTGTCTCAAAAAGATGTTTTAGTGGGTTGAGAGTGCAATACGAGTCCACAGTGTGATGCGATGGCTGGCCTACATTGAGCGGCAAAGCTTCCTGGAATAGGAAAGTGATAGATGTGAGTTCAAATCCAGCCTCGGGCACTTATTACTTGTGTGATCCTGGTAAAGTCACAACTTCTGGCTGCCTGTTTCTTCAACTGTAAAACAGGGATTATAACAGTATCTACTTCCTAGAGTTGTTGTGTGGATCAAATGAGATCAATATATGTAAAGCACTGAGCATGGTGCCTGGCACAGAGCACATACGTAATAAGTGCTTCTTCCCTTCCTTTCCCCCTTTTACTCTGCCCTGATTGGAACACAGTCTTCAGTTCTCAGGCTCAGTTTTAGAAGGGCACTGATAAGCTGGAGTTTACCTACAGTAGATGGTTCTTGACCTGGGATCCATGAATTTTTTTTTTTAATTCTGATGTCTGTATTTCAATATAATCAATTTCCTTCATAATACTCTGTGCTGTACTTCACACATTTGAAAACATGACTGTGAGGAGTCCATGAGCTTGACTAGACCGCCAGAGGGGGTCCAAGACACTGAAAAGGTAAAGGAGCCCTGCTGTAGAGAGGAACAGCCAAGACAGCGAGGTCCTGAATCTGTGTCATAAAGAGAGCAGCTGGGGAAGAGAAGACTTGAAAGAGGATGAAGGGTGAATTCAAGGACATTAAGGGATGTCTTGTGGGGGAGGGACAAGAGAACCAGGAATGAAGGCTGCAAGCTACAAAGAGGAAATTGTGACTCGATATCTGGAAAATTTCCCACATCATTAGAGCTCTCCAGAAGTGGAAAGAGATGCTGTGGGTTCTTCCCGCTGGAGGTCTTTAAATGAAACCTGGACTATTACTGGAGTGTCGTACAACATTTGTGGCAAATTCCTCTGCAAGCGGCAAGACCCAGACTAAAATGTTAACTGAGAAATATGCAATCTGAGGTAGATAATGTCAATTTGTGGTTTTCTAAGTCAATATACAGCTCTAGGGATGTTTCTATTTAAATTTTACACTACTGTAGAACATCCTTTTTTAAGTAAGGGAGACTAGATGGCTGCTAAAGTTCCTTCCAACTCAAATACAATAATTATACAAATCACTGGTCAAGAATTAGGCAGTCAAACTCTCTCTAAATCGAGAGAGAGAGAGAGTGTGTGTGTATGTGTGTTAAATATTTATTACACCAAAATTGTAGACAAATTTTAGCTAATGAAATATTTCTTCTTAGTACATTTTCGAAACAGTACATTTTTAAACAATTTTTTCAAAGGAAAACATAAAATTTCTGGTCAGAAACTAAGTACAAAAATTTAGATTTTTCTCTCATAAGACAGTTTATTTAAAACAAAGGGATATGTACTTTAATTTAGATGAATTAACTCACAAACTCATAAATATCCATGGCACTAAACATAGCTGAAGACCTGCTTGGGGTGACTTTGTTAAAATAGGGAATGAAAGTTTAGAAAAATATTTACATTTAAAGGCATTTAATCATATGTTTAGTTAGGGAATAACTTCGTTACAGATGATAGGAATCTCACTTCAAATTCGTGATCAGAAAATCTGCTTACAGACTGACGCGCATTCCTCCTTATTTGAAGCCTCTTCTCAGGAGACATACAAAGAATATGGGCCATAGTTCCAGCATAATCTTCTTCACTTTCTGCCAGGAATCCAGTTTTGTTACCTTCATAAGGTACAACAATATCAAGCTTTGGGCCTCCTGAATTGTGAGCCAGAATCACTGTCCCAGCAGCCATACATTCCACAACTCCTAGAGAATACATAAGAACCAGCAAAGAAAATTGTAACCAAAGACATCTTATTTTAATTTCCTACATATGCACACTGAACCTGAGGTTGCCAGAGACCATTTATTAATTCAGTACTCCAAGTTTAGAAACTGGTGAAGAATTGAGTTAAATATTGGTATTTGTGCATATATATAAAACATAAGATGTTTGAAAAGTAAAATGAAACAAACATTTTAGGCTTTAAAAAACATATTCTAGTAGTGATCTTTAATGCTAAGTTGTGGCTTCTACAAAAAAAAAAACCACAGGAACAAAAACAGCACAAAAAGGGAAATATATTCAGCAAATAAAAACAGCAAAATAGACATCTGTTGAGAGAAAAACAGCACAGGAAAAGAAAAAAGCATACCATGTATTAGAAATAGTAAAGGAGTTTTGGTTTGCTTCAGCTTAGCTACTCCTACTCTCCTCAGCAGTCTCTGATAGGATCTTTCTTAGGTGTGCAATACTGCATGAAATGGATTAGGAAATTCATTCTTGTTACATGATTTCAGTGACAAGTATTATAGAAATATGAAGTAAACTAGAGCTCCTGAACTTAAAGAGGGGGCAGGATCCAGTATGAGGCAAGTCTATCTCAGAATTCATAAAAGAGAGTAGAGTCAAGGGTTTTTAGCCTGGGGTACCTAAACTTGTATTTCAAGGGAACTGGTTTCATGCTACCAAACAGGTTTAAGATGCCCTGGTTTGGGTTGAGAAGCATTCCAAAAAAGGAAAACAACTCACTAAACCAAAAAACCAACTCACAAAATGAGTTGGTTTAGTAAGTGATGTAGCCAAAAGAGCTCACTCTTAGGAGTCACATCATTTTAGAAAGTCTTGAGGGTTGTGTGAGAGCAAAGCTCCAATCTACTATTAACCAGAACTTAAAAAGTGGCCATTAAGGTACAAGAAAGGTCTTTGAAGCTAAGGACAAAACTCACCAATCCCAAAATGCTCGTTCCACATAGTGTGAAGGCCAATTGCTGCTCTTGACAAATAATACTTGAATTCTTCAAATGGAATATTGATTTGAAACTCCACATACTCCTGAACTCCTAGGTCTTCACAAAGCTTTTTAAGTTGATTTACCCGATGTTCATCATCTCTGTTACGACAACCTCCAATTAGAATGAGTTTAAGTGAAGGAGGATGCTCTGTAGCCATCCTTTCCAGCAACTTTGCAAAGGCTCTGATCTGCAAAGCGTGGTTCTTTTCAGGTCTGAACTGGCCAACAGACACCACCATAGCTTCCGAGGCTGTCTGCTTTTCATGTAATGGAATGTCCAGAAATGTCTTCACATCACAAGGGGGATAAACAATGCGACAACAACTGTGGACCTTCCAGAGAGATAGAATATGGTTTAGTGTCCAGGAAGAATTGACCATGACTACATCACTGCAAGATCCAACCAATCCATAAATCAAAGCAAATAAATAATAGTAGAAGAGCTTCAGTTTGCTGAGTAAAAAATTCCTTGTAATAAAGGTTGCATTGTTAAATGAAACATTTTGATTTCTCACAACAGTGAGCATATCAGTACTAATGGTGGGATAGTGGACATAACACCCAACTTTGCAGTCTCCTAAATATTTAAACAGTGGTAGTGTGAAAGCATAGCCCATGGAATCGATGTAAACATCAGGCCTGCACTTCCAAAGAGCTTCCCAGCCAAGAAAAATGGACCCAAGGCTCTGGCCCAGTAAAGTAAAATGAGGATAGAGCGATGCTTCCACAAGATACCGTTTTCTTAAAAACACAAACTTCACTGGATGGACTAACTTGATGTTGAATCTTCTAAAAGCATCGTCAAGGATTTGTTCACCAGTGACATCCTCATCACCAGTATAAACAACGTAAGTTGCTTCATGATACCTAAAAAAAAAAATCATTTCATTGAAAACTGGCAAAGGTTATAGGAAACTTTTGTCTTTCAATTATACAGGAGGTTCTTTTTAGCCTACTTAATAGTCTTTAGGGTTTTGTAAGTTGTTTAATATTACTGGCTGCTCGATTTAGCTTCTTCCTTTACCCTATGGCTCTTGATCTAAGTTTTCACAGCACTTAATTTTTTTTTTTTTTGGTAAATGTCATTTCATGTAATACCTAAAGGATATTCAGACAGGTCAGAAACTCTTTAATTTAAAACTAGAGAACGGTTTCTTTGAATTCCTCAAGCATAGTACTATGCAAATAATGGATACCAATACAAAGTACCTGACTTAATACTGAAATGTTTGCTTTTTTAAAACTTTCATAGTTTTGCTCATGTAATTAGGTGGAACTGTTACAGAGCCATAGAGTCTTAGAGTTTGAAAGGATCCAGGGTGTTTAGTCTCATCTATATTTGAAGCAGGAGAATCCATTCTACAACATCATGGACAAATGGTTATCAAGCCTTTCCTTCCAGTGCTCTGAAAATAACCTATATTCTCCTGAGACAGCCCATTCTATTTTAGGGAAACTTAATTTTTATGAAGTTTTTCCTCACTTGGCGCTAAAATCTGCTTCTAACTTCCACAGACTTCTCCTAGTTCTGCCTTCTAGGCCACAATAGAGTCAGTCTAATCTCTACAGTGTTGAGAATACTTGAAGATAGCTTGCATGTCTCCAGCCCTTCTCCCATCCATCAAGTGTTCTCTTCCAATCAATACTTATATAAAATAGTCTATGTCCATCATCATCTAGGCTGCCTTCATCAGAACATGCCCCAATTTAGGTTTGTTCTAAAACATGTAGCCAGCATTGCACACAATATTCCAGATGTGGCCTGATCAAGGCAGAGTACAATAGAACTCTAGCAGAATACCGCCCCTTGCCCCCCACTAATACAACCTAAAACTGTGTTAACTTTTTTGGCTGACATATCACATTACTGATTTGGGCTTGTAATCCACCACAAACACCCAGGTCCTTCTTTCCTAGCTACAGCACCTTCACCTTATACTATGTAGTTGGATTTGTGAATACAGGTCTTTAGGGTCTATCTCTATTACACTTTACCTTATATTCAGCTTATTGTTCCTGCCTATTAAATATTTTTGCTATTCTTTTCCACAAAACAATAGTGACATCTGATATTTTGGCTGTTCATAATTATCTTTCAGAAATAAGTGAAATTCATTTTCCTGACTATTCAGTGCAATAGGAAAACAAAAGATACAACATGGTCTCTATTGCTCAGGGAGTTTGAAACCTAGGGAGAAAAGTTGAACAGCAAGAGGCCAATTCCATGTTAAACTGTGTTTTTCTTCATTTCTTATCTGGTTGGACTACTCTGGGATTTTCTCACTAACATACCCAAGCCCCAGGATGACCTCATCAGCCTGGGCATTCCCCTTTACCAACAGCCTCAGGCTCTAATGGGTAAGGCCAAGAACACCTCCATCTAAGGAGCTTGGCCCAGACATCTCATTTCTCATCTGGCAGCCCTACTTTAGTGTTCCTGATTCTTCCCCCTGCCCCTCACCGCACTTGCAGCTTCCTTGGTGTACTGTCTTCCCTTATTAGCTCATAGGTTCCATGAGGGAGGGCAAGGACTATTTTACTTTTTCCGTATGTGGGTCTCCAACACTTAGCACAGTGCCTGATAGTAGGTATTTAATAAATGTTTACTGAGTAATATTACTATCTGTGCTCCTGGATTTGAGACAAGGCTGGGTTCAGTGTGGCTGGAATTATCAACCCCTTCCTTGAAGAGAGAGAGCCTGAATTAGGCCATGACAGATCATTCGGACTGACTGAACACAGCAGAAGAGGTAGCAGAGAATGGGGGGGAGGAGAAAGGGGTATGGGTCTAAACACTTACAAAGATATGACATAATATATACAGGGAAAGAAGAGAAAGGAGAGCTGAATGAATAAAGTCTACGCTTTGAAGAACAAGAGAAATGAGGTGGAATGGGCATTTTCTTCCCTACAAAAACTTAATAGAACAATATTTGAAACACTTTTTTTTGAAAGAATTTACAAAGATTAGAAGAAAAACCAAATATATATATTGTCACACAACCATTCTTAACAAATTTAACTTTTTTGGTAGAAATGATAGATTTCCTGTGGGTAGTTATGGACTAGATTAATTCATGCTGATGATTCTAGGGTAAGTAGTTTTCATTATTTAATCTTTTTACCACTTACCAACAGGCCACCCCAATGTAATAATCATCTACTGAGTGCCTTCTAAGACACAGCATTGTGTAGTTAACAGAGAGGGCCTCAAGGCCAAGAAGACCAAGGAGCGACTCCCATCTAGATGTCTACTGGCTGTGTGTCCCTGGGCAAAACAGTGATCTTAAAGTGTCACCAGGTAATTCTAAGACTACAACTGGCAGAACAGTTACAAATCTGTTCTGTAAGGAAACGGGATGGTCTCCAAGTGCTGTAGGGTGTTTCTATACTACAGGGAAGTAAGGAACTCACCAACCAATGAAATGCTAAGTCCAAGGGGGGAAAAGTATAAAGTTCTAAGCCAACCACTGTATCTTCCCTGAGTTCACTGAATTTGGTTACTCTTGTTGAAGTACAACATGAATATGATAATGTTTTCCAGCAATACCAACTGAAATTCAATAGTATGGGGAAAATAAAAATTCTAGATATAGTACCCCAAGGGAATTTTGAAATGAGAGTTGGTGGTACCAGAGGAGAACTTTCTGGGGTGGGGGAAAAGGGAAGGTTACAATTTTTAATAGGGGGAAGGTTAGAATGCAGAGATTTGCCTCAGAAAGATGCATACCTACTTTTTCTGCAAAGCTCTTAGGGCACACCACAAAACTCTCTCTCCTCCACCGCCAGCATTGCAGTATGGATGAAAAAATGCAATCACCATCTGATTTTTTTTATTTCTGTATTCCGACAATGTCATCTTTCTCAGTGTTGTTCTGATTCTCCAAAGAACAATGAACAAACAAAAACATAAAAGTCCGCAAATAATCAGCCCAGGAAAGAGAAAGGAGTAAAAAAGTCTGAAATGAGAAGGGAAAAGGTTAAATTAAGGATTCAAGTAAATAAACATTTGTTAAGTTCCTAATGTATGCAAGGCACTTTGTCAGGTGCTTGAAAACTGAAAACTGAAGACAGAAAGGCAGTTCCTGACCTCAAATCATTTATAATCCAATAGGCAGTAAAGTAACACACACACGCATACACATGGCAGAATTTAATTAGGGCAAAAGGGAGACTTAGACAAAGTATAAGAACGTGAACAAGGAAAGATTGCTTTCTGGTGGAGAAATCAAGGGAGGCTTCATGGATGAGATGGTACCTGAATCTTGAATGCAGAGAAGTATTTCAACAGGCAAAAATGTGAAATAAGTGTGTTTCAGGAATAAGGGATGGTTTGTGCAACAGACCAAGGCAGGATGAAATGGGGGGAAGGGGAATGGGGACATTAGTTTGGTTAGAATGCATTGTGTAGGAAGTAGGGCAAATGAAATAAGGCTGGAGAGACAGATTGTAGCCAGACTGGTAAGGGCCTTAAATGCCAGAATAAGGTATTTTGCATTTTTTTCCCCATGAGAAAAGCAGAAACAAAGGGGGTTTTTCAATGTGGAAAGAAATCTGGCCCAACCTGTGATTTTAGAAAGATCACTTTTGCAGGTGGCTAAAAGAATATAATAGAGGGAGGAGGAGGAAGGAAACAGGAAAACCCATTACAACAGTCCACTAAATTCAATAATTATTAAGTATCTACTTTGTGCACTGCGCTAATTGTTAGAGAAACAATATTTGGATAAATGGTCCCTGCTTTAATGGATTTCACTTATAGTCTAGCAGAAGGATGACTATAATACAAGGTAATATATAAGAGTTTAAGAGACAAGTACAAGTCAGGGATTACGCAGGTCTGAAGAGGGAACTGTCAATACTAACTGGAAGGGATCAAGGAAGGCTTCCTAGATTTGAATTAGAATTAAGAAGGAAAATTCTGTGATAAGTCTTCAACAGGTAGGCGTTTGGGTGTGGGAAGAATGAAATTCCTGGAGTTAAGGAACTCCATAAAAGCATTTTTAAAGTGCATGTTGAATTAAATTTGGATATGTGGAGTCTATACAGGACAGTACTAAAAGATATATACACCTGGAAAGGTGGTGCCAGACTGTGGATGGCCTTAAATAGTAAGCCAGATTATGAGGCAGTATAATATAATGGGAAGAGCTCTCACTTTGGAGTCAAGGGAATGAATGTAGGTTCAAATCTGGACTCTCTCAATTATGACTTGGGTGACTACTATGGACAAGTCACCTAACCTCTCCTGGCTTTGGTTTCCTCACCTATAAAATGAGGTAGTTGGACTAGATTGTCTCCAAGGTTTTTTCGAGCTCTAAACTTATGGTCCTATGGACTTTACTCCATAGGTAAGAGAGTAGTTGAATGACAGAAGGATGACATGAAAATAATGTGTGTGAGAAGTTTGAAGGATGGAGAGGAGACGAGAAATCAAGTGGGAGGGAGAGGGAGATCTATTAAAAATCTATTGAAATAGTCCATGCAAGTGGTAAAGGGGGATTAGCATCACAGGGTCAAATAAGGGGTTCTGAGAAAACCTGTAACTGATTTAATATGTGAGATGTAAAAGTGTCAAAAATAACAGTGTGGTTTCAGATCTCACATAATCTTTGACACATGTATTTCTTATGCACTTGTGTTATTTTACATTATAGTTTTTTGTGCATATTCTTTACGCCGGTTAGAATGAAAGTAATTTCCTGCAAAGCAGGGATCATTTTATCTAAACTATTTCTTCAGCAATGAACACAGTGCAGACAGTAGATACTGGTAAGTTGGGGACTAGTGAGGTATGGAGCAGGAACAAATAAAGAAAGACAATAAACTTTAATGAGAACGTAAGAGGTATGTTCCAGTGGGACAGGTAAATATATCTTACAGTTTCAAACACAGGCAAGTCAAAACACAGCTATGTGAATATAAGAGATTGCTGGGAAAGAGAACATAGAGACAGAAAAGGATTATCACAACATTTTGGGAACTACTCAACTATTTAGGGGAATACTTGCCTTAAGAGGCTATGAAGAAAATGTGGGGCCAGTGTTGGAGACAAAAGGTGCAGTCAAAAGTTGGAGACCCAGGAGATTTTAAGGTTTCAAGAATCATCAGAAGAGAGATCCGGGAACGGGGGTATTTAGTGCCAAGATATTTTCAATACCTATACTGCACTAAAGATATTCCCATATTAAATTGACATGTAGTTCTACTTACCTTTTCACAATATGGAATCTTCTGAATAAATTGTTTTTAAAATGTCAAATCATCAAAAAACAGAGAAAATAAAAATGGAAAAAAAATTACAGATAGTGAGATGCAAAGGAACTAATCTTTATCAACTTGCTCCAGATTAGTAGTACAGGATCTGAATGAGGGGCAGTGACTACAAAAGAACAGATTAAAGAAAAATTGCCATAGCAGAATTGGCAGTTAGATGAATATGAGTATTGGCAAAGGAAAGAGCCAATGATGATTTCAAGCTTTTAGAAAAGTCAAAGCCTGTGACAGAAATATGCATGTAGGGGAGGGCACATTTTGGGGAAGAATCTTTGAGTTAAATTTTAAACATGGAACGTGAAGTGATGGCAGTACATATTGAAGATAATTTAAAATGTGGGACTGGAGATAAAGGTTTGGGAGTCTTGGGTTAACTGGAACCATGGAAATAGATGAGATCACAAAGGAAGAGTAAAGGGTGCTGAGACTAGTCTTGGAGTCACTAATTCTTAGGCAGTAAATTCACTTACACAGTACTTTATGGTTTATAAGGTACTTTCCTCAAATTGTAAGATCAGGAATGAAATTATCAGCTTTCCCATGTATACAGTTAAGAAACCAAGACTCTAAGAGGTTGGGTGATTTGCACAAATCCACACAGAGAGTGAGGGCCAAAATTCTCACCCAGGTCTTCTGATTTCAAGTACAGGGACCACACAGAAAAGTGACTACAAACAAGAGACAGGCAAGAAATAAGAAGAAAGCAGTGTCACAGAAATTAAAAGAAGAAACAAGAGTCTTGAGAAA
>CM053771.1:83339936-83355598 GCA_028658325.1 Potorous gilbertii | reverse complement strand
GTTTCTGAGAGTATGTGCAGATCAAGATAGAAACCAAGGTCAAAGTGGTTCTCAGTACAATTCAATGTACCTTTTAGTCTATTTACCACTCCCAGAACACATCTTATGCTTTTCCATCTTCAGGTAACTATTCATGTTGTCCTGCATTCTTAGAATACCTCCCCATTTTTCCATGGATACAAATCCAACTCATCCTTCAAAGCCAGAGGCAAATGTGAAACATTCTATGAGATATTCCATGATCAGTCTGGTCAAAAACCAATCATTTTACTCCTCAGTTTTTTCCCCTCATCCCTATTTTTTTTTAAACAAATGAGCTGCTGTTTGTCTTTTATTTTCAAAGATGACATCACAGGGTGAATTGGATTTAGGTGAGGCAGAGTTACACAAAGTCATCAGCATCACTCTCTCTTCCACAATCATTGAAGTCAGTGGCATTGATAAAATTGAGGATTATTGGCAATGGCCCAGGACATTGTGGATGACCTTGGTGTCTTTCACATCTGCCCAAGTTCTAAGTGCTCCACAGCATCTACTTCAGCCACCTTCACGGTTGTTGGAACAAACTGTTCTTATCTGCTTATTATGCAGGGGGAAGTCTTCACATGCTTGGGGTAAACATTCTGCTAACTCCCTTACAGTTACTGTCAACCTGGTTTAGCCCATCTGCTGAGACAATTTTACCAGGATATGGATGCTATGTGTGCTATAGCTTCTTGGAATCACAGGTGAGAATTGAGTACCAGGTGGATACCAAAGGTGATTGATCAGCCTTGAAAAGGGTTCAGCAGTTCTCACACCAGACATACCAGTCCATCCTAAACACTTTGTACACCCCAACAAAGAGCACCAAAGTCTCCCAGCAAAACCAGAGCTCAGACCCTGGGGTTGTGATTCAAATCTAATCCTCTTACCACAATACTATGATGCCTCTTCCATTCATATGGAACTGATATCCTCTTACAAAATAGATGATGGTTATATCATAAGTAACATATAGGTTACATATAGGTAATGGTTATTGATCTGCAAGATATGAGCATGTAAAAAACTTGCATTTACACTGCATGTGTGCAAATAATGCATTCGGACCCCTACTCTCTCTGTTCCAATCAGATTAATCAGTCTGATATGACTGCACAGGGTAGTGATTATAAGTTATATATATCAGGCCCCAAAGTTGTGAAGTGCATATTGTAAGCTCACTTGCTTAATCATAGGTATCTAACTAGAAGTCCTCCACCCTTGTTTTTCCTTGCTGTGGTAACCAAGTCCAGTGTGGCAGAAGTGACTCAATTACATGGAAAGTCCTTCAATTTATTTTTGCACCTCCAGACCACTCTCTCTTGTCCAACAAGAACAAATGACCATCTTATGACCATCTTATAACCACTTAGTCAGTGGAGATAGCCCATGATTCACCCAAACTGTGATATCCCTGGCTGATGTGTCATTTTTGGTCCACAAAGCAACGTCTATCAACCAATGGAATTCTGTACTTTGTATAGCCTCTCTAGAGTGTTCAAGAATCAAATCTGGTATCAAGTCTTATAAAAGTAACCCTGGAAGAAGAGTGCATCTCAGGTCACAGGGAAAGTCTGAGATCCAGTTCATTAGGAGGGATCATGAACCCTTTAATAAAGTGCCTTTGGCTTAGAGCTCTGCCTCAGTCTCTTTTATTGTAGATTGGACAATTTCAATCCTCACATATATACAGTTTACATATTGTTTCCCCCATTAGTATACTAGCTCTTTCATGCAAAGGGCATGTTTTTGTTTTTCTCTGTGTCCCCAGAGTGTAGTAATATATGCTTGTGGACTGACTGACCTCTTGTTTAATTTCATTCTTCTTAGACTGTAGATCCTGGAATTTGTGTTGCTTTTCTTTTCTTTCCTGCACTTGTAATTGGTTATTTGACTCAGGTGAAGATGGACGAAGACCCTATCGATGAATAATTAATATAAATAATAAAATGAAAAGTAGTTATTTTTAAAATATTTCTTTCTAATGAGACAAAGGCCCTATTAGTAACATCACTTATAAAGGAAAACAGTTTTCTTTTTAAAAAAATTCTCCCTTAGTTCTCTCCCTTCTAAAAAAGAATCTTAACATGAATTAAATAATATATAAGGATATTAGAAGTTGGAAGTTTCTAATAGTGGTTAATAGAAAGAAAGTGTATCTGCGCAAACATAATACTCTGTGATGCTGTGTGAGATGTCAAGTTTCAGTTTCTCAATGGATAAATGATAAGGGAGATGTGAAAAATCTGATGTTTAACCTCTTGGGGATGGAACATGAAGTAGAATTGCCTTTGATGTTGTAAGGAAAAAAATCAGGAAACTCTATGTGCAAGTAAAAGGCACAGAAAGGTGTAGAAAGAGAAATCTCTGAGTCAGAATTTCCAGAATTTAGCATTTTACTTACCAATTGTTTTTCCACTTTCAGTTTGTACTGTTGAGCTTCCAATCTCCTCTGAAGGTACTCGGCAGGCCTTAAGAGAAACAACATTTCTTTTAGCTAAAGGAGTAATTTAAAATGATTTCAGGAAACCAGATAGACAGTAGGCAGAGCCTGGTGTACAGTTTTCACTTCACCTTTATGAAGGACAACCTCAAGGTCAAGGTGTAGGAGGAGGGTCATGGAAGGTTTCCATCAAAAATATCCATTGAATCAAGAGTGAACAGCAACTGGGTGGAGGGGAAAAAGCAGTGGGAAGGAAAGGTCTACTCCAAAGTTACTTTTCCTGGAATAGATGACTTAGTGTTTTTACAGAAAAACCAACTCACCACCTATTTATGCCACAAGATTTATTTATCTTTATAAGGGGCATATTTTTTGAAGTGTTTAATTAACTCAATATTAGCAAACCAGCCTCTAGTCTTACATATGCACATTTTTTAAAAAACCCAACCCAACAATACATATTTACCCTCAGAATTGTATACAAAGTTTTAAATGATTTATTATTTAATGTCACTGATTCATAACTGCTAGAGTCTACAGTACAGCATAATGGATAGAGAGGCAGAAAGTCCTGAGTTCAAGTCATTTCTCTGCCCTATACTGCCTGGGAAAGTCACTTAACCTCTTATGCCTCTAGCAACTCTGTAAGATTAAAAACTGCAGAGAAGGTGCCAGTCTGCATCACTGGAAGAAGTTCTTCACAAGCGACTTCTTAAGTGAATGAAAGCATACACAGATCCAGTTGAAACAGAATCAATGTTCTTACGAGATTTATGGGACAAACTTTCTTGTGTGATTACAAAGCTTTTTCATGTGGAATAGGTTCTCTATATTCAAAAGCAAATAACTTTAATTATCAGTTTTTCCTAATTCAATCTGAATATGAATTATTTATTAAGCAGCTACTACTTGCAGAACACTATTTTCATGAGACGTCTAGATGGCGCAGTGACTAAAGGGCTGGGTCTGAAGTCCTGAGTTCCAATGTGCCCTCTGGCAATTAGTAGCTATGTGACCCCGGGTAGGTTGGCTTAACCTCTGCCTCAGTTTTTTGAACTGAAAAATGAGGATAATACCAGCACTTATCTCATATTTGTAAGCTGTTAAGCACAGTGCCTGGTATATAATAGGCACTTAAGATCACGAATGGAATATAAGGTAATCACAAGCAACTGTAATACAAAACATGTTAGAGAGGCAGGAACTAGAGGAGACACCCAGGGAGAGAATTACTGCCTGGGAGGATCAGAAGTATGTCAGTAAATGTTTAACAGCCAACTCTGGGGGGAGTGGTGGAGAATATACCCAGGACACACTTTTAAGTTTAATCTGCATTATTAACATTTATCCATCACTTTCTTAACTCAAGACAATCATCAAAACAATAAATCAAGCCCTAATTTGTTTGCTTATTTCCTAGGTGATAATTTCACCCTAAAGATTTAATAATTGGTTCTCTCACATGTGAAAAATCTGATGTTTAACTCCTTGGGGATGAAATATGATTCCATTATGAAAGATTAAAGAGGCAAAAAGAGGAGGAAAGGAGATGAGGCAGTAGACTAGATAGAAAGCAAGGTCTGAGCCAGGCTGCTAGCACTCAAGCAGTACTGTAGAAATGGAACTATATTACAGAGGTAAAAGTGATAGGACTTAGCAACTGACTGGATGTTGGAGATGAGGGAAAAGTCAAAGGTAATCTGAAGGTTGTTGATTTTTTTTAATATAGGAGATTGAATAATATTCTGATGGATAGAAATCATGAAGTCAGGAGGAGATTTGGGGAGGCGGAGATTATAACTTTGACTTTAGACATTCTGATTTTGAGATACTAGTAAAATAATCATGTATCAATGTTCCAATAGGTGGCTGGAGGTGTGTCTCCAGAGTTCAGGACAGACTTCAGGGCCCATAATAAATATATGTAAGTCACCTGTGCAGAAGTATGAAGAGTAAATGAGATTTCTAAGGGAGATAGTATAGAGAGAGAAAAGAAGAGAGTGGAGGACAGATCTTTGTAGGGAAAAAGTAGCTTAAGGAAGTGGAAAGAGGGAGAGGAGACAGCAAAAGAGATAAAGAAGGAAGAGGTGGTTCAAAAAGTATTGGAAGTGCTCTCAAAAACTGAAGAAAAAATATTCAGAAGAGATGAAAAAGAGTGTCAATAGTATCAATGTTAGAGAGATCCAAGAGATTGTTGACTAAGAAAAGATCTATAGATTCAGTGAAAAGGAGAGCGTGGGTGACCAATGAGAGATTCACTCGATTGATGGAGAAGGAAGCCAACTAAGAGAGTGAGTTGGAAGGAAGTTGACACATCAGGAAGACTTTCTTGAAGAAATTTGGCAATCAAGAACAGAGAGTTGGGAAGGCAGTTGGATACGGTTTAGGTTAAGGGAAGGTTCCCACTTAAAAAAGAAAAAAACACACTTTGAAAAAAATCAATATAGACAGTTCCTACTTACAATCAGATTGTTTCCCAAGTGTTTGTATGTTGGGTGTTTGGAATGTGGAATACATTTCCCCAAAGAAAAAGTCTAATTTCTCTTTCATGTGACAAGTCTTCACATGCTTATAAAAAAACCAAAACAAAATAAAAAACCCAGCTATTAATGCTTTCTGTCGTCTTTTCTTCAGGCCAAATACTGTTATATCTTTCAATTAATTCTTATATGGTACAAACTCTAAGACCTTCATCATCCATGTTGACTTCCTCTAGGTGCACTCTAGTTTATCAGTGTCTTTTCTAAAATACGTTGCCCAGAACAAGACCACAGTGCTCCAACTGACTACACCAAACCCCACAGAACTATAGCCTCCTTTATTCTGGATCCTATATTTCTCTTTTGGGTCAGTAGGTACCAGAATGGATAGAGTGCTGGACCTGGAATCCAGCCTCAGACACTTACTAGTTGGGTGACCCTGGGCAAGTCCCTTAACCCTGTCTGCCTCAGTTGCTTCTCTGTAAAATGAGTTGGAGGAAGAAATGGTAAACGGCTCCAATATCTTTGACAAGAAAACCCTAAGTGGGGATTTGAAATATCAGACACAACTGAATAATAAACACTGCTCTTAATGCAGCTTAAGGTTGTATTAGCCTTCTTGCCTCAAGGTTGTATTAGCATTCATCATGCTGTTGACTAACTTTGAGCTTGCAGTAGTACACTAGAATCTCAATGTATTTGTGAAGGTGATTTTTGGAGCCCAAGTGTAAGACTTTACATTGACCTCTTTTAAGTTGTTCTTACTCAATTCAGTCCACTGTCTTAGCCTGGCAAAAAAAAATTTTTAATCTTGACTTTGTCATCTAGTGTTTTAACTGAACTTCCCAAGATGCAGTTAGTCTCTTTCCATTCCATTCCATTCCAATTCATCATTGTCCCTGGCAGAGAAAGAGCAGTGCTGTCTTATTTCTCAGATCAGTTAACTTCATTCCATCTACCACAAGTTGCTGCCCTATCTCTTCTTTAAGGCTCCTCTTTCCTCCAGTAAAGCTGACACACACACACACACACACACACACACACACACACACTCACACACACATACGTACATACAAAAGCACACACATGCACACACGCACACACAAACACAAGCACACATACACACATCCCTTTTCTTATCCTTAGATTTCTTTGTTAGTCTTAGCATATTCTGAACTTAACCATTCCTGAAACTGTTCTTATAGGACCATGTCATTCTACTGTCTCTATCTCCATTACCTGCATTTCCTTCCATTCTCTGAACATATCTTTCTATAAAAATCTCCACCATGTTGTTTTTTGCATCTATATCAATATTTTTAAGAATAAACAAACAAAAAATCTCTCCCTTTTCTTCTCATTGGCATTGTTTCATTTTGTCTTGTGGAAAGAGAACTGAGTTTTGAGTCAGCGTAGGAGAATGCTGGGCACAGCTCATACAAATAGAACCAATCTTTAAACTTCAGTGTGAACATTTACACCTTGAAAATTGGAAAATGCTACAGATCAGGGCTTGATTTATCTTTTGGCTGATTGACTAGACCTAAGAAAATGATGAGTTTTTTGGTTGTTAAATATTTACTAGCACATTCCTGTGGAGGACCCATATTCAAAACCTAGTCTCCACAGGCCCCAGTGTCTTTGTCTGTAACATGAGAGGATCTAACTAGATGATCTTGAAGGTCCCTTTCTGTTCTAAATCATGTTAAGTCTTGTTGGACCAACCCCATTTCTTTTTTTGAAAAAGTAATGAGGATGTTAAATCAATATTTGTACACACAGTATTTCCAAAAAGCACTTGACAAAATTTCACCCTAAGCCTTTTGAACAGGAAGATGAAATATCTGTTGGATTTGGAGCTGGTTGAATGACGACACACAAAGAATGGGGTTTAGCAGATTGAGGTCATTCTGGAGAAAGGACTTTCTCCTGAGTTCTGTTTTGTTCAATACCTTTATCAATTATTTAACTACATGCTTATCAAATTTGCAAATGACACAAAGCTCTGTGGGATAGTTAATAAAAGGGATGATAGAATGAAAATCCAAAAAGATTTCAACGGACTGGATTGATGTCTTGAATCTAATAAAATGAAGTGTGATAGGAAATAATATAAATTCTTCACTTTAGTTCCCCAAAACTGAACTACAAAATTACAGAATGGAGAAGACCTGGATTAATATTAATTATATATGTTATGTATTCTATATGATAATTAATATTAATAATAATAAATTAATATAAAACTCCAATGTTTAAACACTGGAAAAATATCAGGGGAAATCAAATTACAGTATATGAACTTAATGGAATATAATTGTACCATTTTTTTCAGTCATTTTTCAGTTGTATCTGACTCCTCATGACCCCATTTGAGATTGCCATTGTCTTCTCCAGTTCATTGGATGAGAAAACTGAAGCAAATAGGGTTAAGTGATTTGCCCAGGGTCACACAGCTAATAAGTTTCTGAAGCCAGATTTGAATTCACAAAGATGAGTTTTCCTAACTCCAGGGTCAGTGCTCTAGCCACTGCACCACCTCGCCACCACCATTGTGCCATTAGGAATGATGGATATGAGGAATTCAGAGACAGGGAAAGATTTGCATGAATTGATGCAGAACCAAGGAAATGATCAAGAGTTGCATACCTATATTAAGACACACCTGTGTGTGTATGTGTGCATAGGAACATGGCTCATGTAGAAATGTTTTACATGACTTCATGTGTATAATGAGTATCATATTTCATGTCTTCTCAATGAGTGGGATAGTATTGGACAAAGAGAATTAGTAACTGCAAATAAAAATTTTTTACATGAAAAAAATTTTAAAAGAACATCAATAAAACATTATGTAATTTAGAAAGAGTTTTATATGTACAAAGAGCAAAATAATAAAAATTAAAATAAATGAAATTCAGATAAACATAATGGGAAATCTTTGTTCCAGAGGCCCAGTTTGAAGATACAATTCTCCCTTTGATAGAGAAGTGCTGGGCCATAGTGCAAAATATCTTACATGCTTTCAGATTCAACTACTATTTATTTTGCTTACGTGTTTTTTACTTTGTTACTAGGTAGGATTCTATGAGTTAGAGGGTTTATTGGGAATTGACCATAGAATAAAAAAGAATATGTCAAATGTTTTAAATACTTAGAGGTTTCGATTGATTGTAAACTGATTATGAGTAATTAAAATAATTATAATACATATATATTATATTTATAATATGTAGCCACAATATATATTATATATAATTATAATATATAATTATGTAATATAATAATTACTTTTTATATGGTGCTTGAAACTATGCTAAGTGTTTTACAATTACTATCTCATTTGGTCTTTGAAATAACCCTGAGAGACAGGGGTTACCATTATCCTCATTTCATAGTTGAGGAAATTACAGCCAACAGGTAAGTGACTTACCCAGGTTCCACAGCTAATAAACATTTGAGGGTGGATTTGAACTTAGGTATTCCTGACCTCAGATCCAGTGCTCTATCTACTGCACCACTTAGCCGCCTATGAAAAAAACCTGTTTAATATTACTTTTAACATGAATAGTATGATCTTTACATAACAATGCTAATCTGATATTTACATGATGCGTTAAGGTTTGCAAAGAATTTCATGTTTTGATCATGACAACAAGAGGTAAATGCTGTATAGGTATTATGATCCCTGTTTTATAGAAGAGGAAACATTCAGAAAACAATTATAAAACAAGTAGTAGGCGTCAGAAGCAAAATTCAACCATCAAAAACTGGATGCCTGGAATTGAGGCCAAGAGGCTCTCCTCCGAGGACCAGCCCTTCTTGAGGGATGTGTGTGTGTGTGTGTGTGTGCACGTAAGTGTGTGCGTGTGTCTACTTCTGTGTCTGTGGTCCCTGTACACAGGCTTCATCATCTGGGGACCAAAGGGAAGCCACACACGCCCTTCCATCTCCTGCCCCTACCTTCACACAAGCCACTTGCCCTCTCCCTCCCATGCCCAGAATGTGCTCCCTCCTTACTTCCACCTCTTAGAACCTACCTTCCCCTACCTCACCTACTCAAAGCCCAGCTGAAGTGCCACCTCCTAGAGACCTTTCCTCGTCTCCTCAGTCACTCACTAGGGCCCTCTCACACTAATTATCTTCAAAAAAAGTAAAGAGAAGAAGGGCTTTGTTTTTTTTTTTTTTTTACATTCTTGCTTTATTATTTGCTTTTGGAGAAATTGTAAATATCACAAAATAAAGAAGTTTGGGTCAATCAAAATATTATTAGAATATTAAAGTTTAAGTTTGAATTTATTACCATTGAGCTGGAGGTGAAGCATAGCCTTCTTTCTGTTTATGAAACTTACCAACCCTCCTGTTGATTTC
Source organism: Potorous gilbertii (assembly GCA_028658325.1). Lineage (NCBI taxonomy): Eukaryota > Metazoa > Chordata > Mammalia > Diprotodontia > Potoroidae > Potorous > Potorous gilbertii. The sequence continues at coordinate 83,346,280 of CM053771.1, read as the reverse complement.
AGAAACATACTGATACCTTGGGTCACAAGCTCTCTTCTGTAAGATGTCCAGCTGAGCATAAAAATGACCATAAAGTCTGCACTCTGGAGCAACTTCTGGTCTTCCTACCACCTTTTTCTGGGGGCTTTGATACTAAAAATAGCATACGGTAAAAACAATTATTACAATGAGTTGCTATCTAATGTGTCAAAGAAAGAAAAAGTTGAAAAGTATTTGTTAAAATATATTTGTCTTTTTCTGATAAATTATTTTAGAATTATTGGATCTATTACTTTTTTAATGAACAAATATCAATCCTCTCTCCCTCTTCTCTTCCTCTGTTGATCAGAGTTCTTAAGTCTCAAAATTATAAATCTTTACAGTGTTGCTATAGCATAAACTGTATACGTGCATGTGTGTGTATGTGTATCTACAGATCTCCTTGGAGGAAGGTGCTGTTTCATTTTTTTGTCTTTCTATTACTATCGCCTGGCATAGTGCCTGCCATACAGTAGACATTTAATAAATGTTTGTAAACTGATTGAAAATAGAGAAATGGGGGAACTCACCAGTACTGGCTTCTGAGCTCTAGGAGGTATCCATTCTTTCCTAGGTAGCAACTCCCGTCTCTTAGGAGGCATCAGGATCTTAGGTTTTGGTGGATGATTACCCTGGAATCTCTTTTTCTGCATTATTGGACCTTATTTGTGGGTTTTTTTAAGAAAAAAAGAGGCAATCAGGATGCATATACATTTTACTCTAATTGTATTAATAATACAATACAATTATTATATTTTATAGTTTTATGGTTATATACAACCTGCATTCCATAGCACTACAAATTTGTTTGAGCTACTGTAAGCACTGTGCTACAAATATAAGCAGAAAGACAGGCCCTCATGGGGCTTATATGGAATGGGGAAAGAGAACACAGAAAAGGGAGCTAACAACATAGGCAGGGACATGGTAGAGAAAGTCTAGAGGGTAAGGACTGGAAGCTGGGAAGCATGAAGACATGGCTACCCTAGGTATTTTCTTGTCAGGATCTGCTACCAGAGAGAACATATAACTCCCTCAGTAAAGTAGCTGACCGGCAATTCTGAGAGAATGCAAAGAGAAAACATACCCATTCTTTTAAGGCCTTCTTTGTCCCCAGGGAAAGTGTTAATGAATAAAATCATTTTGAGGCGAGACATGGCGTATAGTCAGCAGCACACAAAGCCAGAAGTAACTGTCAAACTGTGTATTATTTTGAAGCCATGCTTGTAGGTGTTTTGGAATTAATCTATTCTCTTGATGTATCTTGGGCATCTCCCTCCCAAATTCCCATTTACTGTGCTAGACTTGAAATCAAGAAGACCTCAACTCAAATGCTGCTCCAGATACTCACTAGCTGTGCATTTGGCCTTTCATCCTCAGCCTCCTTAACTGTAAAATGAGGATAACATTTAAATCACTTACCTCATAGGGTTGCTGTAAAGATTCAGTGAGATTACTTTTGTAAAATGCTTTTCAAACCTTAAAGTGATGTAGAAATACCTCCTGATACTATTACTATTATTCTGTTAATATTTATTCAACTTATATGTCATGTCTCCTGCTAGAATGTGTGCTCGTGGTGAGTATTCACAATTCTAGTGATCAGGGATTGTTTAGTCTTTGTGTCTGTATTCCCATCACCTACATGCATAAAAAAGCATTTAATAAATATTTATTTACTGCAAGAGGGGAGCTGGAATGCTCTTAATAATAGGAAAGTTCAAAAGAGTAGAGGGTTTGGAGGAAAAATAATGAGCTCAGTTTTGGATATGTGGAGTAAAATATCACATGACTATTAAGTATCAGAGCCAGGATTTGAACCTGGATTCTTCTGACTCCATTCAAGCTGCCCCTAACAAAAAGCTACCAATGAGTTAGCAATGGACATTACTTCAAAAATGCCTCTTGGGAGTAGTTCCTATTAATATTTACACTCCGGTTATTCTTTGTTTTCTTTTGTGGGATCAAACACAATCTCCTCTGGCTAACCTGGTGTCCCTTCCTCTGATTGGTTGTTCCTTCCAGTATCTCCATTGCAAGGAAAATGCCCAAGCAAACCACATCTTCATCCTCTCCAAGATCCCTTCCTGACTCTACATTTTCTCGATCATTCCACAGAAATTTATTTGCTCTGTAAGTTGACTCTACCCCTGCATGCATGGGCATGAGTGGGCACACAAATGCATACCCTAATAAAAGCTGGCTTTGGAACCTGCTGGCTAATACCATCCCCGTAGCCTATATGGAATGAGCAGTGATGAGAACGGTCAGATCACAGTTCATTACAGATGAACCTGCCTCCAAGTTTCTGTAAAACAGTGACAATATTACTATCTGTCTCACTGGCTGTTTTAAGGAAAGCACCCAACAAACCTTAAAACATTATATAAATGTGAGTTATCATTATTAAGGAGGTTCTCCCAATTAACATTTCTAATGACAGTGATTCAGGGAGAACTTTTATTTTTAAACCTATATTTACCTAGGCATTCATCTGTCTTTATGTACATACATCCAAGCTCTGTTTGAGGTCCTTCTAACCCCTAATTAAAAAAAATGGTACTGTTACCTCTAACCCCTCTACATGCCCACCCCTAAATGTTCCCATTCAAACTAATCAGATGACATGGTTTGTGTTCAGGATATTCTGAACTGGATTTCATAATGCTAACTCAAATTAAGCCTGGCAAAGAAAGATGGAGGTAATAATTTTCCCATAACCTTCCTTCTGCTTCATTTCTCTACTACAGAGAATAGCACCACCAGCCCACTGACTTCAGCGTCAGCCTTCACTTGAGTCTCTCTCATTCCCCCATATCAAATTTTCTACTCTACACTTTCAGGGGAAGGAGACATCCCACTACTTTCTCTTTCTCCATATCTCCAGCATTTACTCTCCTTTCTAATTGAATAGCCAAAGGTCTTAATTATTTCCTGCCTAACCCAAAGAAAATTCCTTCTTCTTGAGTCCTTCTCCCTCATAGCCAATCAGTCCTTACTACTCCAGTCAATCCTTCATGTCCCTTCCAAAGCTGTCTTCGAAGTTGTCCATTTCAACAAACATTTATTATACCCCTTCCAGGTCCAAAGTACTGTATGATGCTTATTAAAAAATGACAAGGCCCTCTTTTGAGGGCACATTGTAAGTTCAATGACCCTCTATCCTGCTACAAACAAGGTCCAAAATTCTCTACTTCAGCTGCAAAGTCCAGAGGCCTGCCCAAGAGGATGATCTTTTCCTTAACTTTGACACTCTCTGGCTTGTCTCTTGTGCTTACTTCAGATAAAGCCACTCAATGTTACTGCATTGTAATATCCTATCCCTGTCAGTGTATTTTTTCTCACATTATATCCTCTTCCTGGTCTTAAAACACACACACACACACACACACACACACACACACACACACACACACACACAGAGTATAGTTTCTAAGTCGTCTCCCTAACCCTCTAGACCTTGACTAAATATACAACTCTTTCGACCCTTGCCTCACTATTCTACAAAAGTTCTTTTCTTTGATGGCATGTAACATTTATACTCAAAGATATTGATGTTGAATATTTTTTAGTGTCTTTTCCACAGAGAAATCTCAGAATATTAATAGCATCTGATAGGATAAAAAGACCTGGATTTGGAGTCACAATCACAAATACGTGTCAGAAAAGACCTGGAATTAATCAATAAATCAGCATTAATTAAGTGCTTACTGTGTACTGTTCTATGAATTAGGGATGCAAATAAAACAGCACCTCCCCTTAAGAAACCTCTGTTCTATCAGGGGGAACAACTTATATACATAGACGTAAATACAAGGTAGTCAGTGTGGGAGGGATCTAGTGGGTGGCTGAGGAGATGAGGAAAGGTCTCCTCTAGGAGGTGGCACTTTAGCTGAACTTCGAGGTAGGTTCTGGGACATGGAAGTAAGGAGGGAACACATTCTAGGCACAGGGGCGTGGGGCAGGTGGCTTGTGTGAAGGTAAGGCAGGAGATGGAAGGGTGTGTGTGGCTTCACTTTGGTCCCCAGAGGGTGAAACCTGTGCACTTTCATAACCATCCAAGTGACCACAGACACAGAAATAAACACAGACACACACACGCGCGCGCGCGCGCGCACACACACACACACACACACACACACACACACCTCGAGAAGGGCTGGTCCTAGGAAGAGAGTCTCTTGTCCTCAACCCTAGACAATGTCACACTTGCATGAGTTCCTGGGCCGCCAAGTTCCTGTAGCCCCAGTTATGGAGAACCAGTGACTGAAGCTCTCAGTGAGGGGGAGAACCTGAGTTCTGCCCTGAGTGGCTGAATCCCAGCTTTCTGGAGGAGTGGGGAGAGCTCCTGAACTGCGAATTGAGAACAACCCTGGAACAGAAGGAGCAACAAGGGACTGAGCCATAATGCACAGCAGCAAAGCCAACTTTGCTTTCCATGATTACCACCAGTTATTTGAATAGTGCAAGATCAATGGAAAGAGGTTTGCCTCCTTACTCATCCTAAGTTTATTTCCCAGAGGAGTTCAAATGCTTAGAATGGTCCATATGAGACTAGAAGACTAAGTATTTTCCTAGGTGGAAAGTAAGGCTTACCAGACAGAAAGAGAATGTCTTGACTGTTATAGATTTCTCTGAGTCCCTTATGTTATTTTGCATTTTCTAAGAGATCAAATTAAGGCTGTCTTATACTTGATATTGTTAGCTTGACTGCTTGCATAGGAATTCCATGTACTTTAACCACATCAATAAACCTAAACACCAGCTATATTCCAAGTTTTCCAAAGGAAACTCTGAGTGTGGGTAACATGAGTCAATGAGATTATGATATATAATGGCATAAATTGCCTAATTACAAGTTGGAATTTGATCTTGGTATACCACAAAGTACCATGTATGCCATATCATTCCTCTGTGCTTCCTATGTGAGAGCTAAAACCAAGAGAATGAGAAAATCATTGAAAATATGTGACAGATAATATGGTACAGTGGAAAGAATGCTAGCGGTGGGAGTCAGAAGACCTGTATTCCAATTCTGACTCTGCTACTTACCAGTATATGACCTTGGACAAGTCATTTAACTCTGTGGACTTCAGTCTCCTCACATTCAAGACTAGAGGACCTCAAAGCCTCCTTCAGCTTCTGAAGCTACAGTCCTTCATGAGAAAATCTCTGATACAAATATTACCCTTGTGTGACCCTGGCCCACAAGTCACTCAAAACTCTCAGAGCCTCAATTTCTTCATTGTCAATGAGTGTAATAATTCTTATACCACCTAACACCTCAAAGTGTCACATCAACAAACATTTGTCAATCACCTACTGTGTGCCAGGAACTGTGCCAAGTGCTGAGGATACAAAGAATGGAAAAAAAACCAGTTCCTACTCTGAAGAATCTCACCGTCTATTAGGAGAGAGAATACCCATAACTACATGCAAACAAGATATATACAGAATACACTGGGTGGACTCTGAAGGAAGGTACCAAGATTAAAGAGGACCTGGAGAAGCTTCTTGCAGACTGTAGAATTTTAGATGAGACTCAAAGGAAGCCAGGAAAGACAGGAGATGTAAGAGGTACAAGAAGACTGGAAAGGTAGGAAGAGGTCAGGCCATGGCAGGTCATTGAAATGTCCAAGTACCTAAGCTTAAAGTGCTATATTAATGTGAATTATTTCATGAAGCTCCATAAGGATAGGAACAGTACATTTAACTCATAATGTACCATTTAGCACAGTATCATCTAAAGACAACCCTTAATAAATGGTTTTTGATAATTGTGACTAAAATATTCTTACCTTTGGCCAGATTAGTTACAGGTTGTGCTGCTGGTAGTCTCTTTCTATGTATTAGTGTGTGACCAAACTCTTCTTGCATTTCCTAAAAATAAAACCCTACATGTGTGATTATATCAGTTTATCAAAACATTGATCAAAACCCAAAGACTCTGACCAAAAAACTCACCACAGGAGACAAATATTTGGCAATGAGTTTCTCCAAGAAGGGTTTTTTCAAGACAGAATTAATTGATGGTCGATTTCGAGGAGATATTTTAAAAAGCTGAGTTATTAGAGTCTGTAGATCAGAAGAAAACTTTGGAGAGATGGGGTCAAAATGTGCTTGACAAATCTTGAGAACCAGCTGGTGTAAGTTGGTACCTTCAAACTAGAAAGTCAGAGAGTAAATGATATGGGTTAAGAAGACTATATTTCCCCCCAACTACATAGAGAAATTACTATATTATTCTTTACTAATAATTATCATTACATAGTTATATGTAATCACTATGTGTATATATGTGCATATAATTACTAATTAGGGCAGCT
>CM053771.1:83302313-83339436 GCA_028658325.1 Potorous gilbertii | reverse complement strand
GGATGTCAACAATGGAGGTGTTCTTCTACCAGTGTGGGTAACTGAAGAAGGAACCGGAGGAGAGCACACACGCTTGAACGATCTACCAAGCTAGAAAGCCTTCAAGAACTATCAACAATGTCCAATAACATGAGGCAGCTAGGTGGCAGAGTGGATAGAATCAGGAAGGCTGAGTTCAAATCCAGGTTGAAAATATTTACTGGTCATAGGACCCTGGGCAGAGTGAAGAGGAATTAAGAAGTCTCTTAATGAGAGTGAAAGAGAAGAGTGTAAAATAGTTTGAAGCTTAACATCAGAAATGTTAAGATCTTGGTAACTGCTCCTATCACTTCCTGTTAAACAGAGGGAGAGAAATAGAAGCACTGTCAGATTCTGTATTCTTGGGCTCAGAGATCACTGCAGATGGTGACTGCAGCCATGAAATTAAAAGATGCTTGCTCCTTGAAAGGAAAACTATGGCAAATCTGAACAGCAGATTAAAAAGCAGAGGTACCACCTTGACAACAAAGGTCTGTATAGTAAAAGCTAAGGTTTTTCCAGTAACAATATATGGCTATGAGAGTTGGATTCTAAGGAAAACTGAGTGCTACTAAAATAATACTATTGAACTGTGGTGCTAGAGAAGACTTTTGAGAATCTCTTGAACAGCAAGGAGATCAAACCAGTAAATATTTAAATTAATTCAGGCTACTCACTGGAAGGTCAAACACTGAAGCAGAAGCTTCATAATGAGAAGACAAAGGCTCACTGGAAAAGACCCTGATGTTGGGGAAGAATGCAGGCTAAAGGGAAAAGAGACAGCAGAGGATGAGATGGATAAGTGTCATAGAAACAACAAACGAACTTAGACAGACTTCAAGAGATAGTGGAGGACAGATGGGTCTGGTATACTATGGTCCATGGGGTCATAAAGAGTTGGACACAACTGAATGACTCAACAACAACAACCCTGGGCAAGTCAATTACCCTCTATTTGCTTCAGTTTTTTCCTCTGTAAATGCATATAATAATAGCCCCTAACCTCATAGGAATGTTGTGAAGAACAAATAATATGAGGAACATGACTTTAAACATTAAACAAATTTTAAATCATCATTTAAGTGCTAAGAATAATATTATCTGCTGAGGACAAGTTTAACTAACTTTAAAGAAAATCAGAAAGTTTAACCACCAGGTTACGAGTTCTTTGACCATAGAAACCTATGAAACAAATGAAAATCACTATTTTTAACCATTGATACCAGGCTAAAATACTATATTCTGGTGCTTTCTGATAGCACCTAGCATTGGCTCAGGGATTCTAGAAATCTGAAAGCAAACCAGCAGAGCACAAGCTATGACGGGTTCTCTGAAGATACATGGGCTTCTTAGATGTCCACTACACTGTACATCTGTCATCTAGAAACTGGTCTAACTAAAGTAGGAGGCTCATCACCAGGTTGGCTACCAAGAAATGATTTTTTAAATTTTTTTGCAAAAAAGCTCAAGAAGTTTGGCAGCTAGGTGGAAGAGTGGATAGAGCGTTTGACTTGGAATCAGTAAGATGAGTACAAATTTGTCCTCAGGCATTTACTAGCTGTGTGATCTTAGGCAAGGCTCTGTTTTTCTCAGTTTACTCATCTGTAAAACAAGAATAATAATAGTACCTACCTCCCAGGGTTCTCTAGAGAATAAAATGAGATAATATTTATAAAGTGCTTTACAAAACTTAAATCAGTATATAATTACTTGCTTTCTATATCATCATTGTTATATTTATACATTATTATACACTTATATGTTATCAATACAGGTATATATTATCAATTTGTGTTTGTATTTTATATATTTATACCAGATACTGAGATCCTTACTCAAACTAAACTGTCAAGCATTCAAACTCTGCTTCAGAGAGCAAAACTCCAATGAGCTGACCATGTTCAAATGCAAAATGTACCCTTGTCAAAAAGACCATTTTATGGAGAACTCATACAGGGCAAGAGATCACATGGTGGTCAGAAGAAGCAATACAAGGAAACTCTCAAGGTCTCCCTCAAGAACTTTGGACTTGATTGTATGACATGGGAGACACTGGCAGAGGACCGTTCAGCATGGTATGCTCACATCAGAGAAGGTGCTATGTTCTGTGATCAAAGCTCTATGAAACAGCTCAAAGGAGATACAAGATGCACAAATTTAGAGTATCCACTCCAAATGTTCACACAGATTGTCTGTGCCCAATCGGTGGTAGAGCATTGCAGCATTCCAAGCTCCTATTGGTCTGATTAGTCACAGTCGGACATGTTGAAACTTGACTTTAGCATAATGATATCATTTTGGTCCTCTTCAAGAATGAAGGACAGCAACCAACCAACCAATCAACCATATATTTATAGATTATTGGCTTGCCTAGGGTCACATAGCCACTTTTATGGCACCAGATTTGAACTCATGAAGATGAGTCTTCCTAATTCCAAGTCCAATGCTCTATCAACTGAGCCAGCTGCCCTAAATTATTTTACTATTGTCTACTAAGAGAAGAGAAAGGTTGGGATCTTCATCTAGGGGTATCCACACCAAGGAAATCATTAGTGTTTGGAGTGCTGAAATATATGTATCAGAAAAATGAGGAATGTTCTTTTGCTCCTGTTAGAAATACTACCAAAAGGCTCAAATTATTACAGTCAGCTGATCCTTACCGAACATCTTTTGAATACTGCCATTCGGAAGGATTAATGCTATAGAAACCTCTCTACTTTTAGAGTCATGATAAAAGTCACATGCTAAAATTCTGTCGGTTCTAACTTCAGTAATTTCATATATGAAATAAAAATAATGCCACTGTATAATATACAGATTTTCCTTCCATTTTCTCTCACCCCACAGTAATTTCTTAGAGAACATTTCTTATCTTTGTGTGTGTGTGTGTCATGGACCCCTTTGGCAGCCTGGTGAAGTCTATGGACCTCTTCTCAGAATCATATTTTAGAATAATTGAAGAACATGTAAATTTTAGCTAAAGATTAAGGAAAATAAAGATACTGGATTTTTCCCCCATCTGAGTTCACAGAGCCGTTGAAGTCTATCTAGGGACCCTTTCTTATGATATAACCTATGTCATGAATTTATTAGTCAGTCAACAGATTCTGTTAGATACATTGTGTAGAACTTCAAATGTATCACATTATTCTATGCCTCAAACTAGTCAGTAAGGTAGGGGGATGTCTTTTCCAAGCACGTGAAGACTTTCCCCAGCAGAATGAGTGGATGAGAATAATTGGTTCCAATGGACATGAAGGCAGCTGAAGCAGGTTTTGTGTCATCCCCAGTGTCTCCAATCATAGTCAGTCAGTTTGACTTTTGTCTTAGCGCTGGACTTTGATGACTCAGGAAGAGATAGTGAGGCTGACACTTTGTGCAGCTCTGCCTCACTTAAATCCAATTCACAAGCCAGTTAGGACGTCACCTGCAATATCACTGGTCCGTTTCAAAAACAAAAGACCAACAATAGCAACTTATGTGCTGGGACTGAGAGGACACAGGAGGAGACGTGTCATTCCAGCACAAAGTTAGTTCTCCATCATTTCCACTAATAATAGGTGTTGCTGCATGGATCACCTAGTTATAGATTTGAAACTGGAAAGGACTTTTAGAGGCCATCTAATCTAACATCCTCATTTTATAAATGAAGAAACTGAGGGTAAGAGGCATGGAATGATTTGCTCACATTCACACATGTAGATGGCAGAGCTGGGATTTGAATCTTGGTCTTCCAATTCCAAATCCAGCATTCTTTTCACTACTCACACTGTCTTCAATTGATATCAGGTGGCACACAAAAATAATGAACATTTTTGCCTCATAAAGGTAAATGAAAATATTTTCCATTTGATGTTAGGTGCTGCTATTGACCTTGTCTAGGTCCAGAGACTCAGAAGCAACCAAAATCAGAGGGAGTATTAACATACTTTAATACAGGGATATTATAATGCAAGCAAAATCACTAAATAATGAGCTCATCATAAGGTCCTTCTGAGATATTCTGGATTTGACAAACTGGCTTTGATGACTTTAAACAGCTAAAAACTAGGCAAATTGGTTCCCATTTGAAAAGTGGTTTATGAACTGCTCGCATGCACAAACAGCTCTCCTGGAACAGCTGAAGAAGGAAAGAGAAGAAAAACTAGCCAATGATTTTAAAAGTATAAAAAAAAATTCACTGATGAGAACATCTCTTTAAAAAGGAAAATTGAGCAAATGGAAAAGGAAGTACAAAAATTAACTGGAGAAAATAACTCCTTAAAAGCAACAATTGGACAGATGGAAAAGGAAGCACAAAACCTATCTGGGAAAATTGGACAAATAGAAAAGGAAGTAGAAAATTTAACTGGAGAAAATAATTCCTTAAAAGGAAAATTTGGACAGATGGAAAAGGAGATGCAAAAGTTAACTGAAGAAAACAATTTGATAAAAATTAGAATTGGGCAAGTAGAAACTAATGACTCTACGAGACAGCAAGAATCAAACAAAATCTAAAGAATGAAAAGATAGAAGAAAACGTTCACATCTGACATTATGAAACTTAATATTTCTAACCAAATAGTGAAGCTATTCTGTAAAGTGATATATTTGATCCACCGTCTAACTCATTTTCATTTTCTCTTAATATACACATAAATACATAGTATTATTCTGATTAATAAGTTACAAACACATCAAAAAACATGAAAATTCAGTCTCATTTCTTTATAATTAATATTGTATATCACCTCTAAAACTGCTATGGGATAGTTGGAATTCTTGATGCTGTCCTGGGCTCATACTTTCCCCTGAGGAGGAGAGAAAACTGATAATTAAGTACTTTGTTTAAAGTCTGTTTAGAGGATCCTTATGGTGGCTGAGCTAAAGGTCAGGGAGGGGAAATCTGAGGCTCTAGCTAAAGAAAGAATTTCCAAAGTGCTGCAAGAAATGCAGACTTCACTTTAATCATTCAAATGGTTGATAAAGTCAAGTAGAATTCAAAGGATAATATGAAAAATTCGGAGATTTGAGTCATTTACATGAGAGGCACTATGGCAGAGTGGTCATAGAACAGATCTGGGAGTCAGCATGTTTTGGGTTCAAGTGCCACCTCTGGAACCTACTGGCTATATGACCCTCGGCAAATCATTTGAACTGTGTACTCCAAGCAAATTTCTCTAATGCAATAAATTGAGCTGACCTACATTAACAGAGGGAATTTCCCATAACAATTACTTGTCTGGTTTAAAAAAAAAGTTAATTATAATAATCAAAGAAACCTGAGTTTAGAAAACTTCAGACCACAGCTCACGTTCTCACCTCTATACTTGTGCACAAACCACCCTCCAATCCTCATTTTTACCTTTCAAAATTCTCTTTCTTCAAGACTTGGAAATGTCTCCTGATTTCCTTCTCCACGAGCCCCACCCTCACTTACTAGTTAGTCCCTCCCTCCTCAAATTATCTTGTATTATGCTTATCTGTGTACATACAGTATCCCTCCAATAAGCTCTTAGAGCATGGGCATGGTTTCATTTTCTTCCTTTTACACAGTAGGCACTTAATAAAGTTTGTTAAATTGAATTTTCTCTGAACCCTTTCCAGGTTCCCCATGTTTCAAGTGGTGGTACCCATAATGGCACCAGACTCTTAACTGGAGCTACAAGAATTATGAGTATAACAGAGACTGCCTCTAGTTCCCACGTTTTTGTTTTCATACTGCTCTATCCTCTGTTTTTCCTTCAACAACAAACTTATTCTAATTTTGTCCAAGTGCTCTTTACCTGGTTCAGATCTTTGAACTATTAACAAATTGAGAAAGTACACACACACACACACACACACATACACACATACATACATACCACACTCACATACATACCATACACAGACACCACACACACATACATACCACACATATACACAACACATACCACAATACACCATACACACCATACACATACATAGATACCATACACACACACACCACACACTCATACATAATACATATGTACCACATATACCACACACACACACACACACACACACACACACACACACACACCCTCCAGATTCAGGATGGTGTTTGAGTTCTGTCTCACTCACCAATCACTCTCTTTTCCTGTACAGGGATGACTGGGGACCCAGAACTATACCAATCAGATATTTCCACCTGCCAGAGGTCACAGTTTCTGCAAAGGACTATATTGCTCTGTGGGGATCAGAAATGAGAACCAGTATGCGGTCATCCCAGAACCTAAAGCAATGGTATGACACAGCACCCTTCAGATAACTTCAGAGCACACCCTCTCCATATTCCAGAATCTTCCAGAGATGCACATTGAAACCTACCCCGCAACACACAGGCTGGTTCACAATCTACTGACATGATTAAGAGTCCACTTCCACATAATTACATTAATCAATCACTTCCAGATTTTCTCCATTTTCTGCACATTCAAATTGTGGTATTTTAAGGAGCTAGATAACTCAGTGCATAGAGCCCTAGGGCTGGAATCAAGAGGATCTGAGTTCAGATTTCAGATTCTTACCACCTGTGTGACTCTGGCCAAGTCACTTGCCCTCTGCTTCCTCAGCTGTAAAACAGTGACTATAAAAACACTTATATTTCAGGGATGTTAAAAGGATCAAATGAGATGATTTTTAAAAATGCTTAGCACAGTACCTGGCACACAGTAGGTGCTATATAAATGCTTATTCCTTCCCACCCCTTTCAGAGATCTTAAGCAGAGAGAGACCTCACAGATCATCTACCCCAGCCCCCTCATTTTATGCTGAAGAAACTGGAGCCAGGGGAGGTTAAGTGCCTTGGACAAGATTACACAAGTAGAAAACAACAAAAGCAAGATCTGAACCCAGGTCCTCTCACTTCACAGCCAGCTTCTTTCCACTCGGCCCTCAGTACACTCCATCACAAACGCCAAGGGCCAGCTTTGCCTCCTCCTCTGGTCTCAGTCATTTTTACTGATGTTATTTTATTACCTGGGCAACAAAGAACAGAGTAGCTACCACATCAAAATTACCACCATGAGCCACATTGGCCCCTTCTGGAAAATGGGGGTGTTACCTGTACTAACACATTGCAGTGTTGGGATGAAACTCTAAGGCATTATATAAATGGATTCAGTCCTTTAATCTGTTGGTGAGCTGCTCCTGAAGTGTCCATTTTGTGGAGAGGCCGAGGCCAGCCAACCTTCCTTCTCTTCCCAGGTCTATCCTCACACACCAAAACCATACAGGCCTTTTCTACGGTTGGCTCCTCCTAGAATATCCCTCAGAGCCTAGGCCCTCCTTGCCCTGGAACAGCCTGACTTCTTGGCAACCTGTTCACCTTTGACCATCCCTCCACAAGACCCACCTCCCTTTCTCCACTGCTGAGTTCTGTGTGCAGCCCATTTTGTGGAAGGGCCCAGTTCAACTTGCCTTCCTTCTTCTTGCCCATTCAGGAAGGAGACTTTCTGAACTTCAAAACCATGTTCTACATCGTGCTTGTATTTAAATTGTCAATGCTTAGCACAGAGCCTTAGCATAGTAAGAACTTAGTAAATACTTATTTTCTTCCTTCCTATGCAAATGTGAGTTATTGTTGTTGTTAAAAAGACTGCAACTCTTTCCTTTCAACAGTTAGTATTATTTTTATGTCTTTAGTAGTTTAAGATTAATCTGATACTTACAGGATGCCTTAATGTGCACAACTCATATAAGACACAGCCAAGAGACCAAATATCCCTGTGAAAAATAAGATTAAATTTAGATACCCAGAACATATATTTAACTTTTTCTAAAATGCTTCAACAATGGAAATAATAAAAGTGAATGACTTTCCTTCACAAAGCACTTTACAGTTTTTTAAAGTGTTTTCACATACATTATAAGTATGTGAAAAATTATTCTTGCTCAAATGAAAATTGAGGCCAATTCTATGAGATATAAGTGAAAGTAAAGTAGAATTTCTTTTATTAGTTTGCTAGAAGGGGAAAAGTATGCAAAATTTGCTGCAAATTTGATGGTTCTACACATCTAGAACCAGCAGGGTTTTGAAGTAAGTTGAGGCATTAATTTTTATCCGAAATTTAACATTTGCATGAATTAAACAGATATGTTCTAATCAAATTTGGAGAAGATCTAGGTTGAACTAAGCAGGTTTTGAGAAGATAAGGAGTTACTGGGAAAGATACCTAATTATACCTATGTGACTGTATTTCTTTAAATCTCGCTTTAATTGTACAGTTTTCATAGAGTATTGATCAAATAAATATTAATGTTTTGCTGCATTGATGAGTTTATTTTTATGGAGAAAAAAAGTTAAGTTCTAAAATAGACTCCTCTCTAATTTAATTTACTATCTCTATGAGAAGCCCAGTTGCCCACATCATAAAAGCCATCAACAAATCACCACTATCCACTTGGTGACAGTATATCTTAAATGTAGGTAAATTACTGAAGAAAAATTCTTGAGGTTTCTATAGGGTTAGCTTTGTAATTTTCAGTTTATATAGTGATAGCAAACATACTATTTTTTCTTTTCAAAATGTCTCTATTCTGAACTTAATATTTTGCAACCAGAGTATTTTCATATACAAAGTAGAATGCAATAAGGGATCGCGTATGATACTGTTAACTTTTTAAAATGTATATAATCAACTTAAGCAATTACTTTCAAAACTGTTATGCTTGTCTGTTCTTTCTGAACTACTTTCTGAATTCTTCTGCATACTTTTTATATGTTTCAGTGGTCCTACTCTTTAATATTTTCTTTTTTTATGGGATCACCATTCCTAATTTTTTCTATTCCAACTCCTCCCCAACTGAAAAGAGGAAAAAAATTCATGTAACAACTAAGTACCTTCAAGCAAAAGAAATGCATATAGTAGCCACACATAAAAACACATATTTCCTTCTGCAGCTGATGCTCCATCATCTCTCTTTTTTTTTTAGTGGAGAATATGCTTCATCCTAGGTCCTACAGAAACCTGACTGATCATTGCTTCAGTTATGAAGACTTTCAAAATTATTTTTCTTTACAATGTTATTATTATCGTAGAAATTGTTCTCCTGGTTCTTTGCTGTGTCAGTTTCTATTTCCAAGGATTCTCTGAAATCAGCATTTTTGCTGTTTCTTATGGTGCAATAATATTCATTGCATTCATATACTACAATTTATATAGCCATTTATTCGCCTGTTGATACCCTGCCCCTCCACCTTATCTTTCATTTTTTCTCTTGTCTTTTCCTTCTTCTCAGAACCTCTTCAGGATCGAGAACTTTGTTTTGCTTGTAATACTTTCCTGGTATTACCCTTTTCCTAACCTTCCCCCATTTTACCTCCACCTGTTTCCCAGCTTAGTTTAGCGTATTTCTACACCAAAGTCTCTCTCTGCATGTAGGCACAACCATTTTTTGTTGGATTCAGATAAGTGAGCTTCTGATTTGCAGTGCCCCCTTTCTGTCATGTTTGTATACTTTCTTTCTCACACACTACATTATGAGAAATAGCAAGTTGTACCCTCTTCTTCATTTCTATATTAATGTATT
The DNA here is from genome assembly GCA_028658325.1 of Potorous gilbertii. Taxonomy (NCBI): domain Eukaryota; kingdom Metazoa; phylum Chordata; class Mammalia; order Diprotodontia; family Potoroidae; genus Potorous; species Potorous gilbertii. The sequence continues at coordinate 83,329,881 of CM053771.1, read as the reverse complement.
CCCTTTACCTTCCCTTCTCTTTCTCCTCTTAAAATCCTCAGAACAAAACCAATACATGCCTACATCTTCAATTTTTCTTATTTAAATCCCTCAATATATTTTGAAGACATTAAGGATGTGAAAGAATACTTATTGGTTTTCTCATTAAAATGCTAACCCTTCATCATCATATGACTACTTCCAAATGTTACAAAAAAAAATCTCTTTCTAGCCTTCCCTTGACTCTTATGTTGACATGACTAAGTTTCTACTGAGCTGTGACCTTTTCAACAGGAATGCTTGAAAGTTCTTTATTCCATAAATATGTTTTTCCTCTGTAGGATACTATTCACTTTCAAGTCTTTATTTTTTGCCTTTTGGAATACTGTATTTCAAGGTCTCCTTTCATTTATAGTAGAAGCTGCCATGATCATGATTTTACTTGATCATGACTGTGATTCCCTGGTACTTGGGTAGTTCTTTCTGGATAATAGCAGGATTTTTCTTTAAGGTGGAAAGCCTGGATTTTGGCTATGACATTCCTAGGACTTATACATTTGAGGTTCCTTTTGGAGGCAATTTTCAGATTCTTTATGTTTTTGTTCTGCCCTCTGGTTCTAATATATCTAGAAAGTTTTAATTTATAATTTCTGAAAATATAATCCTAGGTTTTTTTATTAAAAGTTATAGTTTCTAGATAGTTCAATTTAAATTATATCTCCATGACTAGTTTTCCTGGTTATTTTTAATAGCAGATACCTTAAATTTTCTTCTATTTTATTTTAATTTTCTTCTTAAATTTCTTGCTTTGTCATAGAATTACTGATATCTATTTGGATTATTCTAATTTCCAAGGAACCCTCTACTTGGATAAAGGTAATACACTTTCTGTTCTAAGCTACTTATTCTTTTACTAATTTTTCCAGAACTTTTATCTTTTGCTTCATTTCTTCTAGATATTTATGTAGTCCTTGTAGAAAATTCATTTTTTCCTTTGAATCTCTGCTTACAGTTGATACAGAGTTATTTTCTCCTAGATCTAATAGATCTCTAGATCTATTATAATTCTTCATAGTGTTCCATATCTTCCTCTACTTTATTTAACTAACCTTAGTTCCCAATTGTAGTTTTGTGCCCAAACCAGACTTCACCTTGTACTGTACTTTTGGGCAGAATGGTTGGCTCTACTTATTCTCAACCTTGTCTGTCTGGGTTCTTGTATTGACTTGCACCTACTATGATTAGGTCCCGCTGTATCTTTAAGGTTCAGAGTACTGGATTTTCATCTCTGAGAAAAGTTCTAGGGGCTAAAATCTTATCACCATTTCTATTAAATGTCTACTATATTAACGACTACTCACCAAGATGATTTTTACCATTTTTCAACTTGCATTAGCTTTCCCAAGACTTTTATAGTAATATAAGTGACGGTTGTAAGGAGATCCTTGCACCTTGTTCAGCAGGAAGAAAGAGGCCTGGCTTATAAAGAGCTACCTTCAAAGCTTAAGTCCTATAACAAATTTGCTTCTGGCTTTTAAAGGTGGTACTTATGAGAGGGGATGCTTAAGAAGGATGAAGCAATTTGTGACTTTATGCAGGAAATAATCACCACTTCACTTTTTAAATAATTTGAGCCACTTTGAGCCACTCAAAGTCAAGCCAGGAGAAAAATGGTCCTGGATGAAATATTTTAAAATGGGCCTTCCTCCCTCACAGAGAACCTATAAATTTCATAACAAGTAATTTTCAGTTATAGAAAGTGATCTCCTGAGAGTATCTAACCCTGTCTGACAAGTATTTTATAGAATGGTATTATTTTCAAGTGCTTCAAGACACAAATGGAATATTAAGGTTCTTTTCTTCTACTCTATGAATATTTTTTATTTGCATTGTTTGACCCATTAGAATATAAGCTCCTTGAAGGTAGATACTCTTTTGGTGTTTTTCACTTTCTTTGTATCCCCAGTGCTTAGCACAAATGCCTGGAACATAGTGAGTACTCAGTATGCTTGTGGTTTTGACTTAATTTCATAAGGCCTGATGTTGTATGTTAGAACTGGGGCTCTTAAACTTTCTTTTGTCCATTATGGACCCCATTGGCGGTCCAGTGAAGCCTATGGACTCTTCTCAAAATAATGTTTGTTGCCTACATTCATCATCGAAGGAAATATTAAATATCAACTAGATGCCGCTGAAAATGACAATGTAATTTTTTTTCTAAGTTCACAAACCCCACAAAGCCCCTGGGGAGCCCATGGGCTCATTTCTGTCTTAAAAAATCATCATGGAAGATATTTACTTATGAAATACAATGGACAAATAGTCAAAAACGATATTTTCATTTTCTTTCATTTGCTAAATTAAATGCATAGCACTTTGTTATAGCAAAGAAAATTTGTCTTCCAACTTAGAATGTATATTTTAATTGCAGTGTCTTCAAAATGTTAATACTTTATTTTTAAATGTCATATGACCCCCCAGAAATAACAATGAAATTGATCTATATTCTATATTAAACTAATAGCTAGATTACTAGTTTCAGTGCAGGTCTTCATTACAATTCCTATAAGTTCATGTAGAGACATGGAAAGTTGACAATTTCAAACACAGTGGTATCATAATACTGACAGGTAATTCAATCAATCTGATCAAAAAATATAAATTAAAAGTTTAGTGGTCAGAATAACCAAAAATTCAACATCTCAGTCACAGAAAAGTGGGAGGAAAATACACATAAAGAGCAAAATAGAACGGAAACATATATTTCACAACTCCCTCTTTTCTTACGTCCAGCACTCTTCTAGCCAAGATTATATATAGCCTTTCTCCCTCATTTTCTTTTATCATATTTTTCTCTCTACTTTCATCTTCTTCATCCTTCCCCCTCATTTTCCTTTCTTCCAACTACCGCTCTTCTTCCTCATTCTTCCCCTCTTCCTTGGATGAAGGCAAGGTAGAACCTAACAAGGGCCAGCATTGAGCAGTTCTTGTACTCAGGACATGAAAAACTGAGACAAAAATCAGTTCCAAGCCACCACTCGACCTTAGTAATGCTCTCCTTACTCTATATTTATGGTCTTCAGTTAAGACTCTATTATAACAGATAATGTTCTGTTTGGGGAAAAAAGTTTATACTATACAACCAACGTCAAATAATATTAAGTACCAAGAGTCACATGCAGGTTTCTGTCACAGACACAACAAATCACTAATTTATTTTTTAAACAGTATTTTCTCCTTGGGTAAGGGGCTCTATAAGGGTGAGATGCTATTTTCTTTCTGTTTTCTCAGTGATTTAATGGCACTATTAAATCTTTAAGAGATAGGCTTAAAAGTCTTTAATTCACATAATGTAGAATGCTGACTGACTCTAAGGTTAAAGATACTGGGTTTGAATTCTATGCATCATCCTTATGGGAAAAAAATTAAGAATCATTGGACTACCTGAAAGCCATAACCAAGAAAAAGAGCCTAGATAACATATTTCAAGAAATTACTAAAGAAAATAAAACAACTACCCACAGTGCCTTGGGAGTTAGCCACATTCAAGAAGCAGAAGGAGGAAGAAGAGCCCAAGGAAGGAAATAGAAAAGGAGCAATCAGAGACAAAGAAGAAGCAAGATAGTACAGGGTCACAAAAAAAACCTAAGAATATTTTAATGGAAAGAGCAGGGTTCATGGCATAGACTGGAGGGAAGAGAGACACATAAGCTTCCTTAAGATCAGAATCAGATGCAAACTAGTTTGAAATCTTTCCTGATATTAAAAAATGATCATAGAGATAGCCATGAGGTCAGTGGGGTCTTGATCAGAAGCCAAAGGGGCCCAGTTAGGGAAAAAAAATTTTATTTTGAAAAAATCTGGCATATCCAAGCCTACCAATGTTCATTGGACAGAAGAAACATTTCTCCAAAGATCATCATCAGAAAAGAAGCCTGAAAATTAAAGGGATCCAGGGCATAAGAAACCTGGAATGAATTAGCTTTGTTTGTTGTGATTGTTAACAAATACTGTCATCCGTGAGAACAGTATGGTAATCTACTGCTTTACAACTGAGCTCTCCTGCCTCAATAATGGGGCAGTTCTTTGAGAGACATCAATCACTACATGGTTTGTACCTTAAATCCCCTCACAACATAGTAAAGCTTAGCTATGTTTATGCTGTCTTGAACCGAGGGGGCACAACTGTTGATAGAGGTGAGAACTACAGATGCCATAGAGTCCCAACCCCAGCATTTTACAGATGAGGAAACTGAGGCTCTGGTTTACATCTCATGATCAAAATACCCCAAGTTTCCACAGAATAACAGAATCTACAGTCTACAGTGTTGGTACAGTGACTTGCCTAGGTTCACACAGATAGTAAATGCCTGAGGCAGGATTTGAAACCTCAGGTTTCCCTGAATCCATGTCCAGTATGCTAGACAATATTCTTTAGTTATTTACTTCTTCCAAGTCTAGAGGAATACTGAGATTATTCAAAGGTATGTACTGGGATACAATGTTCTCTTTAGCCCCAACGTAACAGTAAGTCAGTATGACAGTAGGGCTATGGTCACAGCAAATCATAATTGCTATGGAATATCCCTACAAATACATGCTAACAAAACAGAAAAAAAAAGAGGGCCAAGGAGCTGAATATACATTTTTTAAAATTAGAAAGCCAACAAATAAATTAGCAAGCCTAAAATAGCACAAAAGGGGAATATATTAAAAATTAGAAGAGATATAGATAAGCTGAAAACCAAAATAACCCCCACAGAAATCATAAAGAAAGTGAATAGCTGATTCTTTGGAAAGACTTAACACAATTGATTTTTAAAAATTAACTAATTACAAAGAAGAGAGAATGAAATAGCAAATGATCAAGGTGACATCACAACAAAACCAGAAGAAATAAAAAGAATAATCATGCATATAACTCTGTGCATATGTTATGCACAATTATGTGCTAAAAAAAACTGGAGCACAAAAGAAATGGAGAAATACCTTCAAGGTTATAAAATACTCAAACTATCAGAAGACCAGATAGAGATCTTAAGTAATCCAATCTCAGAAAAAAGAAATAAATCTAGCTACAGGGATGACCAAGGACATATTTTCAGACTTTTTCAATGTATTGATCAGCTGCACTGTTTTTTTCTTTTCTTTTCCTTCCTTCCTTCTTCCTTTCCTTTATTCCTTTGTTTCTTTCTTCCTTTCTTCCCCTTCCTCCCCTTCTTCAAAAAATACTGTTTGTTATATGGGACCATCCCTTTTTTTATTAAAGGGACCATCCTTTGACTCATTCTTAAAGAGGCCAGTTCACTGACTTGAAAAGACCTTAGCTTAAAAGGGCCAGGGTCTCCCACTGCATCCTGGACCATCTCCATTTGTCCTGATGAATATCTGACCACTGGATTCAAATGGTTCTGAAGAAGAAAGTGAGGCTGGTGACCTTGCACAGCCCTCCCTCACTCAAATCAATGTCAACTGCAAGTCATGTCATCATCTCCCTAATGTCATGGTCCTCTTTGAAAAGGAAGAACAAACCACAAGGGAATTTAGAGTTGGGAATAATTTCCTGAGAGCCAAATGTGAGCATCTACACCCCAGAAATCAGCAAACGTTACAAATCAGGACTGGATTTGTTGTTTTGTTGACTGCCTAGATTTAAGAGAGTGATGGAGAAAATGGTGAATAACAAAAATTAAACTTTTACATAGCATTTACATAGTGCTCCAAAGTGCTGTGTATATGTTACCTCATTTGATTTTCACAAGAATACTGGGAGGTAGGTTTTGAGATTGATCAGTGTTAAATGACTTGCCCGTGATTACATGGCTTAAGAAAGGGTCTAAGCCTGCATTTAAATTCACATTCCTAATTCCAGGGCATCTAGATGGTCCTTCGGATAGAGTTCCAGGCTTGGAGTCAGGAATACACATCTTCCTGAGTTCAAATTCTGGCCTCAGACACTGTGTAACCCTGGGCAAGTCACAGCACCCTGTTTGCCTCAGTTTCCTCATCTGTAAAATAAGTTGTAGAAGGGAATGGTAAAACACTCCAGTATCTTTGCCAAGAAAACCCCAAATGGTGCCACAAAGAGTCCAACACAACTGAGCTGAACTAATTGCTAACTCCAACTTATCCACTGTGCCACTCGGCTGCCAAACTCATTACATTCTCATTTCAGTTTTTAGTACAGTTGTAAGATTAGGCCTGGTAGTCTTGAGTCCATCATGATGATCTCCCATGAAGAACAGTTATAGGCTTATAGCACATAATCATGGAAAAATACTGACTATAACATATTTCAAAGGTTAGTACAGCTCTGTCCCCCAAATAATATTTTGTCTACCACCAGCTGGTTTTTTATCTCTGCTAACAAACCCTTAAAATAATATTTTGTCCTGACCCCTGATATGCAACTCAGTTAGCTCCAGGGAGGCCAGCAAAATGACAGTATAAGAACCCCTGTCTCAGAAGGGCACTCCTGTCTCCAGCAGGAGCACACCAGTCTGCTGAAGTACCACTCCTTCTCATGTTTCTGTGTCCTCTGATGTAGTGCTGCCCTCAGATGAGCTATCCTCTGTTAATGTGTATGCCTGAGATGTATATTAGACCCCCTTTTCCTCTTTCCTCTCATCCATCTCTCCCCCCATCTTGCAATAAAGCTTTGCACTTAACTGATTCTCATCGTTTTATGTGTTATTCTCAGTACCCAAGCTCAAGAAGGGGTTGTTTTCCCCAGACCTCTGGTTGACCTATAGACCTTTCCTTAGACATAAACTGGGGACCTGGATAAGGACTCAACTTATTGAGAGTTGCACCTACGTTGAAGGAGTAGGGAAAGGGTCAACAGAGTGGGAGAAATTGCTATTTCTCTCATATTAATTACCAATTATTAAAACTGAGGAGATCCAAGCTTTTTTCCCCATCCTATTTCCTTGTCCAATAAATATCACAAGGACAGGGATGATGGAAGATTGGATTAATATTCTCCTTATTCTGTGTATTGCTATTCCATGTGACTACTTCAGGCCTGTGTGGGGGATATAGATCCTTTGTCTAGATTGCCCAAGCCTGGGGGTGGCCTCGGTATAGGGATAGTCTGTCCAAGTGACATGGTGTCACTCTCAGCCCCTCATTGGAGTGAGCTCACTTCTCTTTGTAAAGTCCACCTCTCGTTAAACTGTTAACCAATCAGAGTTGATTGCCACCCTCAGGAGACTTCCTCTTCCAAAAAGGCATATAAGTTGTGTGCCTGACACCATGATTGTCTTTGGTCTAAGAGACAGACAGCTAAATGTATCTTTTTATTAAAATGCTGGCATTATTAATAAAATGATTAAATTATCCAAAAATTATGTCTCTCAACCTTTTTAAACCTCACAAGAGGAACCCAATGTCCTCCCAGAAGGGACTTCCTTTTGCCAGAGGCCCTAGGCAGAGAATAACCTGACATGTGAGGGGAACTATTTTGAGCAAGTCATTTAACCCTTTGCATGCCTCTGTTCCTCATTTTTTAAATGGTGCAGATAATAGTATCTACTTCTCAAGGGTATTATACAAATCAAACGAAATTTGTAAATTACTTTACAAACCTTAAAACTCTATATAAATGCTACCTGTTGTAATTATTATTAAATAGGTGGTATTTGCAATGTATGCAATGACAACTCCTCTGTGTGAGTGTTGCTTAGACAGAGAGCTGCAATATTTCTACTCTGCCTTCTGACTTCCTTTAAGCCCCAACTAAAATTCTTTTTACTGCAAGCCTTCCCTGACTCCTCCTAACTCTAGTGCCTTCCCTCTGCTAATTACTTCCTATTTATCCTGTATATACCTTGCTTTGCACATGTTTGTTTGTATGTTGTCTCTTCCATTACTTTATAAATTCCTTAACATCAGGGACTGGATTTCACTTCTTTTTACATCCCCAGAGTTTAGTACAGTGCCTGGTGATATGGTAGGCACTTAATAACTGTATATTGATTGATTGATCAGAAACATTAATAGACTTCAGTGCAGTCCATTCATAAATATCAATCCCAGAGGCCAAGGTTTATATCCCATGATCATAATTACCCAATTTACCATATGGTATCATATAACAGCAAGATCTCCAGTGTCTATGGTGACACCTTTTCTCCAAAAGGACTCAACTCTTTCACGTATCTTTACAAAGGAGCCATCTTAAACAGACTTTAAGGTACAAAGCTATAATCAACAGCGAGGCCAGGATGACACACAGTTCCTGGAATCCCTACAGCATTCTCTAAATTAGACTTGACAGCTAATTTCAAATCAGTCAGTTGACAGCAAAAACTCACGTTTTGTTGTTGTAGGGCTTATTCTGACAGATCTCTGGAGAAAGATAGTAAGGTGTCCCAACACACGTCCGAGCAAGTTCCATTGTACTAAAAATATTTTCAATAAGATAATAAAGTAGTTTATTCTTACAGAGACAAGAAAAGTAGACTCTATTCTGAAGTCATTATATTACCAAAAAAAGAATTAGAATTGGGAACAAAACTACTTTGAAAATAACAAAAGGAAGGAAAACAATTCTTAATTATAATTTTCTAACTTTTGAGGCTGAAGGCAGCTAAGTGAAGCACTGGATAGAGCACAGGACTCAGAGTTAGGAAGGCTAAGTTTAAATTCTGTCTCACCCTTACTAGCTGTGTGTTTCTGAGTAGGTCACATATGTTTCTGTGCCTCAGTTTCCTCATATGTAGAATGGGGATAATAACAGTATCTCCCAGGGTTGTTAGGATAAAATAGGTTAACATGTATAAGATTCTTTGCAAACCTTAAAGTGTTACATGAAGGCCAGTTATTGTGTGTGTTCATCCTTCATTGCCAAAGAAGACCACGCCATCAGAGAAATGATGACATGACTTGCACTTGACTTTGTTTTGAGGGAGGGAGGGCTGGGTTGGCCACCAGCCTCACTTCTCCTCCAGAGCCATCTGAATCCAGTGACCAGATAGTCATCAGGAGGACTGGAAATGACCCAGGATGAGGCAATTGGGGTTAAGTGACTTGCCCAAGGTCATGCAGCTACTGGGTGTCTGAGGTGACATTTGAACTCAGGTCCTCCTGACTCCTGCACTGGTCCTCTATCCACTGTACCACCTAGCTGCCCACATGAAGGCCAGCTATTATTGTCAGATCATAAGACCGAACACTTAGAATGGAAAGGGATCTTTGATATGACTAATTTACTTATGTCTGGAAAAGTTAGTAAATCACTCAGAATCACATGGAAAATAAGTGGTCGAGGTAGCACTTGAACCCAGATTCTCTGCCTTAAATTCTCCACTATTTCCAAGCACCACATTGTGCCTCCTATCTCTCCCCAGGTTCCTCATGGCCAGAGGACTACAGTTCCTTTTGGAAGAATCAAGTAAAGCCACAGACATATGCTTAGAAGAAATGATGATCGTGTACTTTCCTGATTTTTCAAAGACAACATATTTACCTCCAGATTACCATTCAACCCACCACCTCATAGTGCTAAGCACCATGTAGATGCAATATATATTAACTAAATTGAATTAAACTGAATTTTAACCATTAACAAAAAGCCAGAGAAACTCAATTTGGAAGAGACCTCAGAGGCACAGTCAAAACTAGGGACTGGCACCCGATTCAAGCACCCCAAACCCTGTTCAGGGCAAGCACTATAAGAGGCAATCCAAGGGAGGATGGGAAATGGATATGACCCCATAGAAGGAGATAGAGACTCCAGAATAACACAAAGCTTTTACTGGGGTGGCTGCCTACTCCCAATCTACCTATAACCCAGAAAGGAGGCCATTCTGCAACTTGTTACCTTAGCACTTAGTAATTAAGAACAACTAGGTGTTTCTTCCAGGAATGCTAATGAGGGGTTGAAGGGGAGAGGGGATTAGTGACCTTTACAGCAAATAGAAAGATGCTTTTGGGGAGGGCACTGAGAGAGGTTAGAAGTCAAACCTCTCAAAATCTTCAAAGTATCATTTTAGGACTAGAAGGGACCTTAGGGATCATTTAGTTCAGGAGTTTTTAACTGGGAGTCCTTGAATTTTAAAAAATATTTATTAATTGTATTTCAATAAAAGCATTTCCTTTTGTGATTCCTTTTGTGGTTATTTGCTCAAAATCACAGAAGTCTTATTCAACTCTTACTGAAACTGAGGTTGCATTCTCTACTTAATATCTACTATAAGGTTATGAACAGAAAATTCTCAAGGGAAGAAACCCAATCTATCTATAGTCATAAGAAAAAATGTTTCAGATAACTAATAATTAGAGAAATGCAAATTACAGCAACTCTGAGAATCCACCTAATACCCATCAGATTGGCAAAGTGAGGAGAAAAAAAGAAAAGAAATGCCAAATTTTGGATGGATTGTGGGAAAATAGGCACATTGATGTGGAGTTGTAAATTGGTCTAGCCATCGTAAAAAGCAATTAGGAATTATACCCCAAAAGTTATTAAACTGCTCATGCCCTTTAATCCAGTGATATCTCTATTAGGCCCACCCCAAAGGGATCAAAGAAAGAGGAAAAAGACCTATATGCCAAAACAACCCAACAACAACTTTATAGCAGTTCTTTAGGCAGCAGCAAAGAACTGGAAAGTTAAGAGAGAATCCATCAATTAAGGAATGGCTTGACAAATTACGGTATATGAAAGTAATAGAATACTATTGTGTTATAAGAAATGAAGAAATGATTTGAGAGACAACTGGGAATCTTATAGGAACTGATGCAGAGTGAAACAAGCAGAACCAGGAAAACCATTTATACTATTATATTAACATTGTAAAAATGAATAATTCTGAAAGAAAGAAGCCTAATCAATGAAATGATCCACAATGATTCCACAAGACTGTTGAAATGGAACATCTCATGACAAAGAGATGACAGATTAAAGTAGATGAAGAAACGCATTTTTGGATATGGGCAAGGTGGGAATTTGTTTTCTTGACTATATTTATATGACAGAAGGGTTGTTCTTTTGTTTCTTTCTTTTCTTTCTTCTCTCTTCTTCCTTCTTTTCATTCTTTCTTTTTTCTTTCCTTCCTTCCCTTCCAATGTATTTGTTTGATGTAGTGATTTGCCATTCCCTTCTCCTGCTCATTTTACAGATGAGTAAACTGAGGCAAACAGGGTTAAAGTGACTTGTCATGCAGTTAATAAGAGTGTGAGGCTAGATTTGAACTCATGAACATGGGCCTGCCCTATTCCAAACTCAGTTTAGGAGTCAGGAAGACCTGAGTTCAAATCTCACCTCAGACACTTGACACTAGCTGTATGACCTTGGGCAAGTCACTTAATGCCAACTGCCTCATCCTGGGTCATCTCCAGTCATCCTGATGAATATCTGGTCACTGGATTCAGATGGCTCTGGAGGAGAAGTGAGACTGGTGACCTGAACAGCCCTCCCTCCCTCAAAACAAAGTCAAATGCAAGTCATGTCATCATTTCTCGGATGGCATGGTCTTCTTTGGCAACAAAGGATGAACAAACATTTGTTTGATGGGCTTCAGTGTACCAACTGCACCTCAGAGTCTGTATCTAAATATTAACCTAAAAGTATTAGACAATAGTAACTTTCACGCCTAAACACACCTACTTTACACAGGAAAGAAAATATATTTAAAAACTACTTACTTGTTCAATACCCTTGCTATGCCAAAGTCCCCAAGCTTTGCAACCATCTCATTATTACTGAGGAAAATGTTCTGTAAACAAAAAAAAAGCAATGTGAGTTAAATCAAGAAAAAGATTCTGTTTTCTTGGTCATCGTCCCTGGGTTATTTACCTGTGTTTTTATGTCTCTGTGTAAGATCTTCCTATCATGAATATGTTTCAATCCCAGAGAGATCTGCACAAACCAACCCAGAATCTATAATGAAAGAGAAGTAACTCTGTCAATGTGACAGTTGCAATTTCAGTGAAATGTCCCAGTGACAAGATGCAAAAACAAAGTAAATTACATGGATATCCTCTGTAAATATCATGTACATTTATATAAGTGACCACTTTCCTCTCTAATTCTATTCCTTTTCTAACAAGGAGAGTTGAGGTACGATAGGCCACAATTTTGCCAGATGAGTTCATCATCATCATCATCAATGGCTAACATCTGTAGAGCACTTATTATGTACCAGGCACTGTACTAAGTGCTTTACAGTTATGATCTCATTGGATCTTTACAACAACCCTGGAAGGTAGCTGCTATTATTGCCCTCATTTTACAGATGAGGAAACTGAGGCAAACAGAGGTTAAGTGACTTTCTCAAGGTCCCACAGCTAATAAGTGTCTAAGGATGGATTTAAATTCAGCTCTTCTTGACTTCAGGTCCAGCCCTTTGTCTACTGTGCCCTTGATGTGAGTGAGAATTCAATATAATTAAAAGATAAACTGTTAGAAGCAAGGAAGTCATTGAGACGGTTCCTCATTTTTTCCTACTGAACACTTGCATGTTAAAAATGTGTGGGGCACCGTACTTATGTTTTCTTTTTCCTGATAACTGTGTTGCTTCTCAGTTGTGTTTCCTTTTGCAATAAGAGAAAATATGGACAACAAGAATAGAAGTTTTTAGAACTGGCTTTATCTCACTCCTAACACCTCATTTTGCTCCTTTTTTTTTTTTTGTCAATTTCTTTCCATAAAATCCAGGATCCTTTTCAGCATGCACTCCATGTCAATAGAGATGACACTCAAATTTTACTAAGTTACAAGAATTTGCTTGTTTCTTTGTCACATTAAATACAGAAAAGGGGGGAAATATATTCAGGTATGCTCCAGAGACATAATGTTAAATTGTAATTCTGGAGGCTCTTTTATCAACATGAAATGTAGCCCAAACTTTAACAGAGAAGGCCAGTTATATAAATAAGAAGAAATAGTACACAGAGGAGGAGAAGAAACATGTTTTCCATATATCCAGAAATAATATGCTCCTCCAAGGGCAGAGGAAGAATGCTTAAATACATTCACAGCAGCCTGAGATCTATGGATTGCTCATTCATATTTGAAATATTTAACAACAAAACTGGAGACAATGTATGGGACCATAATGGTCTTAAATAACAAAATGTAACAAAAAGAGCTCAGGAAAGATGAAGATAACGTGATCGTGGAGTGCTTTAATCGAGAACATTAAGCATCCATCATCCTGACCCAGACTGTTATTCTTCTCCACAGAGGCACATATCTCTTCCATGCACAGAGCTCCCAAATGAACTTCAACAAAAGCTCTGTGTGTATTAAAAAGAGGTGGTTGTACAGAGTGGGGAAGAGAAAAGAGGCCATTATTTTTCACTCTCTCCTCTTAATAACTAGTGAAACTAAAATGACATTTTCTAAGAAGATTTTTCCCCTTCACTAGCAAAGTTACATAGCTATTATAAGGTAGCTGCCCCAACGTGAAAAGGAATACAACCAAGTCAAGAGTTTAATACGCAGCATTTGTAATGTTCTGTTTTTAAATGTTTCCAGATTTTGATTTTAAAAGGGAAGTAAATATTTATCTTAATAGCACATACAGACTTGTGCAGGGAAGGGGAGGCTGGATGTTCTGAGAATGCTAACCTTCTTTTAACCAAGATGACTCCACTTTCAATGGGAGAGTCACTATATCCATAACTGTGTATGCATTCTTGGTCAAAGTAGATTTGTCTAGAACACTGACTAATTCACTGCATTCTAACCTGAGGGGTCTAATGCAGAATAATCCAGTTGTGGAATTATAAAAGCAAATCTCTTTTTTTTCCCTCTCAGATACTAGCTATTGGTAACACACATGCTACAACCCCCATTAGAGTCCTTTACCTGGTCCTCATCAAAGAGCACTCCATGTTGTCTATTAATCCTCTTCATAAGATCTCCTCCATCACAATATTCCATCACAATATATAATTTATTCACCTCTATAAGAAAAAAGGGGCATTATTTTATTTACCGGAATGACTTTCCTATATTTATTAATTCTTTAAAGGTAAAGCATAATTAAAATATCCTTCCATATACTTATATATATAATTAAAATATCCTCCCAAAATAATTTATAAAAATACCTAAGATAAGACGTATCTTCCATTTTTAAATGAATAAATATGATTTGTCAATACTTTAAGAAAAAGTTATTTCATCTGTGTGTGTATTCCCTATACTGGTATAGCTCAAAAATCACTCCTTGCCTTCTAGAAGATTTAATCAGTGGTTTTGGCCAAAATATCTGACACTTACTAGTCAACCTTGTAGTACTGAGCTTCTATGAACTTGACTAAGTTGGTCCTTAAACCTAAAAGGCACACAGTCCATCACTGAGCCCATATGCAAGACCTTTCTGGATTGGTAAGAATTGTCAGAGCATGAGCTTGCTGTGAGAACCTTCCAGAAATCAGGTCACCTCTACATCCTAATGAGGTATTTCAGTAATATTGTAGTAGAGTGTCCATAATTATATTATGACTCCCTCTTTCACTTTTTCCTGTGCAAATTTATGCTCCTATCACTGAAGAAGTTTGATGTTACAGGGCAAATGCTCTATAGGAGGCTTGTTCTTTCTTTCCAGGTACTATGTTTCCATCATGGTAGCTCCCATCAGGTGAACAATGGTGTCTGATTTTGGTAGCCCAAGTATAAATAGCAGCTGGGCTCACTTTGGGAATGGATAAAGACTGGAACTGATATTTAGTATGGGCATCAGATTTACAGATGATGTGAAAACTGGGAAGGATAGCTGATACATCAAGTAAAGAATGGGAATCCAAAAAGATCTCAATGGTCTAGAATAATGAGCCTAATCTAATAAAATTAAATTTTAAAAGGGATCTATATAAATTCTTGTGCTTGGATCCCCTCTCCCCTCAAAAATAAGTTATTGTACAAGCACTAGATTGGAAAGATTTGGAGAAGTTTCTGTACTTTCTACTCTCTCTCTCTCTCTTAAAAACAAATGTTTCTTTAAGTACCTTGTGTATTCAGAGCACTGTGCTATGTGCTAGGTGCAAGGTGAGATACAAAGTTTAAATGATACAGTTTCCACTTTCAAAGAACTTACAACTTGGTAGAGGAATTTAGAATATAATTGAATGTGATAGCAACACAAATAGTCATAATATACACTATTATAACATGAGAAGCGGTGTTGTATCATAAATAGTGAGTCTGCTTTAAAACTGGCAAGATCTGGATTCAAGACATGTACCCTTGGACATGTGCTGGCTGTGTGAACCTCAGCAACTCACTTCACTCCTAAGTGATCTAGTGGGGACAACACTCTAATAAGTAAGCAATGAAGAACGTGCTGCCCTGCACTGATGGGCAGGGGGTTTCTGCATCCATGATTTCCCTATACCATTGAAATCACAAGTCCAGTTCCTAATCCTATTAATTTTAAAAAAGTTTTATATGAGGTCTGTGGGGTGTGTTATTACCAGTCTGAGGAACACAGGATGGCTGTGATGTCTAACTTGGGTTTGAAAAGGTGGATAGGAAAATTTCAGATGGAAAGTATTTGTAATAGGAAAGACTAGGAAAGGCCTCTTAGAAAAGGTAGAAATTGAGTTAAACTCCAAAGAAAGCCATGAGGCAGAGACAAGGAGGGAAAACTTCCCAGGAATGGAGAATAGGTACAAAGTCAAGTGATGGAATGTTGTATGAGAAACAATACAGTCAGTGTGACTTTTATATATTATTATAGAGTATGCATCAAGTTAAACATGGTAGTGTGATTTAATCATACAGATACCTGCCCTGGAGTCAGACTCATTTTCCTGAATTCAAATTTGGCCTCAGACACTTACTAGCTGGGTATCCCTGGGCAAGTTGCTTGACCTTGTTTGCGTCAGTTTCCTCATCTATAAAATGAGCTTGAGAAAGAAATGGCAAAGTCCTCCAATATCTTTGCCAAGAAAACCTGAAATGGGGCCACAAAGAGTAAGACAGGACTGAAAAGTGACACCAACACCACCACCATCACCATCACTACAACACCTCCACACCAACCAGAGTTAATTTTCACAAGATCACAAAGGTAAAAGAATTAAGGATTTATGTAGCATTAACTATGTATTGGGGACTGTGCTGAGATTTTTTAAATTGTTTTTCTTGTTGAGTTTTTATTTTTACAAATGCTGTCTCATTTGATCCTTACAACATCTCTGCAAGATAGGTGCTATTATCTTCCCCATATTGTGGTTGAGGAAACTGAGACAGAGGCTAAGCGACTTGCCCAAGGTTACACAGGTGGTAAGTGTCTGAAGTCATATATGAATTCATGTCTTCCATACTCCGGGTCCATTCAGCACTCCATCCACTGTGACACCTAGATAATGATGATGATGCCAACTTACATTTATATGAATTTTAAGGTTTGCAGAGTACTTATTATTTCCTGTGATCCTTCCAGCAACCTTGTGAGGTGGATACTTTCATCATCCCAACTTCACAACTGAAAAAACTAAGATTGAGTAGGTAAATGATATGCAGAAAGTCACAGAGCTAGTAAGTACAGGAGGTAGAATTCAAATCCATGTCTGCCAGTTCCAAGTCCAACCATCCATCGGCTATGCACTCTGCCTCCAAATGGGCAGAAAGTGCCGTAGAAGTTCAGAAGAAATAATGTTTTAGGCCATGGTAATCAAAGAGGGATTCCTGGAAAATGTGGCATTTAAAATGGATCTTAAAAGATTAGAAGGCAAAAAGGAGGGTAAAGGCATTAGAAAGGCAGAGAGACAAGAAATTCCAGGAAATGTTTCCATAGGTAGAATGTCTAGAGTACAGAGCTCCTATAGAGAGGTAGGACAGTCAAGGAAAATGATAGGTCTGAGGCCAAAAGATGGAAGGCTTTGAAAACTAGACTAACAAGCTTGGACTTTATACTCTAGTACTGGGTTTCTTAACTTTTTTGGTATCACAGGCCCCTTGGGAGTTTAGTGAAGCCTATGGATCCTTTATCAGAATAATATTTTTAATGCATAAAATAAAATACATAGGATTATAAAAGAATTGTAATTACAAAGGAATTTTCAATTATATTGAAAAATAAGTATCAAAATATTTTTTTTAAATCAAGTTCATCAATCCTAAGTTAAGAACCCTTACTTAGGCCAAGAGTCCCTAACCTTTTGCCAAAGAAGTTACTTTTAGGTTATCCAAATTTTCATGATCTGCAAATACAGATGTATGAGTGGAAATAATCAATATAGATACAAGGGTGGGGGTGACCAATGTAGATGCACGAGTAGGGGTGAGCAATACATACATAAGAGTGAGGGTGATCAGAAAATTAATCATGTTGCCCCTATACTGAAAAGTGTTTAATATAAATAAAAGTGTGCATCAGTCAGGGGCTCTGCACTATATAACATCAAACAGATTGTTCAAATTTAGCATGTATTTGGTGAGAACAAATTTCAAGCAGAAAGAACAGCAGGAGGAGGAAGAGAAAGGATGAAGTAGAAATAAATATAGCTTAAAGAAAAATGGTAGAAGAGAAGGAAATGGAGAAATAGTAGAGAGATAGCCAACTGACTCTCTAGTTCTCTACCATTTCATTGTAAAATTGAGAGTGAAAAATGGTTAGATAACTTGCCCAGTTAGTAAATAAGTGGTCAAGTTCATATTCAAGCCCATATTTCCGACTCTAAATCCAATTCACTAACTATCATATGCTGTTGACTGAATGAATGAGATAGGAGCATGTTCCTGACTCCTTAAACTGAAAAAGCCTAGGAGGATGGACTGGGGAAATCACCTTTTTTTTTCCTCTCCCATATTTTTCCGTTCCACTTCCATTTTGTGGCAGCAAGGTGGCACCCTGGATACAATGCTAAGCCTAGGGTCAGGAAGACACTTCTTCCTCAGTTCAAATCTAGCCTTTGACACTTGCTAGCTGTGTGACACTGGGCAAGTCACTTCACCCTGTTTGCCTCAGTGTTTTCATCTATAAAATGAGCTGGAGAAGGAAATAGCAAACTACTTCAGTATCTTTGCCAAGAAAAACCCAAAAAGTGCCAAGAAGAGTCACACAAGACTGAACAACTTCCCTCTTTCTCCTCTATTATCACTCGCTCGATTTCTTCTCTCTTTTTTCCTCCTAAAAATGTGCTTTCATCAGATACACACTAATACAGTGTGTACAAGAGTCTAAGTGTGACCATAACCTCTAATGAGCTTGTATTCTTTGTCTCCCTCTGTACAAATGGGTATGTCACTTTGTAAGCTCTAATGAGCTTATGGCCACACTAAGGCTTCTGGGACATGCTGTCCAAAAATGTAAGCCGCTACTGTAATTACTGAATGCATACTAGATACACTATGAGGGATGCAAAGATATACAATGCTGCTCAACGAATATTTATCAGTTTTCTCCTATATGCAAGCCACTGTGATTGACGCCGTGGAGGATACCAGGATGAGGAAGACACAATCTTCCTTTGACTTCAAGGAGTTTATCATCTTGGAAATGTGATGAGACAAACATAAATAGCTACATTACAAGGCAGAAAGTGCTATAGCAAGTGGAAAGAATTTTGGATATGTGTGGGAGGTGGTACTTGAGCTGAGCCTTGAAAAATAATGAGGGAGTGTAAGAAGGAGAGGTAAGGAAGGGAGTACCTTCTAGGCATGCAGGACAACCTGGATGGACTGGCTAGTCTGCTGCTTGAATTAAAGAGGGAATTTTGCAAGAACTCTATGTTTTTGTTGTTCAGTCGTTTCAGGCTCTTTGTGATTCCATTTGGGGTTTTCTTAGCGAAGATACTGGAGTGATTTGGCATTTCCTTCTCCAGCTCATTTTACAGGTGAGGAAATTGAGGTAAACAGAGTGAAGTGACTTGCCCAGGGTCACACAGCTAGGAGTGTCTGAGGCCAGATTTAAACTCAGAAAGAAGAGTCTTCCAGATTCTAAGCGCCATGCTCTATCCACTGTGCCACTCAACTGCCCCGTATAGTGTATATTATAGTAATTCTATAATATTCACTATAGGATTTTCTTGAATAGCATCCCATAGAGCATTTAGGTTTTTAATAATAATGACAGCTAATATTTATACATTGCTTATCATGTACCAGGCACTGTGCTAAGTGTTTCACAATTATTTGCATTTGATCTGCACGACAACTCTGGGAAATATTTGCTGTTATTATTCCCATTTCACAGAAAAGGAAATTGAGACAGAGCAGTGAAGTGACTAGCCCAGGGTCATACAACTAATGTCTGAGGCTAAATTTGAGTTCAAGTCTTCCTAACTCCAGGCTCACAGCCTGGGGAGATGGTTACTTGCTAATTTTTTCAATGTACATTTATTAAGTGACTTCTGTATGCAAAGCACCATGCTTGGTACTTACTGAAGTCAGAAGGCAGCATAGAAATATAGAATTAAAATAATTCTAGCAACCATTGCAACTGAAGATCAATAAACCAGATCAAGTTGCCCTTCAAATGTAAGGTGAGTGGGAGAAATTTTTCAACTTATAAAAACTTGATTTAGTCACAACTTTCAGAAACTACTGCCCAAACAACACAATATATATGCTCCTATAAATCAGAAAAAACAAACCTTGAAGAGATGTGAAGAATTTTACAATATTTGGATGTTTCATTTTTGCCAAAAGAACGACTTCTTTCTTCGAAGCTTCTTTTTCTCTATGAGGCATCTAAATTAGATTTAAAAAATAACTTTTGGGTGTCTAGCTTCTTATTGGCTTAGATTAAATGAAAAAAAAAACAAACCAGGAAGGCCCCTGGTTTAGAGATATTACAAATGTTTATTCCCTGCCACACCCCAAGCCAGTACCCTGTGGACTGTGTGCCTCCTCTTAATTTGCAAAGCCTGGTATTTTGGCCAACTCATAGTAGGCAAATGGATAAATATTTGTTATAGTTATTACAAAGAAAACTAATATTTCTGGAAAAGCTTTTTTATATTGCTATGAATATTAATGAGCAGATATTGCATCTGCTGAAGTTATTTCAATACTTGCTCATCTTGTGCAAACCAAAAAAGAATCTTGAAAAATGTAATATACAAAAAAAAAGGCACTGAAAAGAGGCAGGCAGCAGCCCAAGTCCCAGGAGCTGTTATCTCTCAAGCCCCCTCAGTGAGCTCAGTTATTCTGGCCTGCCCATTTCCTGTCTTCACACTAGGGGGGGTTAAACTCTTCCAGTTATTCCAGTAAACTCTGCTCCCCCTGACTTTACTTGGTTCTGTGATCCAACAATGTTGTTCTTCCTCAAATCCACTACTGCATGCCTTTTTGCTGGTTATTCCCCATGCTGCCTCTGTTTCTCTACTTTAGGATTCAGATCAAATCCCATCCTGGTCTTCCACTCCTTCATATAACTTGTATGTATGCAACTATTTGGGTGTTATTTCCACCATTAGAATATATATTCCTTGAGGGCAAGGAATGTGATATGTCTTTCTTTGTAACCCATATAGGAAGTGCTTAATAAACATTTATTGTTGTTGACAGGAAAGAAAATAATGCATATAAATATAAATCTAATGAGATCAAGATGATTCTGTAACTCCTGACAAAATGCTCATATTTATTATTTTTTCCACTTAATAGTATTTTATTTTTAACAATGACAACATTCACTTTTCTAAGATTTCAAGTTCCAACTTTTTTTCCCTCCCTTCCACCCTCCCCTAAGATGGCATGCAATCTGGTATAGTCTATACATGTGCAATCATATTAAACATATTTCCACATTAGTCATGGTGTGAAAGAAGAATCAGAACAAAAGGGAAAAACCACAAGAAAGAAAAAACAAAACAAAGAGAAAAGAGTATGCTTTGATCTGCATTCAGACTTCATAGTTCTTTCTCTGGCTGTCTCACATTCATTATTAAAGGGATGGTTTGTGAGCCCATAAAGTAAAGCAGTAATCACCATGAACCAGCTTGGACTGATCAACAAAAAGTCAAGCTAACTTCACTTCCTTTTTTGACAGTTACTATACTGGTACAACCATAAATTTCAGCAAAGCATTCTACAAGTCTACATGTTATTTTTTCAGGCAAAACAGGACAACATGGGTAAGGTGTTAATCTAGTTAAGTGGATTCAAAACTATTTGAACAACCATAACATAAAGTTTTTTTCTATTATTATTAATTTCATATTTTTATTAACAATGTGGGTGAAATCATAGATGGTACAGTTATCAAGTCTGTAGATGGCACAAACCTGGGGCACATACTGGATTACAGGACTGACATCTGGGAAGATCTCATTTGGCTAGAATAATGGGCTGAATCTAAGATGGAGAAAGGTAAAAGGGAAAGGTGCAAAGTCATAGATTTGAATTCAAAAAACCAAGAGCACAAAGTCCAGAGTGCATGGTTAGATGACAGTTTATGTAGGAAAAAGACCTAGGACTTTTAATCAATCAATCAACAGGCATCTACTTATTTAATATCTATTATGTGCCAAGAAATCAACATCCAAAAATATAAATGAGTCTTAGCCCTTAGGGTCCCCTCCCTATATTATACTGCTGGGGTCCCCTCCTCCCCAAACCACAGGTAATTAGGATGGTAAGGGAATTTGAAACCATGCTAAGAGGTTTGAAAGAATTAACTGTGTTTAGCCAGAAGATAAGACTGGTGGTACAAAGAGTTGCTTTCAAATAGAATTATGAAGAGGCAAAATTTCAGCTCAATACAAAAAAAAATAAAAGTGACAATTAAAGCCATCCAGATTCTAAATGGGCTGCCTCAGGAGGTAGTGAGTTCCCCATCACTAGAAGTCTTTGAGAAGAGGCTAGAGGAAGATTTGTAGAGTATGTCCAGGAGATAATTCTTCTTGAGGTTCTGAATGGATTGCATGGCCTCTGAGATCCCTTGAGATGCTGAGATTATGGCATCTAGATTTTCTTTATGTTTATCTAGATTTTCTTGCCTGGGAATAAAACATGCCTCTTGCCATCTCACTTGAGTGCTTTCTCTAACCTGTGTGTGTACCTGTGTTCATCCTTCGTTGCCAAAGAAGACCATGCCATCAGAGAAATGATGACATGACTTGCACTTGACTTTGTTTTGAGGGAGGGAGGGCTGTGCAGGTCACCAGTCTCACTTCTCCTCCAGAGCCATCTGTTCCAGTGACCAGATATTCATCAGGATGATTGGAGATGATCCAGGATGAGGCAGTTGGGGTTAAGTGGCTTGCCCAAGGTCACACATCTAGTGAGTGTCAAGCATTTGAGGTGAGATTTGAACTCAGGTCCTCCTGACTCCTGTACTGGTGCTCTATCCATTGCACCACCTCGCTGCCCCTGACAAAGGATCTCCTGGAGTGATGGGAAGCGCTCGATTTAGAGTCAAAGGATCTGTTATTTCCTTAGCTGAGTGACTTTGGACAAGTCATCTCCCCTCTGTGAGCCTCACTTTTCTCATCTGTAAGAGTGGGAGGACTGAACTAAAACCCTAAGGACCCACAGGATTCAATTCCGAATCCTGTGATTCTATGCTCTCCAGGGACAAAGAGTTCACTCCTTTCCATGGCGGTGCAATCCTTACTGTTGACAAGTTCTTATCCACACATAAGTGTGCCTTCCTGTGACATCCCCCTTTTCTGGGGGTCACACAGAATACATCTGCTCCCTTTGTCCCAAGGTAGCCCTACAGAATCCTAAACAAAATCATTGTATAAGTGTGGCAGGAATGCCACACCCTACACATCAAACTACATTTGAAATTCTCCTGCCCCCTTTGCATAGATTCCTAAAGAGGGAACCAGGAAGGTCACTTCTTATCATCCCCACCCCCTCCCATCCTTTGCTTCACTGAACAGTGATTCTGTCCTATCACAATAATTTTTCTCCTAAGATTTCTCATCCTAATCTTAATGACTTTAGATGAGAAGCTTTTCAATCAAACTTTAATGTAACAGTGCATTGAAATGAACAAAAACTTGTAGAGTGTAGAGAGTAAAATTCTATCCGTTACTGGGAACACACAGCGTGCACTTTGGAGAAATAACAGAATTAGTGTTTCCTTAATTATTAGAATAAGGTTACACAGGTATTGCTTCCAAAGCAAGAACAATTGGTCTGGTCTTGCCCTATAAGAAAAACACAGCTGGCATGTGCTCAGGGAATTCTATTAAGTTACTAACATAGCACTGAGGAAATTTTTGTTACTAAGAACAATGGTATTCCCTGCTAAACAAAATAAACTCCATTAAAACAACAAAAATGTTATTATGATAAAGTTAAAAATCACCAATGACTAACCTGTCACGGAAATGTGTAGGTATTGAGAATTAACAATCTTATTTGGTATAGCATCAAAAAATTGTAACCCAAAATAATTTATTCATTTGGAAACCATCTCATGAAAATGATCAATAATAAAGAAAGAGGAATTAATCAAACGCTTAGACAAAAGGAGAAATATAGTTTCAGTGAAACTGAAAACTTGAAGAAAAGGCAAAATATGAGTCAGAATATTGGGGAACCAATGGAGGAGTAGTGGGACGATGGAAACTATAGCATTCAGGGTCAAAATTCGATTTGTAGTAGAATTCTATACCCAGAAAGACCTGGATTCAAGTCTTGCCTCTGAAACATACTGGCTGTGGGACCCTGGGCAAATTACTTAACCTATCAGCCACTCTCTAAAACTATAAATTGCAGAGAAGATGCCAATTCACATTTGTAGAGGAAATCCTTTACCAAGAGCTTTCTAAATCAATGAAATTATAGGATCATCCCATCCCTATTCTTGACTTGTGTACAAGATGCTACAGGACGGAGAGATGCAAGAATGAAAGGAAAAGTGCCCCATATCCTCTGGGAGTTTACACCGAAATGGGATAACAATGAAGTGCATTCTAGGCATAAGGAATGACTTAGACAGAGGCAGGAAGAAAGACGATGGAATGCCAAGTTCAAGGAACAGCAAATAACACAATTTGGCTGCACATGCTATGTAGTATATGAAGGGGAGGAATGTGAAGTAAGTCTGGGAAGGTAATGTAGAGCCTGATTAAGAGGGGCTTTAATGCTGAATAGAGGAGTCTGAGAATTACCTGCATAAGAATGATAACTGAATCCACAGGATTTGATGCAATCACCAAAAGGGAGGGTCTAGGGGGAAAAGGAAAAAAGGGTCCCAGGACAGAGCCTTGGGGCAGATCCCTGACCTCAGAGGGAGTTAATGATGTATCAAAAGGGACTGAGGGGCAACCTTCAGAGAGGTAGGAGGAGGACAAGGAAAGAACAAGTTCACAAAAACCAGGATGCTGCCTTATTTAAAGTTCTAAGATAAAATGCAAACCTGGCATTTAAAATTCTTCATAAGCTTATCCTTTCAGACATCTCTCATGCAGTCGACTCCCTTTCACCTGCCCCTCCATTCCAGTCAAACTGGCTTCCTAACAAAGCTATCCAAAAATGTTAACAGCTGCCTTGGTGGTCCCATCCATTCTCATGGGTTCCTCATATCTACGAAATTGATGAGCCCTAGATGACTGATTCTCAAGTCCCAGACCACCAATTGCTTTTTGGACAGCTCTAACTGATATGCCATAGACATCTCAAATTCAACATGCCCGAAACAGAAATTATCTTTCCCTAACAAAAACTTCCCACCTCCCAATCTCCCTGTTACTGTATGGCCTGCGGGTCAAGACCCCATACGGGATCAAGACCCACAGTTAAAGAAGCATGGAAGGGATTGAGAGTGGAAAAAGTTTAAGAAGCCCTGGACTAGGGTACCACTATCCTCAAAGTTACCTAGACTCACAAGCAGGTGTCATCCTTCTCATTCTAATGCACTCAACATATCCAATCCATTGTCAAACCTTGTCATTTCTACCTTCACAACATCATATGTGCATATATACATACGTCTATGTGTGTGTGTGTGTGTGTGTGTGTGTGAGTATCCTCTTCTCTCCACCCCGACAGCCACTGTATACTAGTTCAGGCCCTTATTACCTCTTTCCTAGACTATTGCAATAACCTACTAATTGGGTAGCTATGTGGTGCAATGGATAGAGTGCCAGGCCTGGAGTCAGGAAGACTCCTCTTTCTGAGTTCAAATCTGGCCTCAAACACTTCTACCTGTGTGAGCGTGGGCAAGTCACTTAATTCTGTTTGCCTCAGTTTCCTCATCTGTAAAATGAGCTGGAGAAGGAAATAGCCAACCACTCCAGTATCTTTGTCAAGAAAACCCCAAAGGGGATCACTAAGAGTCAGACATGACTGAAAAACAGCAAGGAAAAGTAATCAGTCTCCCTTTTCAACATCTCTCCCTACTCCAATACAACTGCCATTCAGCTGTCCAAGTGATTTTCCTAATTAAAAAAAAAGGTCTCTCCAATTCCAAAATACTTATGATGGAAAATGCTGCCCATATTCAGAGAAAGAACTGATGGAGCCTGAATACAGATCAAAGCACACTATTTTTCACTTAATTTTTTTGTGGGTATTTTTTTCCTCTTGCAAACTGTGATATTTTTGCAAACTGTTTCTTCTTTCACAACATGACTAATATGGAAATTGGTTTTAGATGACTGCACATACATAACCTATTTCAAATTGATTACCATCTTAGAGATGGGGAAGGGAAGAAGGAGGGAGAAAATTTGTAACTCAAAATTTTATTAAAAATGAATGTTAAAAATTGTCTTTACATGTAACTGGAAAAAATAAAATACTATTAAAAAAAGGTCTGCCTATGTCACTCCACCCTTCTCACACTCAGTGAGCTCCAGTGGTTCCTTATTACCTCCTGCATTAAATATTAAATCCTCTGTTTAGCATTTAAAGTTCTTCATATATAACCTGATCTCTTCCTACCTTTCCACTCCTATACTTCCATCCATGCTTCTTTAATTCAGAAACTGGTCTACCCGCTGATCCTCATGCCCCTCTCTATGCCTGTACACTGGCTATCCCTCAGGTCTGGAATGCTCTCACTCAGGAGTGGGAAACCTGAAGTGCTGAGGCCACATGTGGCCCTCTAGGTCCTCAGGTGTGGCTTTTTGACTTGAGTTCAAGTTTTATAGAACAAATTCTTTTATTAAGGAGATTTGTTCTGTGAAGTCTGGATTCAGTCACAGGGCCATACTTGAGGATCTAGGGACCTACACATGGCCTTGACTGGTTCCCCAACCCTGCTCTCTATCCTCACTTCCACCTCATAGTTCCAATGGTTTCTTACAGTAGAGCTCAAATCCCACCTTCTGCAGGTGAGATCACCTTCCATCTAGTCTACCTACTCAACATCCATAAGTAGTCTCCCTCTTTAGAATGTGAGCTCCTTGAGGATAGAATCTTTCTTTGCATCCCCAAGACTTAGTGTAGTGCTAGGCCCATACTAAGTACTTAATAAATACCTGCTGACTGTGGGTTTTCACTTACTTAAGATATACGAATGAAGAAGAGATGAACTTTCTTAGCAGCATGGTACAGGGGAGTCTGAGTTCGGTCAGCTATTCTCTAAGGTCCCTTCCCATTCTGACCTTTTGTGATTCTACAAATACCATTGTATGGTAAGAAATCCTATACTGTTATAATGAGATGCCAGGACCCTTTGAAAAGCATATACTATGCTTCCAATATATAAACTTTGATCGCAGTGAACTCACTGATAATAAGTTTTATTTAATTAATTTATGTATTGGGTATATATGTGTATATGCACACACATGTGGCTTGCTCCAAAATGATTACTGCATGTAAAGCACATACTAATACAGTAATATTTCTCTGTTAAGGATTGAAATAAATAATTAAAAAATTTTTTGATACTACATCACTAACCATTGTCAATGTCAGCATATAAATTAAAAAGTTTTTTACTTTATAAATTTACCTTTGTTAAATTGATTTCCTTGATAACACATTGCTGGCTGTCTGCCTTTCCTTTTGCCAAAAATACTTTCCCAAAGGCTCCTTCCCCAATCATTTTAATTACATCATATTTGTCCATGGTTTCTGGTGTAGAAAAATGTCTGGAATGAAAAAAATCTTAAAAATAATTCCTACATGTTTTATAATGATTTATAAATTATATCATTAACATGACAGTAGCAATAATTAATCATCATGGGAACCATTAGCAAGCAAACTGAGGAAGTTTATTTTATGGGAAACAGTGAAGAAAACCTCTCCCAGCCTAAGACTCTCTCCCTCTCTGACAAACAGCTTGGCTACACTCTACTTAAAAAATGATTAATTTTGCTAAAACGTCTTTCCTTCCAAGGTTGGGTAGCCTGATAACTTTAAGTTCCTTTATGGAAATAAGAGCTCATTTCCATAAAGTTAGCTACATAAGCTTAGGATTTACATATACATGTATAGACACATATGTGTAGGCTTCTTTTTGCATCCCCAGAGCTTACAAAAGTGTCTGATACATGGTAGCTATTTAATAAGTGTTTATTAATATGTGATACACACACATACATGTACATATAGGGACGCCAAGCCACTTATCAGAAGGGAAGTCTAGGGCAGCGAGGGGCTTTCTTCACTGTTATTGATCAGTCATTTTTAAGTTGGATTTATCATGAACCTTTTCGGGGTTTACTCGGCAAAGATACTGGAATGGTTTGTCATTTATCTTTTCCAGTGGAT
>CM053771.1:83289834-83301813 GCA_028658325.1 Potorous gilbertii | reverse complement strand
AAAGCAAACAGAGATTAAATGACTTGGCCAGAGTCACACAACTAGTAAGGGTCTGGGATAAATTTGAACTCGCTTCTTTCTGACTCCAGGTCCATACTCTGTCCACTGAGCCACCAAGCGGCCCTGTCTTTACTGAGTTTGGTATAAAACAGACTTCCTCCATTCGATGATTGCTATGGTAAGTACCCAGGGCAGCTAGCTGCAGAAGGGGATGGAGGGGGACCCTGGAGGCGGGAAGACTGATTTTCCAGAGTTCAGTTTGACCTCAGACACCGGCTGTGTGACCCCGGGCGAGTCACTTAACCCTGTTTGCCTCAGGTCCTCTTCTGCAAAATGAGCTGGAGAAGGAAATGGCCAACCACGCCAGGTCTCTGCCAAGGAAGCCCCAAGTGGGTCATGAAGGGTCCGGCACGCCTGAGAATGACTTAAACAACAACGTGTGTATGTATATCTATACACACATACAGACGCATGTATGTGTGTATACATATGTGCATGTATATGTGCACGCGTGTAAGCACACAATGCATGTATATGTGCGCGCATATATGTATATGCGCTCACATATGTGTGTATATGTGCGCGCATATATGTCCACGCATTCACATATACGTATGTATATGCACTCACATATATGTACGTATATGCACACACATGCATGTATGTGCGTACGTGTGTGTATGGAGGAGGGAGAGACAGACCTGGGGGTCCGCCCGCACGCTTCTAAACCATCACACCTGCGCACGTGCGCCACCTGCCTGCCTCCCCGCGCTCCCCGCACTCCCCGCGCTCCCCGCAGACACACCTCGACCACACCCGCGACGCTTCCCCGGTGGGGGAGGCTTTTCTCTGGGACGCCCCCCCACCCCCACCCCAGGAAGGAAGCCGCGGTCTGGGGGCCTCGATGGCCGGGCCGGAAGCGAAGACGCCTCGGGCGCCGCGGCTCTCGGCAGCGCGCCTGCGGACGGTTTCCCGTTACCATGGAGACCGAGCCCGCCGCCCGGCAGCCTCCCCGTGGACGCGCGACCCTCGCCCGCTTCTGCCTGCCCCCTTCGCCCCGCCCGCGGGGAGCGCGCGCGTCTCCCCCTCCCCCGCTCGCGGACGGCGGGCTCGCCCCCCGCTCACCTGCTCAGCTTCTCTCGGCCGCGGCGGCGGCGGCGGCGGCGGGGACGCGGAGCCCGAGCCCGGCCGCTAGCCTGGCCCCGCAGCGCCCCCGTGCGGCCGCCCGACGGGTGAGGCGCCTGCCCGGCCGCGCTGCGTCCCCGCCCCGCGCTCCCCCCTGCTGGGCGGGCTCGGCCAAGCCCTCCTCGGACGAGCCGGGCCTTGGCGCCGGCAGGGAAGGTGGCGGGCGTCTGTCCTCCCGCGCTCCCCCCGCCCCCCCCAGGCCTCTGTCCCTGTGGATCTGGGGCCCCGGCCGGTGACCTCGGGCCCGTCCCTCCGCCCGGCTCGGCCCGCTTCCTCCTCCGTAGATGGCCTAGGGCTGCCCGAGGCCCTCCCCGCTCAGAATGGCCCCCGCACACGTGTGTAGGCGCCGCCCTGGGAGATCCGAACACCCAAAGGATGAGTGCCAGGGGTGGGGCTCTCACCCGGGGATTTACGGGTGATGCCCCCCAGACGACCCACGGGGAGCCTCGCCGATTCGGGGGCGCCTCTCCCCGCGGACCCCCGCTGTGGCTTGGGCCCCCAGGCGGTGCCATGAGGGGAGAGGGGCTTGGGGCCCTCCGAGCCCCCTGGGCCCCGGTTCTTGGCCTGATCGGTTTTACCCTTTACAGGTTGGGATGAAGGGCCTGGAGGCTGTGACCTCGCGAGTTCCGAAAGGTCAGGGATCCGAGCCACCCGGGACTTCAGTAAGTGCGTGATGGATGTCACCGCCCGCCCAGGATCGATGCTGAGGACCAAGGCCTTCAGGACCCCGCCGGCGGTGACCGAGGCAGCCGCGGCATCACACCCGCGTGGAGAGGGACCGATGGACCCGGTCACCCCTCTCACGGCACACCCTGTCTGTCTTCTCCCCCGTTCATTGGTAGTGGAAAAGCTCCTGTTTCTGTGACATTGCTGCCTTTGGAGCACCTTGGGAAAATAGAAATTAGGCAAGCGCCTGTGCCTGATCCAAAAATGGTGATTCCTAGCACCTTCTCGCCTGAGGCAACTTCGGACTGGGGACCAGTTTAAATATTTTTAATTAAATTTAAATTTACTATCTAACTTGGGCACGGAATGCGTAATGTATGGTAGCCAAAACACATTTAAAATTGATCATCATTAGCGAAGTCTAACCACAGATAAGGAGAACCCACCACTTCCCCTCTAGGATATATTTCCTCTGAATTCAGCAAAATCTGTGTGGAACAAAGGCCAGATATTAGTTTTGAATATCTCCATGAACAACCTGATTTTCCGCAAACTCTCTCCCTCTGCAGTTGCTGGAGTGTTTGGATGTTAATGGTTTTTTTCCAGTCACCATTAGCTGTTGTAACATGATGTGGAACAGGAATCAATTTTGCTGTTAAGTTGTGGGTAGCTAGCCCATAGTCTAGATTGCAGGACTCAATTTTTTTTAAGGCAGTAGTGGGAAATGGGAAACACTTCCATCGCACAATTCTATAAAATTTATGAAGTGATGATTATATACTAAGTGCTGTGCTAGAGGGTTTATAAAGACGAAGAGGACACCTTCCAGGCCCTTCAATTTATGATCTAGCAGGGGAAAGATGAAAAGATGCGCAGTAATTACAACACAAATTAAAATATAAATTCATAGGAGAGTTATAAACAAAGTAATTAGAGACGGTAAAGATTATGTTTACCTAGAGCGATTAAAGAAAGTGTGAGCCAGGAGTTATAAACAAAGGTACTGCAAGGCCAGATCTTGGGGTGGAGGAGGGAAGCAGAAGTTGGGATGCCTTTGGTTTGGAGGTAGGGAATTGCATGATGAGTTCAGAGGTTAATTCAATTTGGGCAGATTAATTCAATTAAAAGGGATAATTGGGAGCCAGACAGTGAAGGCCCTTGAAAGTACACTTTTTCAGTAGGCAATAGGAAACCACTTGAGAGTGATGACACTTTTGCATTGAAATATTAATCCGAAAGAAGTTTGTAGGATGAGTTGTTAGGAGACAAAAGACATGGGAATCGGTTAAGAGGTTGTTGCAATAGTTCAGGCCAGGCAGTGGTGGTAGAAATAGAAAGGAGTAATCAGGTGGGAAAAATATTTTAGAATGAGAACTGACGGGGAGTAGTCTATGATGAATTTAAATCACTAAGCTACAAGGAACTATATCCCAAAGTCCTGAATGAACAGGAGGATATCATGATTGCTGGGCCACCGTGATCTTTGAAAGATTATAGAGAATGGGAAAGGTGTCATAGAAATGGAAAAGGAAAAAATGCCCCAACTCACAAAGGAAGATTATATGGTGTCTGCAAATTATAAGACAATGAGCTTGACTTCCAAATCCTGGCAAAATCTAGGATGTAATAAATGATGATTACCATCTTGAAAATAAAATGGTACTAGATCACAGAAAGCCAGTATGGCTTTATCAAAGGCAAGTCATGACAAATTTTTATTTCCTTTTCTCATGTAATTGACTATTAGAACAGTGGAATGAGAGATTTTCCCCTAGATTTTACATTTTTTCACAAAGCATTTGACAGAATGATTTAGTCCCTCCACAGTATTATCTTAACTCTTAACTCTCCCCCTTCCCTATCCTTGCTTACCTGAGTTTGATGTATTTCTGGACTAAACTCAGTTCAGATAAAAGTGAGGTTCATCTGATGCTCCATCTTTCCACTCTTTCCCTCCGTGATTGTACTTTCTCATGCATGCAAATTATGAGAAGGAACAAATTCTTTTCTACTCTAGTAAATGCCTTTGGCTCACCCTTACTTCCCTCAAATTCTTAAAATTTCTAAAAATAGAATTAATACACTCCCTCAAACCATGTTTTTCTTAACTCATTCAATACTCCTTGAATACATTAAGGTTCTGAAAAGACATTTATTTCTTCTCCTAATCACCTTTCTAGGTTTCCCTAGACGCCTATATTTCTGTTTCAAAGTTCCTACTCAACTATGGTCTTTTTATTAGAAATGTCAGAATGTCTTCTATTTAAGGTCAATTTTCTTCCTCTAGGATTATAGCTCAGCTTTGCAAGGTAAGTTATTCTTGGTGTGTACCTTCTCTTTTTTTGCCTTTTGGAATATTGTCATCAAAGAGCTCCTCTGGTTTTCAGTAGAAACTGCCTTGGCTTGCGTTTCTAGTACTTGAACTGCTTCTTTCCGATTACCCTGATGCCTCTCTCCAAGGCAGCCAGGTGTCACAGCAGATAGAACGCTGGGATTGAAGTCAGGAAGACCTGAATTCAAATAACACCTCAGATTCGTACTAGTTGTGTGATTCCGGGAAAATCACTTAGCCTCTAGCTGCTTCATTTCCTCAATTAAATTGGAGCTAATAATAGAACCTATTATAGTGTTGTGATAGTTTTTAAAGTTCTTAGCACAGTGCCTGGAACATAGCAAGCGCTTAATAAATGCTTATTCCCTACCTCCCTTTCCTCAGGGAAAGGCTGCCTTCTGACAGAGAATCTTGCAGGCTATACATGATCTGTTTCTTTTCATGCCAGCACTCACTCTGCTGGAGGGGTCTCCCTTCTTCCTGCCTTAGGCTTCTGGCCAACTCTTTATGCAGTTTTGGTGTGACTTACTGTAGCTTCTCATTTTTTTGTTATTTAGTCTGGTTGTAAACCTGAAGGTTTTGCTGTCTGTCTGTGTTCATCCTTTGTTTTTGAAGAAAATCATGATATCAGAGAAATGATGATATGACTTGCATTTGACTTTGTTTTGAGTGAGGCTGGGGTAGCTATGGGGTAATTGTTCAGGCAGCTATCTTGGTAGGAAGCTAGATGCCTTAAAAATTTTAAATCTTAATTTAAATCTTACTGAAATAAATAACGAAGTGTACACAAAAATAAACTACTCCACAATTAGACTAATGCAAGAAACAGAAACTTTTATTATGAAAAAAGCATGAAAAGGTGACCAAATATTTTCAGAAAAATCATAAAATGATCATTTCTCCAAGAAAGGATGACTCCTTACATTAGATACCTTAAGATTTTGAAACAGAGAAAACAGGTCCTGGTTACAGATGAAATGAGTGGATTACGCTGAAATTTTGTGTACTTTTAAATCTTATTATTTAAAAAAAAGTTGAAGGCTATAGGATGCATGGTCTCTCATAGCCTACTTATATATTCCTAATTCCAAATTATCTCCTATCTACTTCAGTTTCACCATGGCACCTCCCCTAATTCCTTGATCATCAGCTTACACACTGTTTTTGCCTAACCAGTTCCCTGTTCCTGTTTCAGACCTGCTTTGATCCTACTTATAAGCCCAAATTTAGTACCCTCTAGTTTGCTCTTTGATACCTAGTAATGTCCTTCTTCTGTCCTATTCTTCCTTACCGTTCACACGTGATTTCTGATTTGATCGAGAAATTCAACTCACTCTCATCCTTCTATTTCTGTTTCATCCCTACTGGCTCCTTGATGTCATATATTCATGGAGCAATTCATTTTATAGCACCCTTTGCACACAAAAACATAGCACAGTACCTTGTACTTGGAATGAACCGTGAGATCACTTAAGAGAAGCATCCCCGCAGAGCGGAGAGAACACTGGAATACTTGTATGTACCTATTCCTTTACATGTTGTCTTTCCCATAAGCATGTGAACTCCTGGAAGGCAGGGATGGTTTTGGCCTTTCTTGGTATGCCTAGCAATTAGCACGATGTCTGGCATGTAGTGAACACACTTCATAAATACCTGCTCACTGTCTGACTGACTTGGTGATACTGTAATTGCACCTCTACCACTGTACATTCTTGGCCAAGTCACCACCACTCTGAGCTACAGTTTCTTAACCTATAAAATAAATGGTCTGGATTAGGTTTCCTCAGTCTTTCCCAAGATCTACCATTCTATGATTCTGATGAGATCTTAACATTTTTATGAAGTTATTTTAAAAATTACATCATATGAAGCAAAACTGTAATCATTTCAGTGATATCCACTTATGGATGCTGATGGCTTCTCTATGCTTGTCACACCCCTTGCTCAGCCATTATCAATGGTTTTCCCATTGCCAAAACCCCTGTAAACACCAAGGGGAAGAGCCACTTGAGCAATTCAAAGCAAACATTTATCTTGTGTCCACCATGTGCCAGAAATTGCAGAGGCTAAATAAAAAGAGGCCTTGCTTTCAAATAGCTTACATTCTACCAAAGGAGACTACAGTCCAAGAATGGTCCAGCTGCAAACTTACAGTAACAGAACTTGATTCTCCTCTCAAGGATCTGTCCTTCCTTATTCTACTGCACTGGTGACACTCATGTTCTATTGTTATTACTCAGGCCTGACCTCTGATGTGATTTGGAAACTCGGCCCACTCTCATCTTCCTATTTCTGTTCCATCCCCACTGGCTCCTTTGTCAACTAGTGGAAAAAGATCCGCTACTCAAGAACACATGCACCGCTAAAATACATCCTATTACACTCTCATAAAATGTTAGCAAGTACAAATACATAATATGTCAAAATCTCACTAATAACCAGCAACAACCAGTCAAGATACAGGCTCTCCCCTGCCAACGTGTTTTAGCATTAAGAGTACATTGAATATTGAGAAAAGAAAATCTCAAGATGTTTTCCCCAGGGCGGCATCACTTTCCTTTCTGATGTATAAAGAAAACCATTTACATGATGCTGTTCCAATTACAGGATTAATATAGAACAAACATCTACTTCAAAGACCCACTGGGGTCCCAGATGTGTATCCTGGTGATATCAAACCACTCATCTTCAATATTCAGTTTTTATCTATTCTGTTGCCAAAGTAAACCGATCACTTAATATAACAATTCTTCTGAATATGCTTACAAAACATTTCTTTTGGAATTATTCATGATCCACACACTTTAATTCAGCTCTTTTCTTCAGTTCAGACACCCAGTCTGGGTCATCATCATCTTCTTCAAAGTCCCTACATGTGAGAAATGAAAATATAAAATCTTCATCAGAGGCACTCAAATATTTGTTGGTTTAATACAAGATAACACAACCATTAAAAAAAAAGCTTTATTCTCCCCTCTTTTGACCATTAAATGGGTCTTGAAGAAGGGGGCGTAATAGTTCTACTAAAAGTCCTTTTATTATTTCAATTGTCGTTTTTTATTCCTAAATATTTAGCATAAAAAAGGGTAAAGAGTACAAGATTTGAAAAATTAGATACACAAATCCAAATCAGAAATGGAATGAAATTCTGTATCTCAGCACTGAGGACAAAATGTCATGCCTATATTCCATAGAGATGAAAAATAATATAAAATCCCCATACTGAACATGAAATTATTATGGAATAATTCTATTAAAGCAAACACATGCTAACTAAAATTTTCTAGATTAATTTGAACATACGTGTCCTCTTCATCTAATCTGGGTTCAAGTCTCTCAGGGTCCAAGCTGATATCATAATCTCCATCTATACAATCTGATGTTTCTGCTTCATCATAAAGAGGTCCTTTCAGGAAATTATCTGACCCTTCAAAAGATTAAAAGAATATCAACTTGTAAAAAAAATTCTTGATTATTTCATTCATACATACATAGATGGATATATGTATATTTAGATATATAGATAGATATACACAGAGACGCACACGTACATCATACACACACACACACACACACACACACACACACACACACACACACACACACACACTCTCTCTCTCTCTCTCTCTCTCTCTCTCATCTCTATTTTATATCCCCAACTAGACCATAACATTCTTGAGGACAGAAATCATGTCCTTGATTTCTGTCTCCCTCATATAGTGCTAGGCACATGGTAGTACTCAAGCAAACACTTAATGGTTGGTTGATTAAGGAATGCTATTTCCCCCCTCAAGAACAAATGACTCAGCTAGGTTTCCATGACAGTTTCCAAGTAGACATTGTTTTCTTTAACTTTTCTGTACACACAAGTATGAACATGAGAAAAGGTCTATAAGTATATATCATAACTGCCTATGTATCATGCATAACTTAGGGTGATTGTTTCTGTTTACTAAGTTCTTTCAACCAAGAATTTTAAAAACTTTTATTTTGGGGATCTTTGTTTAAAAGATGAAAATTATGAAGTACAATACAGTTCAATCCCTTTCCTTAAATGATATAATATAGGTATGGGGCCAAAAATAAAAACTCAGGATCCTGACTGCTAGTTCAAGCTTCTGGATAACAAAATGATCCAGCCTGATAAAAGGCAAATCCTATTACAAACACTACAACAAAGAGTTGCTATGCCAGTATCCACTCCAGCATGGAACTTGACATAATAACAACCTAGCTTCGAGCCTGTCCAAGGAGGTTTATTTATTGGAAGTGACAGGGGAACAAAATCCTCCCCCATAGCATCATCTCACCTATAGAATCAACCATTTTAGAACTAAGGCTGTAAAGATCATTTACTCCCAATCCCTCAATTTCACCTTAGAGATGAGGAAACTAGCTAAGTGACTTGTTCATAATCTTACAGATAAGTGGTGGAACCAAGGCTAAAACTCAGATGAAATTCCTTTATCTGATGACAGTTGGTTGTCATTCCTTCTCTCTCTGCCTTACGACTTCAAACTCTATACTGCATTCATATCGTAACCTCCAATACCTCAGTCCCTCAGTTCTTTTCCAGACCCTCTCCCTTGTACTAGGTACATGCGCTTCCATTCCCCTTCTTGATCCAGTGGTGAACCAGTTCAACTTTACATTATCCTAGTATCCTTATCCAAACAAAGATCTTGCCCTGCCAGGTCTCAACCTTGGATTCCTTCCTCCATCTGCTCCTACTCATGTGCTGCTAAATGAAGCTAGAGAAAATCGTGAAACTGTGCTGACTGGGTTCACAACAAATTTATGCTACATAATCTCAACTGGGCCGTCACTGCAGCAAGAGAATTCTTAACTATCCACAGTGGCTCTTCCAAATATTTTCATCTCTTCCCCAAACCTCTGAAAGCTCCTTCTCCCCTGACTCTTTCAGCGAGAACCTTGCCTCATATCACTGAAAAAGCAAAGGCTTTTCACTGACAACTTTTCTCTCTTCTTCCTTATTTCACATCACTCAGGTTCTTTCTGATAGCTACTACTGCCTCCTTCAATCCTGTATCACATCAATGGGTAGCCCTTCTCTTGACCAAAGTAGATCCCTCCATATGTACAAGTGATACCATTCTACTCTGTCTTCTCCAGCACCTTTGTCTCCTCTATCATCCCCACTGTCTCATTTATCGCTAATCTGTCCCTGTCTACTGATTGTTCCTCTATTGCCTTCAGTAATATTGCCTTTCCTATCCTTAAATAAACCCATCACTTGATCCATCCATTCTCTTTAGCTCTCCTTTAACTATCATCCTTTATCTCTCCTTCCTTTTTTGGCAAAAATTATTAAGAAAGCCATCTACAAATGGTGTCTTCACATTCTTTCTCTCGTTTTCTTCCTACTCAGGAGTCTGGTTTCCAACCTCATCAAATAATAAAAATTGAAACTGCTCTCTCCAGATTTACTTCTTCAGTTGTTTCGTTTGTGTCTGCCTCTTTGCGACCCCATTCAGGGCTTTCTTAGCAGATATTGGAGTGATTTGCCATTTCCTCCTCTGGGTCATTTTACAGATGAGAAAACTGAGGCAAACAGGTTAAGTGACCTGCCCAGGGTCACACAGCTGGTAAATATTGTCTCCATACCTGACACTATCCATTGGGCCACTCGGCTGTCCCCAAATGACCTCATAATTACTAAACCTAAAGGCAGTTTCTCAATCCTCACTCTTTTAGAACTCTCTGTGGCCTTTGGCACTGTTGATCACTTTTTCCCCTCTGAGATTCTCTTCTCTCTGGACTTTTGGAACACCAGCTTTTCCTGCTTCTCCTATCTGTCTGACCTGACTGCTCCTCATTCTCTTTTGCTGACTTGTCATCCAGGTCATGCCATTAACCGTGGGTGTCCCACAGGGCTCGGTCCTTCTTGGTGATTTTGTCAGCTCCCATGGATTCATTTATCATCTCTACACTGATGATTCTCAACGCTACTTACCAGCCCTAACCTCTCTGCTGACCGCTCCTGAATCTCTACTTATTGGACACCCTGAAATAGATTCCTGTAGGCATCTTAAACTCAACCTGAACTCATTATCTTTCCTCCCAAATCCTCTCCTCTTCTTAACTCTCCTATTTCTGTCAAGGGCACCACCATTCTCCCAGTCACCCATGCTTATAACCTAGGAGTCCCCAATGACTCCTCACTCTCATCCCCCATATCCAACCTGCTCTATCAATATTACCTTCATAAATCTCTGATCTAAGCCCCCTTCTTTCCTCTAACACTGTCACCATCCTTGGGCAGACCCTCATCACCTCATACTTGGACAATTAAAATATCTGACTGGTTGGTCTCTGCTTCATGTCTCCCCACTCCAGTCCATCCCCGCTTTGGCTGTCAGGTCTGGCCATGTTAACTCCTCCCTCATTTCATTAACTTCAGGGGTTCCCTATTACAACCAGGATCAAATATCAAGTCATCCATCTGGCTTTTAAAGCCCTTCATAACCTAGACTCTTATTCCCTTTTCAGGCTTCTTATACCTTCCTCCCCTCAATGTTTTCTGTAATGCAGTCACATCAATCTATTTGCTGTTCCTCACACCAGATACTTCATTTCTCCATTCCAGACATTTTCACTGACAATGCCTGGAATGCTCTCCTTCCTCATCCTTACTTTGTGGCTGCCCTTATCTCCAATGTATCCTGCATATATGTCTGTACATAGTTAATTGCATGTTGTGTCTCCCTTTGGACTGGGAGCTCCTTAAGAACAGGAGCTGGGTTGGATGTTTGGTTTTTGCCTTCCTTTGTATTCTTAGTGCCTGGTACATGGTAGGAGCTTAACAAACACTTCTTGACTGGACTTTTGCCATTACATCATATCTGGCACAGAGCTACCTAGAGCCAATAAAATTCTAAAATAGTTTCTATTTTTGGCTTACAATTTCAAACAGTATTAAATAAAACAAAATTCCAGTAAAATAAAATAAATTGGACTATCCCTTGGAGTTCACTACAGTTTGTTTTGAACTGTAAACATAAATACTAAGGCAATCAAATTTATATTTGTTAAAATAACAGGGATTAACATATATTCTTCTTAAAAAGACAGCAACTTTATGATCCATTTAACCAAGTAAGCAAATGAGTTAAAAGAAATGTAAATCTGTAACAAATTTTCCTTAAAATTATATAATTTCTTATTGTATTTTAAACTAGAATAGGAAAGTAGTCTCTGAATACTTTAAAATGTTTTCAAAATTCTACCAGATTTCATTTCTAAGCATTTATGTGAGTATACGAAGAATAATCATTAGTTACCTGATCTGTATATTGTATATGTCTTAAATGCCAAGCAGAGATCAGCATTCTTAAGAATATTCAACAAAGTCTCAGGAGATTCCTTGAGCCACTGCTTCCTAGCATTATTTTCACTGTACTTTATTACAGAACCACCTAGTTAGGGTACAATCAAAGGATTAGTATACATTAAAACAACTGCCTGACATGGAGCATATAAAATATATCTTTCAAATCAGATCTCAAAACCAAAAAAGGCACTGTTTACCCTTTTAAAGACTTATTCCATCTTCATGAGCCATACTAAGGTTGACACTGACACACAGACATCATAAAAGCAGGTTACCAAAGAAGTCTTAGAAAGTTCTACATGAAAATGGTTAATTTTGATTACATTAAATTAAAAAGGTCTTGCGTAAATAAAACCAATGCAGTCAAGATTAAAAGGAAACAGAAAATTGGGGGCAAAATTTTATAACAAATTTCTCTGATAAAGACCTCATTTCTCAAATATAT
>CM053771.1:83276473-83289734 GCA_028658325.1 Potorous gilbertii | reverse complement strand
CCCGTCAGGTTCACCGAGTGCCACTTTACACCCGTCAGGTTCACCGAGTGCCACTTTACACCCGTCAGGTTCACCGAGTGCCACTTTACACCCGTCAGGTTCACCGAGTGCCACTTTACACCCGTCAGGTTCACCGAGTGCCACTTTACACCCGTCAGGTTCACTGATACGCAGAAAAGGAAAATGACAAAAGGGAAGGGAAACTGGGACGCAAATGCACTATTGGTGGAGTTGTGAACTGATCCAACCATTCTGGAGAGCAATTTGGAACCACACCAAAAAGGCTATAAAACTGTGCATAGTCTTTTATCAGCAATACCAATACCAGGTCTGTACCCCCAAAAAGATTCTTTTAAAAAGGAAAAGGATCTCTCTCTATAAAAATATTTATAGAAGCTCTTTTTTTTTTGTAGTGGCAAGGAATTGGAAATTGAGGCGATACCCATCAACTGGGAAATGGCTGAATAAGCTGTGGTGTGTGTGTTCGTCCTTCACTGCCAAAGAAGACCGTGCCATCAGAGAAACAATGACATGACGTGCACTAGACTTTGTTTTGAGTGAGGGAGGGCTGTGCAGGTCACCAGCCTCACTCCAGAGCCATCTGAATCCATTCATCAAGATGACTGGAGATGACCCAGGATGAGGCAATTGGGGTTAAGTGACTTGCCCAAGGTCACACAGCTAGTGAGTGTCAAGTGTCTTAACTCAGGTCATCCTGACTCCTGCACTGGTGCTCTATCCACTGTGCTGCAGGAAATGAAGAGCAGGATGCTTTCAGAAAATCTTGGAGGGACTTCCATGATACAGAAACAGGAAAACAGCGTACACAGTAAGAGCAACATTGTACAATGATAAACTGTGAATGACTAAGCTATTGTCTGCAATACAATGATCTAAGACAATTCTGAAGGACTCATGATGAAAGAACTGCTGGAGTCTGAAGGCAGATCAAAGCAAACTTTTTGTATTTTCTTGGGATTTATGTTGGTCTGTGTTTTCTTTCACAACATGACTAATCTGTAAATATGTTTTGCATGACTACATGTGCATAACCTATATCAAATTGCCTGCCACTTCAGGGAGGGTGGAGGGAAGGAAGGAAGGGAGAGAATTTGGAACTCAAAATTTTTAAAAGTGAATATAAAATAACTTTTATATGTAATTGGAAAAAAAATTTTTTAAAATAAAAAAGAAGAGTTCTACATAATGAAATTAATTACATTCAATCTTATTTTTACATACCTTTATCCTCCTCTGATGTTAAACTGGAGGAAAGTATGGACGCTTTTTCCAAGGCATTTATAGCTGTATTGGCTATGTTCTTCTCCCACTGTCTCCTCTGAGGGCTTGGCGAGTTACCTTTCCTTAGATGGACAGATTTGCTTTCTTATTTGTAGGACAAAAAGGAGAATATTAATATTCTGTCTACATATTTAGTTAACTAATGTAGCACAATAAAAATGCTGTGATATTGTCATGAATTCCTCAAATACATAGAGCAAGATTTTTCTGACCTCTCAAGGTTAAAGAAAATAAAAAATAAAGTACTTATTAAAGTGTCTGATATATTTTTACAGTATATATGTATCGGTACAGTTTGATTAATGTTATGTAATCTCAGAATTTAAGCTCAAAGGAAGTTTATCATATAATTATTCTGTGTTGCTCTTGACCAAATGTGGGCAGAAAATAATAACTAATAAGGAAAAAATTATCATAAGATACAAAGCGATTTGGAAAATTATCATTCTGAAATAATATGAAAGTATTGATATTTTAATATTTGAAACAAATATAGAAAAGATTATATTGTTCATACCAGGTCATATGGATCACAAAAGAATCAAAGACCTCTAATTCAGAACTACTGGTTTTAACTTGGGAATATTTATCTTCTAAAACATAAATTTAAAATACATATATGTACATATGTATATATGCATATATACAATATATGTTTACATACAAATTGTATGTTTATATAAAATACTTTATGTGAATAATATTTATTAACATATTATTAGCACACACACATATATGTAGTTATATAAAAACCACTAAAATAGACTATCGGAAAGACACGCTTGCCCACTTGTCTGGGCAAGATACATGTGAGCCCTTCCTCTCTATTTCTCCCTTACCTCCCCAAAGCAAAAAGACTATATAACTATAGAATCAGAACATCAGAACCTTAATAGCTTACCTTTTTCCTCATTGCTTACTCGCTTCAGTGCATTTTCAGCCAGATTTTTATTAATGTTCTCTAAGTCAGCATGGCTGCACTTTTTACCTTCTTCTTCCCCTTGCTTTCAAAAAAAAACAATGAAAAATACAGGTGGTGCATAAAAACATTAACACAGAATCATGAGTTAGAAGAAACCTTGGAAGTACACTTTATCAAGCCCTACCCCCATGTAATTTCTAACCATCAATTCTAGTTATGCCCTCTGAGAACAAGCCACAGGTTAAACCTTTCTCCTACATTTTAACATTTAAAAATATTTGACAATTATTATGACCCAATCCGCATCTTCTCATTTCTAAGCAAATTAGCCCAAGTTCCCTCACCCAATCTTCATGTAACATTAAGTCCCTCAGTCGCTTCACCATTCTGATAATGTTCTGGCTTGTCAGTGTTGGCCTTGGAATCCAAAATGAACCCAATTATTCCAGAGAGAGGTGGTAGTGTGACCTTCCTGACCAGCTAAGCTGGAAAGAGCAGACCCAGCTCTCCTGGACTTGCTCTAGAGTCCCAGAATGCCCTCCCAAAACTTTAATAACTGCAATGACAGTCTCTTCCTCTGACTGGATGGTTCTCCCACAAGTTCTGTTTTAAGAAGGAGGTGTGAGACAACCTTGTCTTCCTTCCCCTCTCCAGCCTGCATCCCAGACCCTCCATTTTTTGGCCATACCCTCCATGTCAGGTCCTTTTACCTTCTTTTTCCCTTCTCCCATCAATGCTTTTCAAATTCCTTTTATGTGCTGTCTCCCCCTAGTAGAATATAAGCTCACTGAGGGTAGGGACCATCTTTCTGTTTACATTATCCCCGACATTTAGTATAGTTTCTGGTACATAGTAATAACGACTGAACAACTAATCAATAAACATTTATTAAGTGCATGCTATGTGTCAGCTACTACACTAGGTTAGGGAAGAAACAAACATGAAAATGAAATAATCCTTCTTGAAGATTACATTCTATTAAGGGAGATATCACGTATATATATATATATATATATATATATATATATATATATATATATATATATAATCACATGCAACTAAATGCAACATGATTGGGAGGGGGCAACAGCAGGTCGGCACTTCTAGAAAGGCTTCATGTAGAAGGTGCCTGCAGTGAGTTTTGAAGCAAACAGATTCCAGGAGACCCTATAAAGCCAGAGTTTACTGAGCAGGTCAGATCTGCGAAGAGCAGGGCAGAATCCAGTGGAACCCTCCATGTCCTCGTTACAAACAGTGCACTTATGCTGGGAGGAAGTTTGTACAGAGTGAGGGACTTGGAAGTCCAAAAGGTCTGGGATCATCTTGTGACTCAGAACCTTCCTAGGTGAGCAAGTGACCCTAAGCAAGTTGACTGCCTTATAATTGGGCTTCAGTTCCTTAATCTATAAAATGAGAAGGTTGGACTAAATGTCCTCTGAGGTCGCTTCCAGGTCTAAAATGGGTGATCTATCACTGTTAATGTACTCTATATCCCTTGTCTGGCTTGGAACTCTCTAATGGGAGAATTTGTGATTAAGAAAAAGGAAAAAGAGAAGATCATAAAAGATAAAAAATTCAATGACATCAAGTTGAAAAGG
Organism: Potorous gilbertii; assembly: GCA_028658325.1. Classification (NCBI taxonomy): domain Eukaryota; kingdom Metazoa; phylum Chordata; class Mammalia; order Diprotodontia; family Potoroidae; genus Potorous; species Potorous gilbertii. The sequence continues at coordinate 83,285,912 of CM053771.1, read as the reverse complement.
TTTTGCATGAGCAATATCAATGCTTATAGGCTAAGGTGTGCTTTCTAAGCTGCTTCTCTCTCTTCTATAATGCCAGCTGTCCTTACCCTCTTTTTCCAGCTACTACCCCAACCATGCTCTCTTTTCCTTGACCCAAGTCCCAATCCCGAGGGTATTCAGGAAATGAGAACAGAGAACTCTTCTCTCAGCACATGAATGACATGTTTTTTTCCATGGGGCTGGGCCTGTTATCAACATAGAGATTTGAGGCAATAATGGCGAAACAGGAGGTTGGGATCAGATCAGGGAAATCTGAACATGCTGGGCTAGGGCATTTATTCAGTAGACAAGGGAAAATCACTGTTGATTTTTAAGCCAAGGAATCTCTGCTTAAAGTATTCTTTAGAAAGTACAACCTAGGAACGATACACAGGGTAGAATGGAAGGCAAATCTGGAGATAGCTCAAGGACCAGCTCAGGTATAATTCTTTTATTGGTTCAAATGTTAATCAGAGCAGCTAGTGGTGCAGTGGATAGAGCACTGGCCCTGTAGTCAAGAGGACCCAAGCTCAAATTCAGCCTTGGACACTTGACAAGTCACTTAACCCTGAGTGCCTGGGGGAGTAAGGGGAATCTTATCGGCCTTGATGTAATAAGCTGCCTGAGGGCACATCATTTTTCTTTTGCTATGTCTCTCATACAAGCCTGGGTAAAGAGTCATTGTTCAGTCATGTTCAGCTATGTCTGACTCTTCGTGACCCCATTTGGGTTCTCTTGGCAAAGATAATGGAATGGTTTGCCATTTCCTTCTCCAGTTCATCATATAGATGAAGAAATTATGAAAGGGTTAAGTGGCTCACCCAGCTAATAGGTATCTGAGGCCAGATTTGAACTCAGGAAGATAATAAGTCTTCCTGATTCTAGGCCCACCACTCTACCCACTGGGCCACCTACCTGCCCTGGGAAGGGAGCAGAGAAGGATTCAATAAACACTTGTTAAACTGGATTTCACAGTACTTACTATAGTAACTGCCTCATTTCCTGAGATTACATTTGTTTTGGCAGGGCCTGAAGAGAAAGAAAAAGAAAATATACATTCGAGTAAGTCTACTTCAATTTTTATAAGGTCTTACATTAATTGGAACAAGTGTGCAAAATTTTAATGATCCTAAGAAAACACTTCAGCTTTTAAAGGGACACCTGCTATTTTGTTCCTCCACAATATTGTACTATGTAGATGGTCTATTACAAATCTAATCGTTATGGTGTCAAAGTGAGTACAACTATTATTCTGTGGAGAAACCAGCAGGAGCATTCTAACTATAATTTCTTAACCTGCACATTTGTAGGCAGAGAGGTAGCTCAGTGGATAGAGAATTGGGTTTGCAATCAGGAAGACGTGAGTTCAAATCTGAATTCAGATACTCCTTAATCATAGGATCCTAAGCAAGTCACTGAACTGATGTCTGCCTCAGGTTCCTAAACTACAAAATGGTGATCGTAGTAGCCCCGTAGTAGCATCACAAAGTTATCGTGGAGATCAAATAAGGTATGTGTAAAATGTTTCCCACAGTAAATGCTTAAGAAACATTTATTTCTTTCTTCTCTTCTTTTTTCCTTTCCCTTGTGCATTTCCTGTCCGTATTCTTCATAAATCCTCCTTTGAAGATCTATGTAGCTCAACAGATAGCTCTCCTGGTGGTTCAGTTTCCACGCCTCGCTCAAACTGTCCCTCTGGTATTTCTTATTCTCACCCATCAGCACTACCTCCTTTTCTGGTCATACACTTAGTTCCCTTTCTGCCAAATATGCATGCAAGTCAGCAAGGGTAATATCCCGCTTCTCTGCAGCATGCATCTCCTTCTATTAGCCTTGCAATCATCCCTACTCCTGAGACTTTGGAGAGCACAGTATTCCATGATTTACATGGAAAGTCAAAGTATATAACACCAACTACCATTGGTAGAGCACCTACTGTGTGCCAGGCACTGTGATGAACACTTTATAATTATCTCATTATTCCCCCTACAGCCCTGCGAGGTAGAGGCATCTCCTGTGCCATGGAAGTGCTGAACCTCAAAGTCCAGACACATTTGGGTTCATAACCTACCTTAGGACCACAGGCAAGTCATTAAACCTCTGTGAAACTTAGTTCTCTCATTAGCAAAATGGGGGAATACTACTGTCTGTAGCACCTTGGCCTTGAGGGATTAAATTGTGTTTGTCCTTTGTTCTCGAAGAGGACCATGACATCAGGGAAATGATGACATGACTTGCAGCTGACTTTGTTTTGAGTGGGGGAAGGCTGTGCAAGGTCACCAGCCTCACTTTCTCCTCCAGAGCCATCTGGGTCCAGTGGTCAGATATTCATCAGGATGACTGGAGATGGCCCAGGATGCCACAGGAGACCCTGGCCCTTTCAGGCTAAGGCCTTTTCAGATACTCACTTAGAGTGAGGTAATGCCCATTCAGTGAATAGGCCTCTTTAAGAAGTGGGTTCAGGGATGGCCCCTTTAATTAGAAAAAAAAAAAAAAAGAAAAAATCAAGCTGGGAGGGGAAGACCCTCAGGGTTGGTGTTCCAAAGAGAGGGAGGGAGGGAAGGAGAGAGGGAGGGAGGGAGGAAGGAAGAAAGGAAGGAAGGAAGGAAAGAAAGAAATTTAGCAAGTTAATCCCAAGTTAACTGGGCAGTTTCTGGCCATCAAAATTTATCTTCCTTTGGAGAGGAGGAGATGGAGAGGATGAGCTCAGATACCCAACTGGCTGGGTCCCCATTCAAGAAGCTTGGTCTACTCACAGGGTGTGTTTGTCCTTTATTTTCAAAGAGGACTATGACAACAGGGAAATGACGATGAGGGATTAAAGAGGATAAATAAAGTCTATAAAACATTTTATAAACCTTGAAACACTTTATCTGTGCCAGTGATCACTATTACGCCAATGTATATAACATCAGAAGAATGCGTTTGTTAAAATGATGGGTTTCTGTGTCATCAACAATTAGCAAGCAATTGTTAATCACCGACTCAGTGCCAGGCACTGTGTTTAGTGCTGGGGAGACAAAGAAAAGTAAATATAATTCATTGCCTCAAGTAGCTCACACTTTAATGGCAGAGACAACATACAGAGATCAGAACAAATGAGATAAATATGGAGAAGTTGTAAGATAACCTTAAAATAGTTGGCACTAGCAGCTGAGGGGATGGGAAAAGGTATCCCCGAGGAGGAGAGGGTACTTGAGCTGAGTCTTAAGAAAACCTGAGATTCTGAATCCAAGGCTGAGGAGGGGACAAAGCATTTCAGGCAAGACAAAGGCACAGAACTAGACAGAGTCTCATGTGTAAGGAACAGCAAGGAAGCTGGTGTGGTTGGATCACTGAGTGTGGAGGAAAAACAGTAGGATGTTTGAACACTGGAAAGGAAGGCTGATGTCAGGTTGTAAAGAGTCTCACCTGCCAAACAAAGGAGTTTCTATTTCATTCTAAAGGAAGAAGGGAGCCACTGGGAGTTTATGGAGTAGTGGAGGTGCCATGGTCAGACCTACACTATAGGAAAAACGGCTCATTGTGATACAAAAACACAAAATGAACTCTGTCCTATGCCCAAAACTAAGACACTATAAATCAATGCTGCAACATTTAATAAAGCAAACAGAAGGTATCATCACCATGTCCCTATACCACTTTCACTCTGTGTATCTCCAGTCATTCTCTGATGCTTGGTTTTGGTGTGGGACACTTAGGACAATGAAGAGTCAATGCAAAGAGACAGAGAAATCAAGAAATGACAACGTTCAGAAAAGCTATGGAATGGTATTTTAGAATTGTAAGGCACTTTAGATATCACCTAAAAGACTATCTGGCAGGGGAAGCTGGCTGGTGTGGTGGATAGAGCACCAGGCACAGAGAACTAGTATGCCCAAGTATGACCTTAGGCACTTACTAGCTATGAGACCTTGAGCAAGTCACTTAACCCTGATGCCTCTATAAAAAAAAAAAAGGAAAGAGATTATCTAGCCCAATTTGAACCTTGCCTGAAAACAGGCTATGAAATCTCTGTGGACATAAATTTCACACCAATACTGTATATACGGCCTTTGGGAAAAACTTCACATAAAACACTGCTCTATACAAGGCCCTCAATTTAATTTGCTAAATAAAAATCACTACTAGAGTAATCAAACATAAATTCTATGGTTCCTGAATGTGCTGATTTTTATATCAGGCTCATAAATAAAAATACCTTGAAGTGAAAAAAAAACAGCCAAAGAAAGAAACAAACCCAACCCCAAATCCATTTTGGATTATAGTGCTTGGTAATTATTTCATATTAACTTGAGATATATTTTTCTCCTTTAACCTATGTAGGATTTTTTTTAACAAAAATAAAATTTTTAAGCTTCTGTTCTCCCTTTCGTTGTTGTTTAGTCTTAACCTCATTTGGAGTCTTCTTGGCAAAGATATTAGAGTGGTTTGCCATTTCCTTCTCCTGCTCACTTTAACAGATGATGAAACTGAGTTAGCGGCAAACAAGGTTAAGTGACTTGCCCAAGGTCACGCAGCTAGTAAGTGTCTAAGGCCAAATTTGAACTCAGATCCTCTGGACTCCAGAGGAGTCCACTGTGCCACCTAGCTGTCTCCCAATTACCAAAAGTTAAATTAACATTTGTAGGTAGTCCTAAATATCTTTTGTGTCCTTCTCTACCACTCAGTCATCCTAGGTCCGTGTAAGGGGGCTGCATTAAGTTAAGGGTAATTTTGTAGGAGGGAGGAACCACGTAAATGAATTCATCAATCCATCAAGGTCATTTTTAGTAAACCATAAGAATAAATTCCAAAACTGTTACCCATTTTTCTTGGCATATCATTCTTGGACTTCCTGGTTTCCTCTATGATTTGCTCACCATACTCTTTGACAATCTGTAAATTGAAATAGGATATTACAAAATGTGATGTGACCTGCCCCTTTGATGCTATCATAATGATGTCCATTTGCCAATTATCTATATGAGTGCCTGAAGTTGGAAAAGCATAAATATCATTTTATCACAGTTTTTAAAAATCAACTCATGGTCCAGCTAAACATATCTTACCTCTGGTGATAAGCACTTTTGGATAAGTTTTCCTAAAGATCCTCTAGAGAGAATTGTAGTAGCTGAAGGACGACTTTTAGGATCTCTCTTAAACATCTGCTTTATCAGATAGTGAAGTTCATAGGAGTAATGAGATGGGAGGGGATTGTAGGAGCCTTTGCATATCTTCAGGATAAGGTTTTTCCAACTATTGGCCTGAAACTAAAATAATAAAATGGACTTTACTTTTTAAAACGTTTTATTTTTTCCCAATTATATGTAAAGACAATTTTTAACATTCATTATTTTAAAATTTTGAGTTTCGAATTTTCTCCCTCTTCTCACCTTCCCCCTCCCTAAGATGGTAAGCAATTTGATATAGGCTATGCAGGTGCATGTAAAACATGTAAGTCATGTTGTGAAAAAAGACAAAGACCAAAAAAAAAAGAAACACAATAAAATAAAGTGAAAAATAATATGCTTCAAACTGCATTTAGATTCCATCAGTGCTTTCTCTGGATGTGGATAGCATGAAAATGAACTTTAAAGGAGGACAAATGGAATTTTAAAAAAAAACATAAACAAAGACTGAACCCTACTTTGACTACTGTGATTTAACAACTTAAGAGACTGACCCCATCGCCTCATCTACAAGAAGTTCCAAAATAAGCACCATTCTAACACCTGATGGCTAGCTCCAATAGTTCAGTAGAAAGGGATATATAGGAATGCTTTCCAAAAAAAACCTAAAGCCCTAAGCATCTGTTCTCTTTATATTCTCAGGACAGTCTGGGTGTCAATGTCTATTTCCCACTCTTGTGTTTTCTTACAATCTTTTGTCAAAGAATAGAGCTGATGAAGCCCAGTCATTCATTTATTATTTCAATAAATATTTAACAAGAACATTCCCCATGTCACATACTAAATAGATTAGACATTTTGTTCTCCCTTCCTATTCTGGGGATTATCTGACAACACTGTTTCCCAAAGATACTGAAATGAACTATTTATTTAGCAAAGCAAATCACAAGCATTTTTATTGATAAATACTTTCTGCCCCCATGACATTTTGAGCCTATATGTAATTGACTAATTTCTCTAAGTTTTTTCATTTGTAAAATGGGAACAGGAGAAGAGGATGGGCCAGAGGTCCATCACTAAGGTCCCTGCTGGCTCTAAGTGCTCTGATTCTATGAACCACTTCATAGAAGAAGTAATGACTTTTCAAGACCATGTCCTCTAAAATAATGGGACTACAGCTCCGACGTAAGTTTCACCTACATCCTATCCCATATTTCCTTTATTCATATATATATACATATATGTTTGCGTGTGTGCTTGTATATATGAAATTTTTCCCAATTATATGGTAAAGACAATTTTTAACATTCATTATTTAAAAATTTTGAGTTTCAAAATACACACACACACACATATATATACACATACTTTGATATACACACATATAAAATGGTATCATATTTTTCAGGTTTTTAAATTACTACGCTGGGAAAGCTAAATCTTCTTCAATGGTACATGTTGTGGAAGAAATGTCCAAGAAATGGAGATTGAGATATGCAACCTGATGTTTTAGAATAGAAGCAAATTTAAACCTATTCTTATTTAATGAAATAAGAATAGGAACGAACATCTTGACAACCTATATGAAGTTTAAAAAAAATTTCCTTGGAAATTGAAAACTCCTTAAAGAGATAAGAATAGTTAGGGTCTTTTCTTTTTTTCTATAATCAGATATGAATATGAAACAAAAGGGAAAATGATGTATCCAACAAATGTAAAATAAGGAAAAAATCTGGCTGGGCTAGGAGAGAACTTACTTTGATTCTGAAATTCATGCTAATCAGTTGCTATATTTGAATTTCTATGATTTCCAAAGGATCACGAATGAATTAAGAGAAAATAAAGGCAATATATCACAGATTTCTAATTATTATTCACTATATCACCGTTCTTGATACATGTTCTCTCTTTAAAAATGTGATAACTCATACTTTGATAGGTTTTTGAAATCATTTAAAAACTAAATTTGAGAGATCAAGGATATTCATAAAAAATATGCTACTAATATCAAATATATACTAGGTCTTTTACCCTGGAATGATGTGATTAACTCATTCTTACAAAACTTCTATGAATGGGTGGTGTTTCACCACCCCCTCCCTCATAACAGTGATGAGATTTTCTTCAGAATCACTCACACCAATGTCTCAAACACCCCCACATTTGTGAGATTTAGGGTTCAATCAGTAGCAATAAAATGTTATAAGCTTTAAGGGGATTAAAGCTCCTTCTGGGCTACTCTATTCGTACCCCTACGCCACCACTATTCCACTGCCTGTCCAATTCTTAGCCTTCCATAATTCCTTCATCTCCATGAAGCCTTGCCTTCTCAAAGCATTTTCTCCCTTCTACCTATTAATACACCACTTTTTATCTTCACTATTATTACACTTTTCCATTTAATGTGGTTAAGTGTGTATAGGTGTAGAATTCTTGCTAGACTGTAAAATCCCTGAAAATAAGGACCACGTGTCTTCTATGGCCTCCACAGTATCTAACAGAGTACTGGTGCATAGAATGCATTTGCTAAATATTTGATGCATTAATAAATGAATAACCTAGCTTTTTTGGCACTATTATCTAACCCAAAGGTTCTCAAAGTGTGGTCTGAGGACCCCCTGAGACAGTCTCAGACCATTTCTGGGGGTCCATAAACTCAAAACTATTTTCATAGTAATACTAAGATGCTTTAATATTCAATACAGTAGATGATGGTACACATCACCCCCCAAAACAAAAGCTCTTTGGGAGATCCTCAATAATTTTTAAAAGTATAAAAAGGTTTCAGGGACCAAATATCTGATAACCATTGGTCTAAATAAAGACTGGGTAATATTAAAAATTACTGGGGGCAGAACCAAGATGGCAGAGTAGAAACAGAGACTTGCTTGAGTTCCTCCCAAAACCCTTAAAAATCCTGTAAAAAATAACTAAACAAATTCTAGAGCAGCAGAAGCCACAAAATGACAGACTGAAGCAAATTTCTCACCCAAGATAATCTGGAAGGTCGACGGGAAGGGTCCCACATGTACAAAAATATTTATAGCAGCACTCTTTGTAGTGGCCAAAAACTGGAAATCAAGAGGATGGCCATCAATTGGGGAATAAATTACGGTATATGAATGTAATGGAATACTATTGTGCTATAAGAAATGAACAGAAAGACTTCAGAGGCCTGGAAAGACTTATATGATCTGATGCTGAGCAAAAGGAGCAAAACCAGGAGAACTTTATGCACAGCAATGACCACAGTGTGTGAGAGTTTTTTCTGGTAGACCTGGAACTTCATAGCAATGCAAGGACTTAAAAAAAAATTCCCAATGGTCTTCTAAGGCAAAATGCCCTCCACAGCCAGAGAAAGAACTATGGAAGTCAATTGCAGAATGTAGCAGATCATTTTTTGTGTGTGTATTATGTTTTGGTTTATTATATGATTTCTCCCATTCTTTTTAGTTCTTCTACACAGCATGATTATAGTGAAAATGTATTTAATAAGAATGTATGTGTAGATCCCATATAGAATATTGTATGCCATCTTGGGAAGGGCATGGGGAGGTGTGGAATAGGTAGGGGGGGAAAATCTAAGTTTTATGGTAGTGATTGTAGAACACTAAAAATAAATAAAATTAACATAAAAAAAGAAAATAACACATTTAAAATCAGACTAACCAAAATGACAAAAGAGGTCCAAAAAACTGATGAGGCAAAGAATGCCTTAAAAAGTAGAATTGGTCAAATGGAAAAGGAGGTCCAAAAGTTCACTGAAGAAAATAATTCCTTAAAAATTAGAACAGAGCAAATGGAAGCTAATGACTTTATAAGAAATGAATAAATTATAAAACAAAACCAAAATAATGAAAAAATTGAAGGCAATGTGAAATATCTCACTGGAAAAACAACTGACCTGAAAATGGATCCAGGAGAGATAATTTTAAAATTACTGGTGTACCTGAAAGCTATGATCAAAAAAAAAGAGCCTAGACATCATCCTTCAAAAATTTATTAAGGAAAATTGCCCTGACATTCTAGAACCAGAGAGTAAAACAGAAATGGAAAGAATCCACTCATCACCTCCTAAAAGATCCCAAAAGGAAAACTCCTAGGAATATTCTATCCAAATTCCAGCATTCCAAGGTCAGGGAGAAAATATTATAAACAGCCAGAAAGAAAATTCAAGTACTGTGGAAACACAATCAGGACTTAGACAAGACTTAGCAACTTCTACACTAAAGGATCGGAGGCTTGGAATATGATATTCCAGAGGTCAAAGCATATAGGATTAAAACAAAGAATCACCTAAACCAACAAAA
>CM053771.1:83259554-83275973 GCA_028658325.1 Potorous gilbertii | reverse complement strand
TGTATATGTGTGTATATATGTATGTATGTATATGTATGTACACATATGTGTGTATATGTATGTGTCTATATATATATATATATATATACATAAGTATATACACACACACACACAGAGCACAGGGTGAACTGATTATGAAGGGATGATATCTAAAAAAGAAAATTAAGTGTTGAGAGGAATGTATTAGGAGAAAGAGAATGGGAGAGGTAGAATGTAGCAAATCATCTCACATAAAAAACACAAGAAAGAGCTTTTACAATGGAGGAGAAGAGGAAGAAGGTGAGAGGGAATAAGTGAGCCTTACTTTCACCCGATTTGGCTTCAGGAGGGAATAACATACACACTCAAGTTGTTATGGAAGTCTATCCTACTCTATAGGAAAGTAGGAAAGGGATAGGAGAGAGAGGACAACAGAAGGGACGGTAGCTTGGCGGAAGGGGTAATTGGAAGCAAACACTTTTGCAGAGGGACAGGTCAAAGGAAAAAACAGAATAAATGGAGGACAGGACAGGATAGAGGGAAATACAGTTAGTCTTTCACAACATAACTGTTATGGAAGTGTTTTGCATGATTACACATATATAACATATCAAATTGCTTGCCCTCTCAATGAGGGTGGGTGGAAAGGAGGGAAGGGAGAGAATGTGGAACTCAAAGCTTTAAAAATGAATGTTAACAATTACTTTTAAACTGGGAAACTGGGAAATAAGATATATAGGCAATGGGATACAGAAATCTATCTTACTCTACAGGTAAATAGAAGGGAAGGGGATAAGGGAAGGGAGTGATAGAAGGGAGGAAAGGGAAATCAGAATACACACTGTCCTGGGATGGTGGGGGAGGAGAGAGATAGGGAGAAAATTTGAAATTCAAAATTTTGTGGAAGTGAATGGTGAAAACTGAAAATAAATTTAATTAGAATAAAAAAAATTACTTAACTTCTTTTCATCAATCTCAATAAAATTATAACCATTTCCTACATCTTTTTGCCTTTCTTTGTATCCCCAGTGCTTAGCACACTGAATGGCACATATTAAGTGCTTAATAAATGTTGGATGACCAACTAGAAATTATAAGGGATAATAAACATGTTTATGAAATACACTGAAAATATACAATTACAAGAGAAAAACATTTTCCCAATGACCTCTCAATCAGAGAAGAGCCTAAACAGATAAAATCTAACTATCCACAGAAAGATATCCCTTCAGAACTAAAAAAGGATGATGAAATGAATATTTCCTACTTCTATTTTCTGCTAAACTATCTTTAAGCAAAAGTTCAGAGTCATGAAAATATGTGGAAATTTTCCTAATTTATCCATTCTAAGGAACCAAACTTCCTATTGTAACAGCATACTCCTTAAAACCTAAGCAGAGCAAAGCCCGATTAACAACGGAGGAGAAGAGGGGGAAAGTGAGAGAGAATTCAGGAGGTTTGAAGGTTCTATTTTGTATGGCATACTTACTGGATGTTTGAGGGTACAAAGTTCATACAAAATGCATCCCAAGGACCATATGTCACTGAAACATAAAAAATGAAAGTCATCAAGTGATCATTTAAATTAAGCTTATTCAAATACAAAAAAGGTGTTGTTTTTTTAAAACACATCTTTAAGATAGATATCACACTTACCATTAAGGCTTTTTAAAAATTTATTTTTTATTTATGGAATAAAAGAATTATTTCCATAATGTAGTATAGTAAAAAAGATGACTGTACATGAACTTTAAATTTCACTGAATATTTGTTAACTGGTATCATCTAAACACCCACACTGACTCATGTTTAACCTCAGCTTGACCCCTATCAAGAAAGACCTATTCAGGTGTCATTTGGGTGGTATTTCTCCTAAAGAAGAACATTTGAGAAATCTTAGATTCAAGGAATCTTAAAAAATGAAGAGATCTTTATGTTCACCTCGCTCCACACAAAGTAAAAACTTTCCCTACAATATCACAGAGAGGAGATTAAACATATGTCATAGTAGGAATCTCACGACTTTTCTAAGTAGGCTCTTCTACTGCCAACAAACTCTAACTTTTAGGAAATTTCCATACTTAGCTTAAATATATGTCCCTAAAACTTTCACTTGCTGTTCCTAGTTCTGTATGGTCTCTGTAGCAATCCAAAAGAAATCTATTTTCTTTAGAAAACCTTTCAAATATCTGATGATTGCTAGCATGCCATTTGGGACCTCTCCCAGGTCCCAAATCTTATCTTCTACAGGCTAAAAATCACCAGTTCTATCAACCAATTTTTTTATATAATATAGTTTCTAATTTCTTAGTTACTTGCCTCTAAAAGATGGAATAAATTTTTCTTTTTTTTAATTTTTCATCTTCAATTTCAAACTCTTTCCCTTTCTCTATTCCCTCCCCCACTCATTAAAGGCAAGAAATATAATACCAATTACACCTATTAAATCATGTAAAATATATTTCCATAGCAGCCATGTTGCAAGAAACAAAGTAAGAAAAATAAAATGAAAAAATATATTTCAATCTACATTCAAAGTGCTTAACTTCTCTGTCTGGAGACAGATATAGTATTTTTTCATCATGAGTCCTCTGGAATTGTAGTGGATCATTTTATTAGGCAGATTGGCTGTTTCACAGTTAGCTGATCATCAATATTGCTGTTACTATATACATATAGTATTCTCCTGGTTCTGTTCACTTCACTTTGCATCAGCTCATATAAGTCTTCCTAGGCCTTTCTGGAACCATCATCCCCTTTTTCATTTCTTACAACAGTATACACAACAGCTTTGTATCACAATCATTTACCACAACTTGTTCAGCCTGAGGGACATACCCTCAGTTTCTAATTCTTTGTCACCATAAAAAGGGATGCTATAAATATTTCTGTACATATGGGACCTTTCCTTTTTCTTTGATTTCTCTGAGGTACAGATCTAGCAGTCATATTGCAGGGTCAAAAAATATGCAGTTTTATAGCCATTTAGGTATAGTTTCAAATTGTTCTCCAGAATGTTTGGCTCACTTCACAACTTCATCAGAGTGCATCAGTATCCCTATTTTTTCACATCCCTTCCAACATTTGTCATTTTCTTTTTCTGTTATATTAGCCTATCTGACAGGTGTGGGATGATATCTCAGAGTCTTTTTAAAATTTGCATTTCTCTAACCAATAGAAATTTAGAGTATTTTTTCTTAATTGTTGATAGTTTTGATTTCTTTGTCTGAAAACTGCCTATTCATATCCTTTGATCATTTATCAATTGTGAATGGCTCTTATTCTTATAAATTAGCCTTAGTTCCCTATCTGAGAAATTATAACTTTATCAGAGAAACTTACTATAAATTCTCATCTCCCACCCCACCCCCACCCTAGTTTCCTACTTTCCTTCTAATTTTGGCTACACTGATTTTGTGTAAAACCTAATTAACATAATCAAAGTTATCCATTTTACCTCCCATGATTCTCTCACTCTCTGGTTTGGTTATGAACTCTCAGAGAAGTTCTCAATCTGAGGTCTCTGACATGTGTATGTGTGTGTGATACACATGCACACATATATACACATACATCTTATATATAGACAGACAGACAGACAGACAACTACATTTCAATATAGCTGGTTTCCTCTGTAATACTATAGCTATTTCTTCTACATTATGACTTTCCCTACTGAGGTTTTGTTATATTGGGGGTCAACAATAGAAGTTAAATGGGAATTTTGGGGGGGGGGAATTTTGTGGAAGCTGCAGATGACATACCAAGGCCAGCAGATGATACACAGCCTGTACTTACAATATTACCAAATTTTACAATTACCAAAATTACCAAATTTTACAATAAGGTACTGTAAACATCCCATAATCAAAAGATAAAAAATTCAGATTTCTCTGATATGAAAAGAGGGCCAAAAAAATTTTACACAGATTTTCCAGCTAGTGGGAGTGCTGCACCCCTATATAGAAGGGATAACTGACTGGAATGAGATCAGGATCATGAGTGGCCCCTGAACATCCAGCCTGGGCAAGACAGGGAGACCCAGTGTGAAAAGAAAGAAGGAAGTAAAGGAGGGAGAGGTGAAGGGAGAAAAGGAAAGAGGGAGGGATAGAAGGAAGAAAAGGAGGGAAGAACCAAGGGGAGGAAGAAGAAAAGCAGGGAAGAAAGGGATGAGGGAAGGAGGGGAGAAAAGAAGGAATGAAGGAAGGAAGAAATGAAGGAAATAGAACCAGTCCCTTGACTGGGTGAAAAGGGGAAAAGGCCTAGTGTAAAAGAGTTTTATCTTTTCGTCAGAGGGATGAGTCACATACCTTTTATTGTTATAAGGCATATTCTCCCAGATTTCTGGAGGCACATAATAAGGTGTTCCCACATATGTACAAGCAAATGCCATAGGCCTGAAAGAACAAGAGGGAGAATGTTTTTCATATTGTTATTGAGTAGTAAATGCTTTGATCACTGAATCTACCAAAGGAGAGAATTACATACTTGGAGAGAAGTCGGGCAGATCCAAAATCTCCCAATTTTATGTGTCCATTTTGGGTGAGGAAGACATTCTGAATTACCAAAAGAAAGAGAAAATCAGATTATCTCTTTAACAAATACCCTATTGTTAATCCTAAGATATAGCCCTCAAAGTTCTATAAATGCTAGCTACTGATCCTAGTTAATGGCAAGCAATCTGGTATTTAAAACTCAGGAGTGCCTTCACTTTGGATCAAATTCTTCTGTTTTAACTGTTTTATCACTCTTATTTTCTTGTATAGGGTAGTTAGGTAGCACAGTGGAGAGAGAGCCAGTCCTGGAGTCCAGGAGATTCATTTTTGTGAATTCAAATCTGGCCTCAGTCATGTACTAGTTGTATGACCCTGGGCAAGTCACTTAACCCTATTTGCCTCAGTTTCCTCATCTGTTAAATGAACTGGAGAAGGAAATGACGAACCACTGTGGTATCTTTGTCAAGGAAACTCCAAATGGGCTCATGAACTCAACCAAACAACAGACCTAGCTAATACACAAGCAAACTGGGATTTAACTCAAAGTCCAATCCTCTTCCCTTTATATCCCAGGTTCCTCCTCTACAATGCTGGTGCTGTAGGAAACAGATGAACTGACAGAGGCCAGTGACACCAGAATATTTACTCAGGTATTTAGGGGACCCAAAGAGAAGTAAGGTGACTGGCTTATCTTAAGAATAAACACAAGGCACATAAAAGTAGAGCCTGTCCAGAAGTAAACCAGTTGAGGTAAGAAGGAATATTTAAGGTGTTTTTGAGGCTTGGTCCTCTCCCATAAATGTTTATGGATAATGAGTGTTGGGGGCAGGGGGATGGGGCAGTATTTGTAGGTTTCTAAGCCCATCTGAGGTTCTAGCTCACGCTGCTCTAGAGCTCGCAGAGAGCACCATAGCAGACACCTGAAAGGCATGAGGAAGTGAAAATGAAAGCTATGGTCCAAAACAGCTTAGTCACCTGCCTAGATTTCACTAGCTGAGCTTTCTCCTGGTTTCCTGTTCTCCAGGAAGGTGTGTGCACAGCACACAGCAAGCATGGAATGATTTGTTTCTAAAATATCAGATAAAGGTGGCTATAGTAATAAAACACACAATGTGAAGTCAGTTGATCCTAAGGAGTGAATACTTGCTAATAATCATTTTTCTCAGAAGCAGAATAAGACAGTGGAAAAAGTGTGGGTTGAGGAGTCAGAAAACCTGGATTCTAACCATTACCATTAGATTGTGAGCTCCTCATGGGCAGGGACTATCTTTGCTTCTCTCTGTATCCCCAGGCACTTAATGAATCTTTAATAACTCACTGATGAGTTCTGACTGTGCTATTTGGTAGCTGTGTGACATGGAACCAGTCATATATAAAGAGGAGATGTTAATTCCTGCCTTGCTGACCTCAAAAGGTTGTTGTGAGGGGCAAATGCCATAATTTATGGGGAGAAGGGGTTAATTGGGTGGGAGATAATGGGAATAAGAGGTCATCACTGAGGTGGGAAAAGTTTACAGGAAGGAAAAGCTGAAGAGGAGAGGATAGACCAATATTTGTGCCAAGGGACTGGTTTGATTTCCTTCATTCCTTCCTTCCTTCCTTTCCTCATCCCTTCATTCCCTGCTTTTCTTCTTCCTCCCCTCAGTTCTTCCCTCCTTTTCTTCCTTCTATCCCTCCCTCTTTCCTTTTCTCCCTTCACCTCTCCCTCCTTTACTTCCTTCTTTCTTTTCACATTGGGTCTCCCTATCTTGCCCAGGCTGGATGTTCAGGAGCCACTCACGATCCTGATCTCATTCCAGTCAGCACAGGAACTTAGCCCTGCTCCATTTCTGATCTATGGCTGTTTACCCCTCAATAGGTAGCCTCATGGTCCCTCTGCTCCCCATGGTTCACTATATTAATGTCAAACAGTGTTTAGCCCACTACAGCTCAGAACTTCTGAGCTCTAAACATCCACCAGCCTCAGCCTCCCTCATAGCTGAGAAACACAGGCATGCACCACCAGGTTCAGCTCAATTTACTTTGAACAGGGCAAAGTCAAGAAGGTGTACATTGAGGTATTTCTGTCACACAGCGTGTTGTTGTTCAATTGTGTCCAACTCTTCATGACCTCACTTGGGTTTTTTTTTTGGCAGAGATACTGAAGTGCTTTGCCATTTCCTTCTCCATCTTATCGAGACTGAGACAAACAGAGTTAAGCGGCTTGTTCAGGGTCATACAAGTAGTAAGTGTCTGAGGTGGGATTTGAATTTAGATCTTCCTGACTCCAGGCCCAGCACTCTATCCAATGTGCCACTTAGTTACATAGAAGTAAGTATCTCTGCTTCCTTTGTTCTACACAGGTTCTACACTGTGGCTTTGCTCCCAAGGTGCACATTAAGTAATGCACCTCTAGATCCAAATTGTAACTGAAAAATGATTATTCTGGTCTATTATTATAAACATCTATATTTTCCTATGCTTACATACCCTCAAGGCATGCACTAAGGTTCAGAGAACTGTCTGCTCTTACCTAAGTAGATACAGACTGCTTTTCATACTACTTCATGACCTTCATTAATGTTCTTATCACTAATAACTATTATGGACTATTATACGAAGAGACTCTTCTAAATGGCTACTTTTAATCTGTTATGAGCTAAAAACCTAATCAACCTTGATAATATTATATGTAAAGTAAGAATCTACAGGCTTTAAGTAAGTCTTCTTCTACAGAGTAGAATGTAAGGGCTTTATATTTAGAATCGCTGAGGTGACTGGAAAACTAATGTTCAGGTATGATATCTCTTTGTCTCAGTCAAGATTATAATTCCTATTACCCTGCCTACCTCACACTGATGTTTTGTGAATAAATTGAGCTGGAAGATAGGAAAACACTTTGGAAAGTTCAGAGTAGTACACAAATACAAGGAACTGTTATTGTTTTAATGAGAGACATGTTCCACTAAAGTGTTTAATCCAAGTTCATCTGTAAGCAGGCAGATATTTGTAAAAAACAGAAGTTATACTGTCTTCAAGCTGCTCAAAGACACTAACATTTCCAACACTAAAAAACTTATTTTAGTTTAAAAAGTCCACTAACCTTGGACTTGATATCTCTATGTAAAACTCTTTTTTTGTGAATGTGATTCACTCCCAGGCACATCTGTGTAAACCACTGAAGTATCTGTGAGGAAAAGATATTTAAATTCTGGTTCATAGATTACTTTTTCTTGAGGAATTTTTTTAAAAATCCATTTATTTTCAGATCTTGAGCACATTAAAACAAATATAAAAATAAAAATATAAATATAGCACATTGAAACAAATATAAATATAAAAATGTAAATATGAGAATATGAATATAAATATGAGAGTAGGTATGATGATGTAGAGAGCTGACTTCAGAGACAGAAAAACAGGCTTCCAGACCCATATACTCGCTGTGACTTTTCAGTGTCCCTGGGAAATCAAAGAGGACTACAAGGGCAGAATAGACACTGATCTCCATCAATTAGGGAATTTCTTCTACCAGTGAAATCAGAGAACTAGACATCATCATCATCATCATCATCACCTCATTTGCTTATAATCATCTCGTCATCATCATTTCATGACTATCATGTCATTATCATCATCATCAACTCATCATCACTATCATTATTGTGTCATTTCATCCTCATCATCACTGTCATATCATCGTAGCCATGTCATCACCGTAATCACTATGTCATCACCATCACCATCATCATCATCGCATCACTGTCACTTCATCATCACCTTCATTATCATCATCACTATCATTATTGTGTCATCATTTCATCCTCATCATCAGTCATATCATCGTAGCCACGTCATCACCGTAATCACTATGTCATCATCCTCATCATCATCAATACCATCATCACCATCATCATCATCACATCACTATCACCTCATCATCACCTTCATTATCATCATCACTATCATTACTGTCTCATCATTTCATCCTCATCATCACTGTCATATCATCGTAGCCACGTCATCACCGTAATCACTATATCATCATCCTCCTCATCATCATCGCCATCACCATCACCATCATCATCAACGCCATCACCATCACCATCATCATCATCGCCATCACCATCACCATCATCATCATCGCATCACTATCACCTCATCATCACCTTCATTATCATCACTATCATTATTGTGTCATCATTTCATCATCATCATCAGTCATATCATCGTAGCTACGTCATCACTGTAATCACTATATCATCATCCTCCTCATCATCATCGCCATCACCATCACCACCATCATCATCGCATCACTATCACCTCATCATCACCTTCACTGTTATCATCAATACAGAATCACGCATCTAGATGCTAGAAGGCACCTCAGAGGCTATCTAGTCTTTATTTTGTAGAAAAGCAAAGTGATGCTGAAGAAGGTTAAGAGACATGCCCAAGGTCACATAGGTAATGTCACAAGGAAGATTTGAACGTAGGCCATACATCTACAGAGTCAATGCTTTTTTCCCCACTCTGCCACAATGCTTTGCCATCACCGTATCTCAGAAAACCTAATAGACCATCCATTAAAATATTCAGACATGGGAAAAAAAGCTAAACTCCTATGTGATTATTTTACATATTTTACATACATTTACACACAATAGTGATGACAATCACTATTTCATTTCAAGACTTTTGTTTGTTTTTCTTTCATTCAACCAAATCCAAGTAATTCCAAGATGGTATTTATATTTATATTTATATAAATATAAATTTATGTTTATATAAATATAAACCATACTTCATACCATATGAAATGCAATATATATCATTTCACTGCTATTTTGGGAGTTTAATGATCATTTCCATCACCGGTGTTTTTGAGGTTAGCATTTTTTCACATTATAAAGAGTTACATTATAAAACCTTCCACATTATAGCACCTAGGCCACCATATGACAAATACAAGCTGAACTGATTTCCTTTTTATTCTTTTGAGATTCATTTATCAAAGTTCAATGAATCCATATAGTCATGGGATCCACACTAAAAAGAGAAGTATTCTTTGTTATTACTCACACTAATGAAAAAGCATTATCAACTAATCTAACTAATAAGCCCTACGTACCAAAATACAATTTTCTAGCCAATTCTTTTAAATAAAAGAATTAAGTATACACTTTTCCATAAAAAGTGTGAGCAAACAAAAAGTACTAATTTTTCAGAACATTTACCTGGTGTCAAATTCAAAGTTAAGTGTACAGAATAATAAGGTTTATAAAATGAGTAAGAGGAAGCCTGGGAATGGATCCCACCATTCACCAAAACGTCGGGCCTTCTGTTATACTTAATCAGCAAAATAACATAAAGATATGTTTAATTTTTTAAAAATTAAGCAAAACAAAACAAGAGATGTTTTTAAGACCCTATGTGACATATGCTAGTTATAATTTTGAAACAGTGTTAGTGTCTGTGTCAGGTTTGTCAAATTTATATAAATTCTACTTGCTATTATTTTGTGAACAAACATATGCACATATAAATCAATCCTTTTAAAGTGGCTTTAGGTCATCCACTAATGGCAACTACTTCACTTCTAACATTCCAAATTTTATAATTTTTTAAGAAAAAGAGGAGGCACCAAGGATAGCTTAGTGGACAGGGCTCTGGACTTGAAGTCAGGAAGAACTAAGTTCAAATCCTATCTCATATTTACTGGCTGTGTGAGTCTGGGCAAGTCAATTACTTATTCAGTCTCAGTTTCCTCAACTGTAAAATGAATGTGCTGGAATAGATGATCTCTGAAGTCCTTTCCAGCTCTAAATCTACTGTTCTATGAAAATTTGATTAATTCAAATCAATTTAAGCACTTATTAAGTGCCTACTATATGTAAGACACTGTGCTAGATGTTGGTACGCAAAGAACATTTACGATACAAGCACTGGCCTGCTCTCAGGGAGCTTACATCTAATCCATGTGAAAACACAGAATAGAGGGAAGCCAAGTTAAGTGTAAAGGAGATGTTTAAGAAAGTGGATCTCTCACCATATCCTCAGGGAATAATTTTCCTTTTTGATGTTTAATCTTTTGCATGAGATCACCTTCCTCACAATATTCCATCACGATATACAGGTGTCCATCAGCTTGGAAAAATTTAAGATTTGTTAATTATCCCCAAAATAACAATATTTAGAAATATGGACACTACTATGTAAGAATGAAATAAAATGATATTTACCTTCAAATGACTCCTTAAAGGCAACAACATGGGGGTGTTTCATTTTAGCCAACAGAATGGCTTCTTTCCTGGAATTCTTCACATCAGAAAGAGACTGGAAAAAATGATTTTAAAATTTTAAATTCTACGAATACATTCATCCAATGTTCAGTAATGATAGTTTGCGGTTATAAAGTACAACCACTGTGTTAAGGTAATCTAAGTACTACTATCCTCTTTTATCCGATAAAGGATATTGAGGCAGAGGCAGACTGATGACCCATTATAGTTAGTAAATATCATTGAAATGATTTGAAACCCAGGTCTTTCAACACTTTCAACAATCAATGCTCTTTCTCCTAGGACATTGTTTATATAATGCATTAATATTCCTTTAACTAGTTTAGAAACACAGGGCTAAATTTAAATGATTTTATACTAATCTACTCACATTTGGTCTCCTATGAATTTAATATAGTAGGTGCTCAGCGATCTGCATAAAAAAACTACAATTCACATTTATATTGTGTTTCATCATAGAAAAAGCCCTTTCCTCACAACAACGCCACAAGGTGAGTTGTACAGATATTAGTATCCCCATTTTACAGGGGAAGGCATCAGCTCAGATGAAATGATTTGTCCATGGTCACATATCTAGGAAGGGTCAAAGCAGGGTCTAAAAGGGCCATAGGTCACAGACCTAGAGTTATTTTTTAGATGAGACCCTGAGGCCCAGGGAGGTCAACTAAGTTACACAAGGTCACTGCTAAAGAAGTACACAAGGTAGGATTGGAACCCAGGTCCTCCAACTTCAGAACCAATACTCTTTCACTATACCATGCTGCCTGATACTCTGACTCCAAGTCTGGGAGCAAACGGTGTACCTTAGATACGATTCACCCACCACACTATACCTCTGGGGACCTCCCTGCAATATCCAGTATGATTTCAGAAAAACATGAAGCAATTTTGAATAGCCTGAGCACATGAGTGGAAAGGACATAATAATGAGAATGATGATAACATTTATTTAGCTCTATATACATAATATATATTATATATAGCTCTTTAAGGTCTGCAAAGTGCTTCGTAAATGGTCGGTGTCCCAAACGTCTTAGTGCAGTTTTAGGTTATCAAAGCTTAGCGTTTTAAGTATTATCTCATTAGACCCTTACATAAGTGCTATTATTTTCTTTTTTTGCATGTTAGATCTTATAGATGATGAAACTGAGGCTCCCCAAAGTTAAGTGACTTGCCCATGGTCACAAAGTTTAAAAGTACTTACCATGCTGCCTCCCTTAGGCTTTCTCAGTCTGACCAGGTACCACTTGTATAGGTATATTGATTCTGCACTTAACTTTTCAATGTAATGATGCAAATGGTGACAGCAAGTCACGTTTTTAAAGCACTTTCACTATCATCAGGAAATTCTTGGGTTCCGACCAGTCTTTTTCTTTCTTTCTACTATGGCTGAAATCTTATTTGGTCACAAGTGAAACCACTCAGCAAATCAACAATGGCAGTCTCTTCATTGGTGGTACAAAGGCTACTTTGCAACCATCTACATCAAAGATGATGACTCATCATTTTAAAGAAACAGCAAAAATATAAACCATTTTTTTAACCTTGACATTCATCCTGGGTGCTATTATAAATATGATTCAACATAAACCTAGGGATTATGTGCACTTCCAAATCTGATGATACAGCGAGACCTAATTTCTTAAATAGTTACCTTTGGAAGCCTTATTTCTTTCATCGCATACTTCTGGTTGCTGCTTTCTTGTTGAACTAAAAGAGCGCGACCAAAAGAGCCCTCCCCAATCACCTTCAGTACTGTGTAGTCGTCCATAATGAAGTGGTAGTTGATTGTGGTGAAGGTTACCTTTCATAAGTTAGTCTCCCAACTCTTACGGACTGTATTAAACAAGCAACAATAACAAATATAAGAACCAGCAGCACTTAGGTTAAATTTTTTTTAAAGAAATAAATAATGGGAAATTTTGATCCCTCTTGGACAGCTAGGTGGTACTTGGAGTCAAGATGATGTGAGTTCAAATCTGCCTTGATGCTTCACTGAATCCCGTTTCACTCAGTCTCCTCATATGTAAAATGAACTGGAGAAGGAAACAGAAAACTTCTCCAGTATCTTTGTAAGAAAATCCCAAATGGGGTCACAGAGTCAGACACAATAGAGCAGCAACACAGTGATCCCTTTTATAAGGGACCTTGAATCGTCTGGAAGAAAAATGCTACAGAAACTTTAAACATAACAGAAAAAAAGTTGTGAAATGCAAATCATTTTTCTTTGAGGTTAACTGAATTTTTTTATTTCATGCGCTCTATTTTCTATTAGAATTTAGGGATAATGCTAGTAACTGGACCTGTGAGCTTACTGGCATAGGGAGCTCCCAGTTTCAATTCAACAAATATTTTTAAGCATCTACTATATGTAAAGCAATATGCTAGGGGCTTGGAATATACAAACTGAAAAGCAGTTCTTGTTCTTTTGAGGAATCTTTCAATCTATCGGGGGAAAACAATGTATAAACACGTCAAGTACATGTATATGTCTGTGCGTTAAAGACCATGACATCGGAGAAATGATGACATGACTTGCACTTGACTTTGTTTTGAGTAAGGGAGGGCTGTGCAAAGTCACCAACTTCACTTTCCCCTCCGGAGCCATCTGGATCCAGTGACCAGATATTCATCAGGAGGACTGGGAGACCTAGGCCTATTCAGGTATTCACTTAGTGAGGTACTGCCCATTCAGTGAATAGGCCTCCAAAGAAGTAATCAGGGAATGGCCCCTTTAATGAGCAAAAGAAAAAATAAGTGAATCAAGCTGGGAAAGAAAGAGCCACAGTTACTATGCATAATCACTCTGAAGCCAGGAGGGTTCCAAAAAGAGTCATTCAGTGGAGACCCGTGAGCAGACTGAGTTGCTTGAATGGGGACCCAGCTAGCCAGGTAACTCGGCTCATCTGCTCCCTTCTACCCCTTTGCCCCTTCCTTCTCCCCTCCCAAGGAAGGTAAATTTGGATGGTCAGAGGAGGTCCAGTTAACTCGGGGTTTACGGACCTGACTTCTTCCTTCCTTCCTTCCTCCCTTGTCTTTGCCAAAACCTTAAACCCAGTGTACTCTGAAGCCCATACATACATTGCACAATACATACATGATAATCTGAGGAAAGAAAGAGTGCGAACAAGTAAGAGATCAGGAATGAATTCCCTTGGGAAGGGGCACATAAAGGAGCCCACAGGATTCTGACAGGCTGAAGGGAGGAGGAGGAGAGGGGACAGTTCAGGCACTGGTATACAAAGCCCACCCAAAAGAACAGACATGGGAAGTAGGAACCCAAGGTCAGGAACAGCAAATATGGGTGTTTGGCTAGAATACAGGATATACAAGGGGGAGAAATGTGCGATAAACCTAGAGAAGTTAGCTGGAATACATACATACATACACACACACACATATGTGCGTGTGAATATGTATATATGTAGGTATGTATGTGTGCATACATATATATATATACACACATATATATATGTGTATATATATATGTGTGTATATATATATATATATATGTATATATATATACACATATATATATATATATATATACATTTTAATGACAGCCGGTAGGATTTTCCTATGTAAAACCTTTTTTAGAAGATTCCATCCCACAGGATTTCATCTCGGACTTAATAAAGCTTAGGCAACTGAAGGAATAAAAACCAAGCTCTTTTAAATTCCACTCGGAGGTCTCCCTCAGCCTTCCGTAGGCATCTCATTCACATTCTTTTCTTTTCTTTGTCGCCATTCACTTGTGAATGACCAGTGCCCACGGGCTGCACGGCCTGACCGCCTGGGATCTCCCGTGGGTAGTGGTCCCGTTAGGGTACTAACTGACTCGGGCTCCTAGGGCTGGGCATCAGTAGATCCTACCGGCCGCCCCCGGCGCTCCCCTGGGGATCGCATGGAGCGCTCTGCCCCGTACAACAGGAGTCTGGCGCTAGAAAGCAGCGCCTGGACCCGTGCCCCAGGACGGCAGCCCCAGCAGGGCCCCCGGCCCGCCAGGAGGTCTCGGCCGGACCGATGTCCCGGCGCCCCTCCGCCGGGGCGGCGCTGCGGTGTCTGAGGCGCTTACCGCGCACCAAGGGTCGCCTCTAGGCGGCCCGCGAACCTTTCACCCGAGCCAGAAGAGCCGGCCCGACGTTCTACCGCGCGCTCTCACCACCGAGGCGGACCTAACGGAGGCGGCCGGGCGGCTCGGGAGCGGCCGGGGGCGCGGAGCTCCGCCCAGAGCCAAGCGGGGCGGCCCGGCCCGCACGGGGCCTCGGCCCGGCCCGGCAGGGTGCACTCGGCCCGGCCCGCCCCCGGCCCGCACGGGGCCTCGGCCCGGCCCGCAGGGTGCGCTCGGCCCGGCCCGCACGGGGCCTCGGCCCGGCCCGCTTGGGGCTCTCGGCCCGGCCCGCACGGGGCCTCGGGCTCACAGCCTCGGGGACCTCCTACCCCCATCCTGGGCTTTCGCTTGGGCCGTGCGGACACCCGGAGGCCGGGTCTACGAGGCGCGTGGGGGCCCAGCGCTCCCCGCGGCGGGGCTGGCTCGGGGAGGGGCGGCGGCTCCATCTGCCCGGCCCTGCCCGGCCCGGCCGGGAAGTGCGGGGCACCGCTCCCGGCCCTGTGTGCCCGGGAGCTCCAGGGGCCCTAGCCCAGGCCGGCCGCGGGCTCCGCTCTCCCTCCCCACGCTCCCCGGGGCTGGTCGTTAGGTACCCTCGTGCATCCGCAGCCCGGCAGCCCCCGGCAGCGCTCTCGCAGAAGCCTCTGAGCGGCGCCCTCCGGCCGTGCGCGGAGGCGGGGGCTGAGGCGCCCGCTGCGTAACACAGGCAGGACTGTGGTGCGGCCGGGCCCCTGACGAGTTGGCTTTCAGGTTCCCAGGTGGAGACCAGACGGACCGACCCAAGCGGGAGGCTTGAACCGGAGACGGCAGAGCCCAGCGCCAGCGTCTCGTTGGCGGGTGCTGCCGCTCAGAAATCCCAGGTGCCCTGCGTGTCCAGCGTCTCCTCGTGACGGCCTGCCCTGTGCGGCCTTCTGTGCAGCCTTCCAGCTGTCATTCCTGGTAAAAGTGCTTGGTACAGGAGGAACCATCCGAGCCCTTGTTCCGTTGGAAGTGGCTCAGGCAGTGACGCTTTAGTCAGCACCTCCATGCCAAGCCCTGGGGGCACGAAGGGGAAAAGCCAGGCCTGGCCTTACGGAGGTCACAGCTGAGTGCGGGAGCAGCTTGTAAACAAGTTTAGCATAATTACGGTAAATGGTGGAACATGCACCCTTGGCCGAAGCAGGGAGCCCAGGGCGCTAATCCCACGCACAGCTCAATGTCCCTCCTTCACTCTCGGGCGAGACCCCGAACTAAAGTGGGTGAACCTTTTAACGCTGGGCTCCTGCAGAACACAGGCGAACCTGCCTGCGGTGACCTCTGCGTGCGGTGACCTCTGCGTGCGATCACCCCTGCCCGCGGCCACCCCTGTCCGCGGTCCCCTCTGCCCGCGGTCACTCTGCCCGCGGTCCCCCCTGCCCGCGGTCCCCCCTGCCCGCGGTGACCCCTGCCTGCGGTCACCCCTGCCTGCGGTCACCCTTGCCCGCGGTCACCCCTGCCCGCGGTCACCTCTGCCCTGCCCGTGGTCACCTCTGCCCTGCTGCGGTCACCCCTGCCTGCGGTCACCCCTGCCCGCGGT
>CM053771.1:83210552-83259054 GCA_028658325.1 Potorous gilbertii | reverse complement strand
CCCCGGGAGCCGCGACTGCCCCGCCCCCACCCACCCCACCCCTCAGTCCCTTACTTCTGTCAGCCTAACGGTCAGCCAGTCCTGAAGGGGCAGGTGCGTCTGCCCCAGGACGCCCCAGTCAGGCAGGAAGTCTTTATTAAGTCAGGCACCGGTGCAGATCGCTGAAAGCAAAGGCTAGGCCTTGCCCTCAAGGAGCTCACCGCCTCAAGATCCGGTAAAAGCCCGAGCCCCGGATGTGAGGGGGCGAGCAGGCCCTTCCCCCACCTCCGCCGCCCGCCCGCGCGAGCCCGCCGGCCCCGGAACGCCGCCTCCACCCCCCGCCTCCCCTCGCGGTCCTCGCACCTTTGAACTGAGGCCTGGCCCTCTGACTGGCAGGTAGCTGCAGGCTGGTGGCGCTCATGGTGGCCGGGGGCCTCCTCAGTTACCTCCGGCACGGACGGACCGGACGGGGCAGGCGCGTTCGAGCCGCGCGCCGCGCTCTCCGGGGCGTTCGCTCGCTCGCACGCTGCCCGCCTATTGGCTCAGGGCTTCAATTGAATGGACCAATGGGCCGAAGGGGGAGGGGCGGTGGCCAAGCCGCGGCCGGGGATTTGCCCCAGCTTCGGGGCGGGGCTTGCGGACTTTTCAAACCAAAATAAATCCGGGTGAGTCGTCCGCCGGTCTCCAGCCTCGGGATCGGGTGGGAGTTCGGGGCCGGGCTCGTGCTAGCCCCGGAAGCATGTCCCGTCTGGTGGCTTCCCCAGCCTCTGCGCTGGTACCTTCGGGCGCCTAGGCTTTAGGGACGTGGAGCCACCATGGTCTTCTTTGTTTGACTCGGGTTTAAGTAGCAAGGCTGTATTTGTATCCGCGAAGGCGTTTGATAGAATCTCTTTTTCCTGTTTTGTGCGCCGTTGATGTAAGATTGGAATCAATTGTTCTTTGAATGTTGGTTAGATTTGGTTTGTAAATGCGTCCGGTCCCCCCGTGCCGCCTCAACCCCATCTGCTGACTTTCCTGGATTCCTTCAAGTCCCTGCCAAAATTCCATCTTCTACTGGAATTCGATTTTCCCCGCCCCGTGTGGAGTTTGCTTGTTATGTATTTGTGTACATGTTCTCTCCTCCACTAGATTGTAAGCTCCCTGGTGGCAGCAACTGCGTTTTTACCTTTTTGTACCCCCAGCTCTTAGCACAGTGCTTGGCACGTAGTAGTCACTTAATAAATACTGGTTGATTTTTTTTCTCCCTTGAGAGTTCATTTATGACTTGTTCAACTTTTTAACCCTTCTGAGACTGGTTTATTTAAATTTTTATTTCATTTAAGTTGGTTTTATTACTCTACAATTGGGTCATACAAAACTGTCACTATTAATTGGGAGAGGTGCTCTTTCCCTTACCCTATAACACTTTTTTGTTTGAGGAGCTCCATTCTTGATGGAGAGTCCAGAAGAAGATCACAGATGTAGAAGGGACACCAGAGGTCACCTGATTGTTTTTTTTTCTGTGTGGATGGTTAGGGTGAACTCTTGAATGATGACAGACCTAATACAATGAGCACAATGAGCACAGGCTGTAGCTATCGGTAAAGAGGGGTGAGCACATGCTGATGACTGTGGTCACAGAGGTTCAGGGCCCTGTTCCTGATCTCAGGACAGAGAGGACTGACTGGTCACTCCCAGGAGAGTTGGTTTGGTCCCAGGATAGAAGGGTAAACTGACACATGTAGCTATGGGAGGATGGAAGCTGGTGGTGAGTTTCAGGACCATAAGGAGTAAGAGTGGAGTAAGGAAATTTTTGGTATCATTGGGGGCCCTGGTCGTAGCTCAGGAATGGAGAGAAGTACTTGAGGTCACTCCTAACCCAAGGTGTAAGTCAGAATAGCAGTAACTACATGTATCCTTGTACTAGAAGAGCTAAAAATCAAAGTCACCCCAGATAGAGCTATGAAAATAAACAACACAGAAAACTTGAAGCTTGAGACATTATCCCTCACACTCTGGGAGTACAGCTCAACCCTAACAGAAAGTTAACAGCGAATAAATAGGCTGTTAAAAAAATAACGAATAAAGAATGAGAAAGACCCTGACCATAGATTTGTTGTTGATTGTTGTGTTTGTCCTTCCTTCTCAAGAGGACCATGAAATCAGTGAGATGATGATGATATAACTTGCAATTGTCTTTGATGTAAGGGAGGGCTGTGCAAGATCACCAACCTCACTTTCTCTTCCAGATACATTGAGGTCCAGTGGCCAGATATTCATCAGGACCATAATAGAAAAGATCAGGAGAAGACAATGAAGTCAAAACAGCTACTTGTAAAGCTTCAAAGAAAAATGTAAAATGGTCACAAGCCAAAAACGGAATTCTAATAAGAACTTTAAAAAAGATTTTAAAAATCAAATAAGAGAGGTAGAAGGAAAAAATGGAGAAAGAAATAAGAGTAAGGCAAGAAAATTAGGAATAATTAAAAAAGGGATACAAAAACTTAAGAAAATAGCTTAAAATTAGAATTAAGCAAGGGAAAACTACTGACTTTATAATAAGACATCAAGAAATACTAAAAAAAAAAAATCAAAAGAATGAAAAAATAGAGAACATGAAATATCTCACTGGAAAAATAATTGACCTGGAAAACAGATAGCGAGATAATAGAATTGTTGGATTACCTGAAATTTATGATCAAAAAAGATTCTAGGCATTAAAATTCAAGAAATTATTAAGGAAAATTGTTCTGAAGTTTTAGAACTAGAGGATAAAACAGAACTTGAAAAAAATACATTGATCATCACCTGAAAGAGATCCCAAAATGAAAACTCACAGGGACATTATACCTAAGTTTCAAAGCTCCCAGGGCAAGGAGAAAATATTACAAGCAATGAGAAAGAACCATTTGGAGTGATAGAGTAATACAAGATGTAGCTGCTTCTACATTAAAAAAAATCCAAGGGCATGGAATATGATATTACAAAGAGCAAAGGAGCTGGATTTGCAACAAAGAAGAACCTACCTAGCAACACTGAGTTAGTACTGGAAGGAAAAAAAAGGAAATTGAATGAATTAAAGAACTTTCAAATATTCTTGAGGAAAAGACCAGAACTGAACATAAAATTTTACTTTTAAATACAAGAATCAAGGGAATCATAAGAAGATAAGCATGAAAAACTATATTTAATAAGGTTAAACTGTTTACTGTCTTGTATGTGAAAAATGATATTTGTAATACTTAAGAATATTATCATTATTTGGGTAGTTAGAGTACAGAGGGCTTGGGTTTGAGTTGATTATGATGTGATGATTCTAAACAATGGAACTGGGTGGGAAGAGGTAAAATGGAGCAAATTATCTTATACAAAAAGGCATAAATGGAAGAACTTTTACAATTAGGCCAGGCAGTGAGGGAACCTTATTTTCATTAGAACTAGGTTGGGAATAAAAGTCTTAGCTTACAGGGAAATGGGAGGGCATAGGGACAAGACAAGAGAATGAAGATTAAAGAGGCAATGGTTAGAAGTTAGCTAAACTTTTGAGGAGGGATAGGTTAAAAAGAGAGAGAGAAAAGATTAAATGGTGGAGGAGGGGAAATAGAATGGAGAGAAATATGCGGCTAGTAATTATAACTTTTAATATGAATGTGATGAACTCACGCATAAAATAGGAATGGATAGCAGAATGGATCAAAAACCAGAAACTGACAATATGTTGTTTACAAGAAACAAGAAATTTAAAAATGAGAGACACATATAGAGTAAAAATAAGGAGCTAGAGTAGAATTTATTATGCTTCAACTGATGTAAAAAAAGTAGGAGTAGCAAGCATGATCTCAGATAAAGTTAAAGCTAAAATATATTTAATTAACAGAGATAAATAGGGAAACTACATTATGTTAAAAGGTACCATAAATAATGAAGTAATGTTAATAGTAAACATATATGCACCAAATATTACAGCATACAAATTTGTAAAGGAAAAGCTAAATAAATTACAGGTGGAAATGGCAAAACTATGATGGTTCAGCATTTTAACCTTTTTCTCACAGTACTAGATAAATCTAAGCCAAAAAAAAAAAAAAGAGAGAGAGAAAGAAGGTACAGAGATGAATAAAATATTAGACATGGTAGACATCTGGAGAGAACTGAATGAGAAGAGAAAGGAACATACCTTTTTTTTCAGTGGGATAAGGCAAAAACTGACCGTATTTTAGAGCATAAAAACCTTATAGTCAAATGTAGGAAAACAGAAATATTAAATGCATTCCTTTTCAGATCATAATGCAATAAAAATTATATTTAGTAAAGGACATGGAAATAGTAAAAATTAATTGGAAACCAAATATTCTAATCTTAAAGAATGAGTGGGTTAAAGAACAAGTCATAGAAACAAATAATTTTATTAAATTATCCCCAAGATAATGATGAGACAACATATAAAAACTTATGGGATGCAGCAAAAGCAGTAATCAGATGATATTTTATACCTCTCAATGCTTACAGCAGTAAAGTAGAGAAAGAACAGATCAATAAGTTGGGTATGTAATTAAAATAGAAAAAGAACAAATTAAAAATCTCTAATTAAACACCAAATTGGGAATCCTGAAGATTAAAGGTGAGATTAATAAAACAATATAAGAAAACCATTTAACTAATAAATAAAACTAGGTGCTGATTTTATGAACAAAACAGATAAAACTGGCTAATATGATTTTTAAAAAGAAATCAAATTACTAGTATAAAATATGAAAAGAATGAAGATACTCGTAATAAAGATGAAATTAATGTAATTATTAGGAGTTATTTTGCCAAATTATATGGAAATAAATTTGACAATCTAAATGAAATGGAAGAATACTTGCAAAAATATCTGCCCAGTTTAACAGAAGAGGAAATAGAATATCAAAATAAACTTGTTTTAGAAAAAGATATTGAACAGAGCCTCCTCACAGAACTTCCTACGAAGAAAGCATGAGGATCAGATAGATTTAAAAGTGAATTCTATGAAACATTTAAAGATCCTCTAATTTCAATATTAAATAAATTATTTGGAATAATAGGCAAAAAAGAAATTCTACCCAACACCTTTTGTGAAACAAATATGGTGCTTATCCCTGAATCAGGAAGAGCAAAAACAGAGGAAAGAAAATTATATATCTATTTCCTTAATGAATATAAATGCAAAATATTCTAAATAAAATACTAGCTAGATTACAACAATATATCGCAAAGGTTATTTATTGCGACCAAATGTAATACAGGGCTGGTTCAAAATAAGGAAAATTTAACATAATTGATTATATCAATAACAAAATCAACAAAAATCATATGATTCTATCAATACATTCAGAAAAAGCTTTTCACGAAATATAACACTCATTCCTATTAAAAAACACTTGAAAGCATAGGTATAAATAGATTTTTCCTTAAAATGATAAGCATCTACCTAACACCATCAGCAAGGATTAGTTGTAATGGGGATAAGCTAGACCCCTTCCCTGTAAGATTTGGAGTAAAGCAAAGAAGTCCATTCTCACTATTATTATTCAATATTGTAGTAGAAATGCTGGCAGATAGCAATAAGGAAGAAAAAAACTGAATAAGAATGGGCAGTGTGGAAATAAGCTCTCTCTTTTTATAGAAGATATGATGGTTACACGGAATATCCTAGAGAGTCAAATAAAAAATTAGTCAAAGTAATTTTTATTAGAGTAGCAAGATAAACCTACATAAATCATCATTTCTACATATTACCAACAAACCTCTACGAGAAGAGATAGTAAGAGATAATTCAATTGGTTGTTATCCTTTGTTCCCAAAGAAAACCAAAATGACATCTCTATGGTGAGTTCAAGGTACAGTGTGTCTGACTGTGTCTGATGGACCCATCCAAGCTCAGAAGGCTCTACCACAGGTTGGGCATAAATTGTGGAGATGAACATTTGGAGTGGAGATGTCTCTAAATTTGCACATTTCATGTTTCTTTTAAGCTACTGCAATTCTGCTTTGCTCAGAGAGCACATATCTAACTTTTCTAAAATTCTGTTCACCTCTCTTAACTTCTTTCTTCTTTACGTCATGGTTAGATTTTTCTAGTTTTGTGAGGAGAAAGTTGTTACTCCACTGGTATGTAGTTTTACTATTTCCTCCTGTAACTCACTTAACTTCTTTTAGAACTTGGATGTTATACTCCTTGATGCACGTATTTTTAATATTATTATGACTTTATTGTTTATGGTATCTTTTAACAAAATGTAATTTCCTTCCTTATCTACTTTGAGTCTGTTTTTGCCTTTGCATTGTCTGAGATCATTTTTTTTTTACTTCAACTGACGCATAATAGATTCTATTCCAGCCCCTTAACTTTACTCTGTGTGTGTGTGTGTGTGTGTGTGTGTGTGTGTGTGTATGTGTGTGTGTTGTTGTTGTTCCTTATAGGGTAAGATAGATTTCTATTGGGTATATTATTCCCTCTTCAATCCACTTCTGATTAAGGTTCAAACAATGTCCATTGCCCTGCCTCTCATTTTGCCCTCCTTTGTAATGGTCTTTTGCGCCTCTTCATATAAGATATTTTCTCCCTTTCTACCATTCTTTCCTTCTGCTCCCAGTGTAATCTTTTTTCTCACCCCTTAATTTTTTTTGGATATCATCCCCTTACCTTATACCCCACACCTTCTGTCTCCTTCTAACTGGACTAATCATGATGACAATTAGGAATTACAAGTACCATCTTCCCATGTAGAGATACAAACAGATTAGCCTTATTGATTCCCTTGTATTTTTGCCTTCCTTTTTTCTTTTTTATATTTCTCTCAGGTCTTGTATTTGAAAATCAAAATTTTTATTCAGCTGTGGTCTTTTCATTGGGATAGCTTCAATGCCCTCTATTTCATTGAATCACCACTATTTTTCCCTGAAAGATTATGATCAGTTTTGCTCAGTAGGTGATTCTTGGTTGTAATCCTCACTCCTTTACCTTCTGGAATACTGCATTCCATGCCTTCCACTCCTTTAATATAGAAGCTGCTAAATCCTGAGTAATCTAGGCTGTGGTTCCCTGATATTTCAATTGTTTCTTTCTGGCTGCTGGTAATATTTTCTCCTCAACCTGGGAGCTATGGAATTTAACTATAATAATATTCTTGTGAGTTTCCATTTTGGGATCTTTTTCAGGAAGTGATTGCCGGATTGTTTCCATTCCTATTTTACCCTTTGGTTCTAGAATATCAGGGCAGTTTTCCTTGATAATTTCTTACAAGATGATGTCTAGGCTCTTTTTTGATCATGGCTTTCAGGTAGTCCAATAATTCTTAAATTATTTCTCCTCAATCTGTTTTCCGGGTCAGTTGTTTCTCCAAAGAGACGTTTCACATTTTCTTCTATTTTTTTTTTTTGGTCTTTTGATTTTGTTTGATTAATTCTTGAGTTCTCATGGAGCTTCTACTTGTTCAATTCTAATTTTTAAGGATTTATTTTTTTCACTTAGTTTTTTTTTAACATTTTCTATTTGATCCATTCTACTTTTTAAGGAGTTGTTTTCTTCAGTAAACTTTTGTACATCTTTTCCACTTTCTAATCAAGCTGTGACTCTTTTTTTCATGATGCTCTTGCATCACTCTCTTTTCCCACTTTTTCTTCTATCTCTCTTATTTGATTTTTAAAATCCTTTTTGACCTTTTCCAGTTATTTTTGGGCCTGAGATCAATTTAAAATTTTTTTGAGGCTATGCATGTAGACTTTTTGACATTGTTGTTCTTTTCTGAGTTTGTGTTTGGACCGTCACTGTCACAATAATTACTTTCTATGGTCAGGTTTTTGTTGCTTTTTTTGCTCATATTTTCCAGCCTTCTTCTTTACTTTTAAAGGTAAGGTTTCCTCAGGGCATACCTCTTGTGATAGGGAGTGCAGGCCCTTGCTGCTTGTCTGGTGTTACACAGGTACTGTGGGGGGCTGATCCCTTCTTGGCACTGTCGGGGGGGGGGGTTGGCCACTTACCTGATGTTGTGCCAGGGCTATGTATGTTCTGGCTGCTCAGTGGGTGCTACAATGGGGCCCCAGATATGAGGGCTTGATTCTGCATCAGGGCCCAGGGTAGGCCTGGTGCTGTGCTGTGGCCTGGGGTGGGCTTGGTTGCTTGTCTGGTGCTGCACCTAGACCTCCAGAGTTGGTAGAGTTGAGCAGGACTGTGAAGCCTCAGTCATTGATCTGTGCTGGGGTTCAGAGCCTTCCACTGGCTTGCTGAGGCAGGGCTTCCTGCTGCCTTGCTGGTATGCTGCCTGCCCTGGACTATACTCCCCTTTTATCTGAGTGAGTCAGATCTTTCTTACCAACCTCCAAAGTCATTGTGTGCTAGAACATTGTTTCACCCTATTTTTTTTTTTGGTTCTGCTATACTAGAATTCCTTTTGAGTCACTATTTTATAGTTGTTTGGCAGTAAACTCGGAGAGTTCAGGTGATCTGCCATTTTGGCTCCTGAAGATTGGACTTTCCTTTTCTTGCACTGTGGTATTTACCCAGAAAGAACCATTGGTCCCATGTAGCTGTAAGCCCTTGTCCTCCTCTCAGTCGTAGAACTATGACCAAGGTCCCTGCTCCCTTGTGATGGATGAAAAGTGCTCTTTCTACCCTGGAATTCTGTACGGGTAATAGAATTATCAGTCAGTGCTAGTTGTACTCAGTGCCAGCAAAGGATTCCTTGGGATGTCTTTCTGACAATTTGTCCAACCTCATTACCATCTCTGGGCTGAGAGCTCCTGGAGCTGTTGCTGCTGCCATGCTCTCCCCTATACCAACCTAGGTCTTTACCCCAGTGAAACAGACTCACAGACTTTTCCTGCTGACCTCTTAAGTTTTCTTAGGTTGGAAAAATTTCTCACCTTGACACTTTTGTTGTTTCTGCTACTCCAGTGTGTAGGCTGGCTACCTGTAATCTGTTGCTTTCTTGGTTTCACCTAATCAATAAATATTTATTTAGGGCCTATAATGTGAGTTGTTGAGATAAAATGAAGATCAGTGAAAAAATGGAGTTGGGGAAGTTTAAGTTCAGGTTAAGTGTGGGCCCAAGGGCTGAGTTGAGTTTAGGTTTGGATTAAGTTTTCCTAGGAAGTTGAAGTTTACGATTACTCCTGGGGGAAAGATTGAGTTTGCTCCAGGAACTGGGAAAGTTTAGGTTTTCCTTGGGGGAGTTTAGGGCCAGGTTAGATTTACCCCACATAATGGGATGGTTTGAGCTTAAGTTTCAGTTTTTAGATTATTTTTCCCCAGGAGTTGTGAAAGAGAATAAGTTCTAGCAAAAGCAAGATATGTGGTTAGAATTGGATAGAATTTTGGTAGCATGGGATCAGGTGATGCTCCCTATAGTTAAGGAAATAAATAAACAATAAGCAATTCAATTGTGTATAAATCTGCCAGGGACTCTAGTGATCATTTGTTTTGGCCCTGATTTGGGCCTTTTTACTATTGCAAATTGAAATTAAAGCTAGCCATTGAAAAATCTTCTTCTGATCAGATGAACTATTGGTTTTGCTGGGTAGTTTTAAGCGATGGTTTCTCCCCACCTCCCTCCCTAAAAGGTTACTTCTTTATACCTTGTCCTTCTTACTCCTCTTCAACCCTTTCCATCCAGCACTGGTTTCTCCACAACTGCGGCTTCTTTCCCTCACCCTCCTCATCATGGCCACTACAAAGTTTGTGCCATTATTGTAGATCAGATGACTCCCTGGGTAGGAGCTTTCCCTAATTCAAAAGCTATTGCTAGTTTTGTAGCTAAAATAATGCTAGAAGAAACTGTCCCCCAGTTTGGTCCTCCGAGTCATGTTGAGTCAGGGGACCTCATTTCATTGATATGACCCTCTCCCAAATTTATTCTTGCCTGGGGGTAACTACTAAATTTCATGCCCCTTGTCACGCTCAAGGAATTCTAGTCAAGTTGAACATATGAATAAAGAGTGTAAGACTACAGTTTGCAGGCTGTGTTTGGAAATACATCTTAAACGGTCTGACATTCACCCCCTTCCATCTCAGGAGCAGACCCAGAGGAGAATGTTTTTTACATGCTTTTCCTTTTGAAATGCTTTTTGGTCATCCTCCATAAACAAAACCTTTTGCCTCAATACATACATCATTATTAAGAGGAGATACTTCTGTTGCCTCTGACATACAGGAATTACGGAACAGACTAAGTTGACCCTGAGGCTGCTGTACAAACTGGCCCCTTGGACTCTTCACTGCATGATTTCCATCCTGGAAATAAAGTCTACATTCAAAATTTCCAGTGAACTAGGAGAACTCAACCTGCCTGAGAAGGCCTATTCCAAAGGGTGGCTGACTACTCCTGCTGCAGTCAAGATTGCAGCAAAGAGGACTCTTGGATCCACTGTTCTCATGTAAAACCTGCACCTTATTCAGATTTATAATGCATTTTGTGATTTACTTTATTTTAATTTTGTCACCTGTTTTTTTACTTCTCCTGATAATTTTTCCCAGTCCGTTAACTTTCCCAAAGACAGCAAAGATGCAATAAGTGCCCATTTTTCTAGAAAGTCTATATATGCAGTAAGATGGAAGTTTTTTGTTTTACTACTTGCTTTCTGCTTCACATTATTAATCATTTTAACTCTGACAAGAAATATTGCTATTCCTTGTAACATTGTTTTGATCTTTATATTTTTTTCCTGTTGCTTTTTCCTCTCCAGTCAACTCCTCTCAGGAGGATTTGAAAATGGAGAACCCAAGAAGTAACCCGTCTGTTTCTTGGGAGTTTTTGGTGTATATAGCAGATTATATTCTATTCACCTAGTCTGTATGCTATACCAATTACTTTATATCTGAGTACTATCATTATCCCATTGTGTAAATCTAGGTTTTCTTGCTGATGTTTAGTTTTACCATTATTGTCTACTGTGTTCTCCTCCCCATCTACTGCTTCCAGGAAGATTGGAAAAGACTCAATGCTACTACTAAATGATAAAATGAAGCACGGTAAACTATATCACTTGGAAGTTATTGGATCTCACGGGTGTTAGGTGGGTTATCATATACACCAAAGAGGGTCTAACTCATGGGAAGTCCTCCCCCATCACAGAGAATGGTACTTTGCCACAATCAAGATGTAGTTAATGCGCCACCATTGACTGGACATTTTTCAATTGTGGCTTTAATGCAATCTAATTTGTGTTCCTAATAGGAAGATATTAAGTTGGACCAACCCCTGATCCATGACCTTCACCCCCCAGGAATGATTACATTTCATTTAAGATCAGCCTCTAGTGGGGGGCTGGGGAGTGGCGGAGAGAAAGGGGAAGGTATGGCAGTATGCTAAGACCAGGACTGTTTCTGTTATTGCTAATGTGCCTCTACCACTTTTTCCTTTATGTATTACCTGAGACTGTGGCCCCTATAATACCCTTTACCTAGCAAAGTAGTCAATCATAACCATAGCATTACCTGCCCTGATATAAATAAGGGAGATTTTTTTTTCATTTGTGTCCGTACAATGACTATGCAGATTGGAAACCCAAGTGCGTTTCACCAGATCTCATCAGAAAAGGTTTAGGTGGACAAAGGTTAGCTCCCACCAATCTTATGTGAAGTTTGGCATCCCCCGGTCAATTTTGTGAAAATAATTCCTGTGAATAATAATAATTCACAGAAAATAATTTCTGTGAATTGTGAAAAATTTCTGTGAAAATAAGGCTTATGTCTCTCTTCCCCCAAATTATTTTGGAACCTGTGGGATTGCCTATTTAGCCCCAGCAGTGGGAAGAAGATCCCTATTCCTGAATGTTGGAGAGACTGCATTAGAGCAGGCCACTCAAAACATATGACTTCGAACGGAGAAACTTGTCTAAGCTACTGGTGAACCCAGTTCCTCCTTCCAAATTGATTCCTAGATCAGGAAGATTGACTCCTTAGGACAATTAGTCTTACAAATTACATGGTCATCACAAGGAGGGGACTGTGCTATGATCAGATGTTATGTGCTATGTTCTGATATTCATCTGTAACCAACATTGTAAACCAACCTTCATGAAATTCAGTGGGTTATAAGAAGAAACATAACTTCCCTTGGTGGAATCCCTCCTTTTGGTTTACTTGGTTACAGGGTAATTGGTTATTTGTCACCATAGACAAATGGGCTCTTCTTTTAAGACTGATTTTTATTTTTGCCTTATGCACCAATTGTTGCCCTAAGCTGTGCGAGAGAGTGACACCTAGTGACTGTCTTTTCCTATTACACAATTCTAATTCTGATGGTGATATGATAAACCTTGGTTTGAGTTCACTTACAGAGAAGTGATTAAGGTGGCAGTGGGCTGGCTCCTACCCCTTAATCAAAACAGGGGAATTGAGGGGATAGAATGCAGACTACTTACAAAATGAAGTTGATTTGGTGTGGGAATTAGAAGAACCCAACAGATTCTATCTTATGAACACTGACTTCCTCTGGTGCTGTCACATGTATTCTCTTCGCCTTGTTTTTCTCTTATTCATCTATGAGAGGCTAGATTATATGTCATGTATTGTTTCATACATTCAGATGGATGCAATTAATCAACACCTTTTCATTTTATAAATAGTAGATCCAGAAACCTGCTGGTTCCCTTCTCTTCCCCCTCCCAACTCAGAAAACCTCTAAACTTTCCTTCCATTAGAAATTATATTACCTAATTTTGTATCCTGGTTAATTGTTTTTGTATTATAACTAATTGGTCTTATTTGATTTTTTTTAATGTATAAAAACTTGTTTCGGTCTGTACTCAAGGTCTTTGGACTGACTGGGGAATCCACTGACCTCTTCATTCTGTCTAGTCAATAAATTTCGTTTGCCAGATTATGTCTTCAGTTGTTAATTACCTGCCACACTTCCGAAGTTTTGTTACAAGCTCCAGAGTTAAAAATGAGCTTCTCTGTCAAAGTGAAATGGACACAGCTTCGTTAGCTCTCAGCTCTTACGGTAACAGCTGCCAGTACGGGTAAGGTCCTCTGGCCGCTGGTTAGACCACGCATCTGAACCCCAGATGTCCTGTCTGAAGAGTAACTGTAGCGCCCGCTTCGTGAGGCTGTGCGGGCTCTTCAATGTCCGTTGTGAGACGCCTGATGCGGAGGGCAGGGGGCGGAACCAGAACCAGCTTTACACGAACCGTAGAAAGGCTTCAGAGCCGTGCTCCCCTCAGGGACCAAGAAATGATGAAGCAGGTAACCCAGTGCGGATCGAGCCGGGTTTGGGACACAGCCCGCACCAGAATTGGTTCTGCTTGAATACACAGAATCGGTACGAGGGGTGAGGGGAGGACTAGATTTTTGTTAATTGGGAAAAATAAAAGAATCTTAAATGTCCGTTTGCGTGATTATCCCCTCCCCAATCCCGTCCCCTTAACCTCATATATGGAAGGGGGGAGTGCCCCCGGCGGGCAGGATCCTGCAGGGCCGAGCGCGGGGTCTGGAGGATCCCCTTCCTCACCCCCTCTTCTTCCCCGGCTCCCCGCAGCCGGCCCCGCCCCCCGCGCCGCGGCTCCCGGGGAGCAGCCGGGCCGCCAGGGGGCGCCACGCCCTCGCAGTGCGGGAGGCGGCGGGGAGAGAGAGGACCGAGGCTGGGCCGGGCCCGGAACTGCGGAGGCGGCGGCGGGTCATGGACCGGTTCGTGTGGACGAACGGCCTCCTGGAGATCAACGAGACGCTGGTGATCCAGCAGCGCGGGGTCCGCATCTACGACGGCGAGGAGAAGGTGCGGGGCGAGCGGGCGGGCGGGCGGCGGGGCTGCGCTGGGCCGCGGGAGGCCCGGCCGGGGCGCTGCCTGCGGCTCCTCCCGGGGCCGCGCTGCGGGGCTGGCGTAGCCACCCCCGGGGAGGTCCCCGAGGAGCCCCGGCCCCCCGGCGCGGAGGCTCCGGCGGGGAAATGCCGCCCCCCGCCTCTGAGTCCTGGCTGTGACCCTCCCGGCCTCGACCCCGAGCCCCCGACCCTCCCCTGCATGCCGGGGGCGGCATCTCTCCCCTCCCCCTTCCTTTCCCTCCTTCTCCTCCTTCCTTGCCTTCCTATCGTTTTCCTTTCCTCAGAACCCCAGTTCCCTTTCTCCTTTTCTGCGTTCCTTATTTTCCTTCCTCCTCGCATTTCCGTCTTTTCTCCAACCGCAGGAGAGCTCGAGTGCCCACGAGGTGCCCGGTCATCTCGGGCTGCTGCCAACACACTTTAATGTTTGGGGGGCTCGTGCCCCCCAGCCAGAGCCACCTGCATGTGCCCTCCCCGTCCTCCTTTGGCTGGAGCAAGTCAGGTCGTGCAAACTTTTAAGTGCCTGCTGTGCCCAAGATACAAAAGAGTTCCTACTTCAAGGAGTCTGTAACCTAGTGAAAGAGGAGAAGGAAGTGCAGCTTGTACAAAAATATTATACAAGGGAGAATGTTAGGTGATCCTCATGGAATAGTTACTGAAAGGGAAAGGGTTGAGTCAGCTCTTTCAGCCTTGGCCCCTGTACCCCACAACGCTCAGAATACTCCCCAAGGGGTAGTTCTGTGCTAAAGTACATGATTTTTAGTTGTGTGTGTCACTGATCATTGGAGCTTCTCCTGTACTCTGCCAAAATAATACTGATGGGCTGCCATACTCTTTATAATGTTAGTAATGATGGTGACAACATGATTTCATATACAGTCATTACATAGTAACCTTATCCTCATCCCCTTTTTTGTGCTTATGAATGGAGTCACCTGACTTCGTGATTATTTAAAGTTGGAGTTTATAATGTATTTCGTGGATTGTAACTTCTGTATCTTGTCCCTGAAACTATACTTTTTTCTTTCAAAAATTTTAAAAACGTTATTTTTAAAATAATATTTTATTTTTCCCATTTTACCATTCATTTAAAATTCATTTAAAAATTTTGTTTTCCAAATTTCTCCTCTCATGTCCCATCTTCCTAAGATGGTAAGCAATTTGATATTGGTCATGTATGTGCAATTATGTAAACCGTTTCCATATTAGTTATGTTGTGAAAGAAGAAACAGACCAAAAGAAAAAAAAGCCCTGTGAAAGTAGTATGCTTCAGTCTGCATTTAGACTCCATCATTTCTTTCTCTGAATGTGAATAGCATTTTTTTCTCATTAGTCCTTTGGAATTGTCTTGGCTCCTTGTGTTGCTGAGAATTGCTAAGTCATTCAGTTAATCGTTGTACAATGTTGCTATTACTGTGTACAATATCATTCTGGTTCTGCTTACTTCCATTTGCATCAGTTTGTGTAAGTCTTTACAGGTTTTT
Organism: Potorous gilbertii; assembly: GCA_028658325.1. Lineage (NCBI taxonomy): Eukaryota > Metazoa > Chordata > Mammalia > Diprotodontia > Potoroidae > Potorous > Potorous gilbertii. Next base: position 83,243,835 of record CM053771.1, on the reverse strand, counting down.
CTGAAATCTGTCTGCTTGTCATTGCTTTTAGTACAATAGTATTCCATTACATTCACATACCACAACTTGTTCAGCCATTTCTGATTTGATGGACATCCCTTCAATTTCCACAAAAATAGGTGCTGTAAATATTTTTTACAAGTAGGTCCTCTTTCCCCATTTTTGGTACCTTTGGGATTCAGACCTAGTAGTGGTGTTGTTGGATCTAAGTATCACAGTTTGGTTGCCTTTTGGCATAGTTCTAAATTGCCTTCCAGAATGGCTGGATCAATTCACAGCTCTACCAACAGGGCGCTAGTGCTGGGACAATACTTTTAAAACAGAAAAAGAAAATGATTATTTGAAAAATTACTGTTAACAGATCATAAAATATCAACCTAGCTCAATGAAAGAGTGATAGTTCATTTATATATAGTGCTTTAAGATGTACACATCTTTTTTCCTTATGAATCTTCTTATATGTTTCTTTTTAGTCCATTCACACTGGCCTGCTGGCTGAATCACAAACAAGACCAACTCTGTTTCATCTGGAACACTTTCCCACCTTGCCTCTACCTACTCCCTTCCCTGGCTTCCTTTATGTCTCAACCAAATCCTGCCATCTACAGGAAGCCTTTCACAATACCTCTTAATTCCAGTGCTTCTGTTAATTATTTCCTATTTATCCTCTATATAATTTTTATATATTTGTTTGCTTGTTGTCCCATCTATTAGATTATGAGCTCCTTGAGGGCAGGTACTATCTTTTGCCTCTTTTCGTATCCCCAGTGCTAAGCATGGTGCCTAGCACAGAGATGGGCAACCTTCAGCCTTAAATGTGACCTTTTGACTGAGTCCAAGTTTGTAGAACAAATCAAAGAATTTAAGACCCCAAGGCCTCAGGTTCCCCACTCCTGGCTTAATACATAGAAAAAGCTTAATAATTGTTTATTAACTGACAAGTGTAGGTAGTATGTTATCCCCAATTTACCAATATGGAAATTGAGGCTGAGAAAGATTAAGTGACATCTTTATATTGACTATATAGCTAGTGAATATTGGAGCCAAAATTTAAACCAGGGTTTCTCAATTGAAGTTTAATGCTCTTTCTACCACACCAGCACGCCTTCTCTAAGGGAAGGAAAAGGAACAAACATTTTATTATGTACATACTATGTATAATATGCTTTTCAAATATTATCTCATTTGATTTTCACAGCAACCCCGTGAAGTTAGTGCTATCATTATTCCCACTTTACAGTTAAGGAAACTGAGGCATACGAAGTTTAGGTAACTTGCTGAGGTTCACACAGCTATTAAGTGTCTGAGGCTCGATTTAAACTCAGGTCTTCCTAACTCCGTGTTCAGCAAAAAATGACCTTTTAAATAGTTTTGTTACTCTTTATAGTTTACATTTTTCTCTTGGCATCAAGGCCTCATAGACAGAAAGTCAAGAATAAATGAGTTTGAATCCTGTCTCTGACATTAGTTCACTGTTCAAATCTCTGTCCCTAAGTTTCCAGGCAAGTCTCTAACTGTAAAATATAGACAAGTCACTCTCTCCATTGGTGGAGGGTGTTTCATTTAAGTGAAATCCTTAACATAAATTTTAACATATTCCCATGGCATAAAAAATTCTGAGCATAAATTGTAGAGAAACAGAAGTTTAGTTAATATCTTCAAAATTATCCTAAAACAAAGCCAGATTTGCATATTAAGATAAAGAACTCTGGATAAACTAGGATTCAAACTTCCTGGAGGAAAACAATCTAAAATACGGGATAAATAGGAAATAATTGAGAGAGAAGGCCCTATCATTAAGAGGAGTTAGAAATGACTTCCTGTAGAAGATGGGATTTTTAGTTGGGACTTGAAGGAAGCCAGGGAAGGCAATAGGTGGAGATGAGACATGGGGGATAGCCAGAGAAAATGCCTGGAGTGAAAAGATGGAGTATCCTGTTTATGAATCAGCCAGGAGAAAATGTATAAACAAGTGTTGGCAGTTTCTAGTTAGCTGGAAAAAATTTTACTTCCTTCATTTTCATTTGTCAGAGTCCTTTTATTGATGATCTCCAAATGGCCTTTTCTCAGTCCTCATCTTTCTTGAGCTCTCTGCAGTCTTTGATTCTGATGATCACCTCCTGCATATCCTCTGCTGTCTAGATTTTCAAGACACTGCTCTCCCCTGCCTGATTCTCTTCTTAGCGATCTGGCCACTCCTCCCTCTCCTTTGCTGGTTCTTCATTCATGTGATACCCACTAGTTGAGGAGTGTTCCTTAGGGCTCCTCGTCCTGGGCCCTTACTTTTCTCTCCGTATTATTTCACTTTGAGATCCCATCAGATCCATGAGTCAGTTGTCATCTCTATCATCCAAGTCTCTGTCTAGCCCTAGTCTCTAATTTAGAGTTTTAGTCTGGCGTTATCAGTTGTCTTTTGGATGTCACAGAGTGATGTCTCACAGACATCTCAAAGTCACCATGTCCAATATCCCATCCCACCCCAAACCCTCCCTTCTTCCAAATTTCCCTATGACTTTTGGGGACACTAACATCCTTCCAGTCACCTGATCCTACAACTTCAGGGTCATTCTTGACTCCTTGCTCTTCCTCACTCCAATATTCAGTCCATGGTCAAATTTTGTCATTCTTTTCTCCACACCATCTCATGTCAATGTCCCCTTCTCTTCACTCACACAGACAGCCGCCACATTATTTCAGGCCCTTATCATCTCTCTCCCGAACTGCTGCAGTCACCTTCCAATTAGTCTCTTCCTATTGCAATTCATCCTCCGTGTAGCTGCCAAAGTGATTTTCCTAAGTTGGAACTAGACTCATGTTACTCTCCTATTCAGTAAACACCAGTGACTCCCTGTTACTTCCCATGTCAGCTGTAAAGTTCTCTATTTGGCATGTGAAGCTCTTCAGAACAAGTCCTTTCCTGCCTTTCTAGTCTTGGATTCTATTCCCATCCATGCCCTCTATGGGCTAGCTACCCTGGCTATGCTGTTTCCTTTTGTAAGACCCTCTTGTCTCCCATCTGTGCCTTCACACTGGCTGTCCCCAGATCCAGCATGCTTTCCTTCTGGTCCTCTTCTTCATAGCTTCCTTTGCTTTTCCAAGACTCAGCTCAAATCCTTCTGCGGGAGGCCTTTCCTGGTTCTGCCCTCTGCTAGAGCACCTACTCTTTAGACATCTGGTTACCTTCCCTCTCTAGAATGGGAACTCCTTGAGGGCAGAACTGTTTTTTCCTTTGTTCTATTCTCATTGCTTAGCACAGTGCCTGGCAAATAGAAAGTGTTTAATAAATGACTGTTTACTGATTGATTTTCTCTGGAAATATCAGTGGTGCATAGTGGCAGAACCAGGTCTCTCTTCAGCTCCAGACCCAAATCTCCACTCACAAATGGGATATTTCCATTTGGTTTTCTTATTATCTCCTTAAACTCAGTTTATTCACTTCTTTCTTTACTTTGTCTCTTGGTGACCTTGACAGCTTCCATGGATTCAAGGTGACTCCCAGTTATCCAGCTCACACACTACCTCTCTTCTGAACTCCAGGTCTATATTACCTGTAAATATGTGTTAGTATCATTCCTGTGGAATTGATAGTATCTGCCATTTGGTATTTCAATTTCAAGGTATCTAAAGTGAAACTCATTTCACCCCAAACTCCTCCTAGCTTCCATGTTTCTTTTGATTGCTCCACCATCATGTCAGGCATCAAATTCAAAACCTAGGAGTCTTGCATTGTTTTATTTCTCCCTAACTCCCACATCTAATTCTTTGCCAAGATTAGTACTACCTCCACAACATTTCTTACATATATTCCCTTGGAATCCTGAATCCTCTTTCCTGAACTATTACAGGGCTCTTACCTCTCAAATTTATCCTTCACACAGCTTAAACTTTGCAAAAGATTTTACATAATAACTCATTTGATCAGATGCCAAATTAGTATTTTTTTTTGAAGGGAAAAATATTTTATTGGTTCCCATCACTACAATATTATTTATGAATATACAGTGTGATTGCTGATTTGAAATTCTATTCTGGAAAAGGGGATTTTTTTCCCTATAGTTTCCAGTAGCATGTCAAAGTGAATTTTCATGACTGATTTTGGCTCCCCTGAACCACCGCAAAACAATGACAAATATGCCAAATTTAATAAAGGGAGCAGTTGTCAAAAAAGAGAGCCATGTATGGAATAGGAAATAAAAAGAAATCAAAGAAGTAGTAAGTCATAGAAGCATAGAGGTAGAGGTAAAATAATTCACCTAGTTCAATCTTCAGTTTTCAGATGAGAAAATTTATGAAGTCGTGCAGAGCAAACAAAATAGAAATGAAGGAACAATATGAGTGTAACATTGAGCCTTTCTAAGGCTCACTACCCCAATTCCTCATACAGTGGCAGAATCCCTAGAACAGTAATTAATACTAATTTTCAGGTTCTCTGAGGAATCCCAAAGAGATATGCGCTTTGAGAACCCACGAATATGCTTCCCAGTAACATTCAGGCAGTAGACTTAGTTCTTAGCAAATGCAATTACTGAAATGGATGGCATGGACGATAATAAGAAATCATTCCATAGTCATACCCACCCCAAATGTGGACTGTGCTTTCCTACAAATCCAGAAAGTGCATGAGAATAGAAGGGGCACAAACTTAATTAACAACAGTAGTGGGTACATGTTGCCGAGGCAACTCACATCTGAAATTTCAGGACTAAGATTTCAGTTCACAGTGTGACATCAGTGATTGATGAATAACTTTGCTACTTGGGATGGACTTTTTCAGAGACATAACCATAGAACTAAAAGGAGTCTCAGAAGGAATTTAGTTCAACCTCTTTAATTCCAGGTGAGGAAACTGAGGGCAGTGGAGATGAAGAGACAGTCATTGTTTCTATTATTCCATGGACAGATCATAATTCCTATAGCTTTCAAAGGTTTTTGTTTTTTAGTGTGTTGTTGATATTGCACAAATTGTTTCTACTTGAGATTTCTCTTAAGTTTACTAAAATCTCTAAGCCATTATCATGATCATGGTCATGGTCATGGTCATGCATGTTCTGGGGTTTTTGCAGCCTCAACTGATATTGGTCAATCCTTAGAATACGTTTTTCTTGGAGTGGAGGTCAGTGGAAAATATAGGCCAAAGTGTTTCTGAAAAGGAGCTGGTGAATGTATAGAGGTGGCATCTACTGTGTACATCATAAAACGTTATGTCTCCTGCTCATAATCCAAGAAGATTCCCACTTTGTAGAGCTTCCTTGTTAAGGGAATGCCCACCTCAGGGATGGTGGAAGCAAAATACATCTTTTTTCTTAGGCTCAAAAGCCAATATCCATTAGAAGAAGATGGGGAAACTTCTCCAATTCTTTTTACAGAGTCCTTACAAAGACCAACATTCCAAGCAGATCAGTTTCCCACTGTCACCTCCCAATAATGTCTCCCAGACATGAAACTCTGAGTTGCTCTAACAATACCACTTTGATCAGGTCTCTCCACAGTAAGATACAACTTGATCCATGTATTTCTTCCTCTCATTGTTTTCATCTCTGGACAAAATGATTCCAGAAGAGGCAGTTTCAGGATCCAGGCTGATTTCCTCATGGAATTTTCTCTTGATCACATCTCTCGGCTTCCAGTTCCTCATCATGTGAGGGGTGAGCAGCCTGAAGGATTGTGCCACTGTCTCCAGTTGTCGAGTAGGCCGAAGAATCTCCACACACTTCTTAGTGCACTTAGGACATTGAAATGTGGGTGCTGAAGACGTTAAAGTAAATTCATGGATACATCTTGCACAGAAATTGTGACCACATTCTATAGACATGGGACATGTTAAGAAATTGAGGCAGATGGGGCACTTCAGCTCTTCCCAGAGATTTGAAATCAGATGTGAGGCCATAGCTTCTAGTGTTTCTTGTTTGAGCTTTCACCTCTATAGAGCTCCTCCATTTTGCCCAAATTAGTATTCTTAATACACATGTGACCATGTAAGAAATCCTTAATGGCTTTCTACCACCTCTGTGATAAAATATAAAATCTTCAGCTTGTGCTTTAAAGCCTTGCACTTAAAGCCTTCTACCTACCTTTCCAGCCTTATGTATCATATTGTACCCCTTGGACCTCCCCAGACTCATTCTCTGTCTCTCTCACCCTTCTCCTTTTCTCTGTCCCCTGTTCCCCCCCAATCAAACTAGACTGCTGCCTGTTTCTTTTACCTGACCTTCCATCCTCCTATTTAGTTCCTTTGCACAAGGACCTCCCTTCTCCCTCATATTTGACATATACACCTTGTAGACCTAGCTTATGTATCGGCCTTATAGAAAGTTTAGCTTTGTTCCAAGCATGGTTCAGGTGCCACCTGTACAAGGTCTCTCTTGATAGCCCCTCTCGCCCCATTGTTACTAATTCTCTTTCCCTCTTAAAATTCTTTAGTATTTATTTATGTGTACATGTGTTGAGTCAGTCACCACATGTTTATTAAATCCCTGATACAAATCAAGTTGGCTTAGGGCTACTGTATCGCGACACTGTAGAAGATACTTCTTGAAGGCAGCAGTTGTTTCCTTTTGGTCTCTCTATCTCCAGTTCATAGTCCCGTGGGTGACATGTAGTGGTGCTTAATAAATGTGCATGGAATTGAATTAACTTTTCTCTGAAGTCTGTTCTTTCTCACTTACCATTTCCCTCAATGGCACCATTAGCTACGTAGTTTTCTATGTTTTAATCCTTCCTGTTTTCTTTGACTCTTCCTTCTGACTCACTTCTTACCACTTTAAAAGTTGTGTCAGTCTTGTCCCTAACATTTCTCACATGTCTCCCCTCCTGTAGTCCCACAGTCACCACTTCAGTTCCTACTCTTGTCATGAGTCTTGACTATTACTGGACTACTACTGTGGTAATACCTTTGCAGTATTTCTTCTGGACTTTGTTCTCTAGTTCCTAATTTGTCGTTTACAATGCCGTCAAACTAATCTCCCTCATACATAGATCCAATTAGGTCACTGCTCTTTTCAAAACACTGACATAGCATCTTCTTGCCTACTGAATTATGTTCATAGTTACTTAAATGGCAGCATCCTCTTGATCTCATTCTTCTGTCCTCTAAATACTCTGTGATCCAGTCAAACTAGACCAGACCAGACTGCTCCGTGCCCTCCATAACCAGTGTTTTCCTACCTCTTGTGCTCCTTCTGTTCTTCCCCTATTTATCTTACTTGTGCGAACACAGTCCTGTGAGTAGATGCAGCTTGCTGAATGGGGACCCAGCTAGCTGGGTAACTCAACTCCTCCTCTCCTGTCTGTCTCCCCCTCCCCTTCCTTCTCCTCTCCAAAGGACAGTAAATTTGGATGGCCAAAAGATGCCCAATTGACTTGGGTTTTACTGGTCCCTTCCCTCCCCTCCCTTCGTGTCCTGTCTTGTCCTGTCCTCTCCCAAAACCTTACTAGGACGCCCATGGGCCCCTGCCTAAGGGCTCCTCTTGACCCTCCTAGCTTTAGAGTGATTATCAATAGTAACTATTACTGTTTCCCATCCAGCCTGATGTCAAGAGGCCATACCCTGGCTACTTCTTAAACAGGCCTATTCAGTGAATGAGCATTGCCTCACCCTAAGTGAGTACCTGCAAAGACCTTGACCTAACAGGCCCAAGGTCTCCCAGTGCATCCTGGGTCATCTCAAGTCATCCTGATAAATATCTGGTCACTGGATTCAGATGGCTGTGGCGGAGAAGTGAGGCTGGTGGCCTGTACAGCCCTCCCTCACTCAAAACAAAATCAAGTGCAAGTCATGTCATCATTTCTCTGATGGCATGGTCTTCTTTGGCAGTGAAGGACGAACACAATCTTACCTGCTGTTCATCATGTAACAGCATGTAAATCAGTAGCACATATGCATGCTTTTTGAATTGTTTTAGGTTTTTATTTTAAAAGTTTTGATTTAACTTTTTAAAAGTTTTTTTTTTGACACCACAATCACTTCCCAATAAGGGATTCCCCAGTAAGTACCTCCTTTTACTTAAAGAAAAAGATTTAAGCAGAATTGTCTGATATAGAAACCAGTAGGAGAATATGTCTATCTGTATGAACACTTTTGTCTTTTTTCTTATTCAATGGTGAACAGTGTTTCCTGTTCTGAATTTGTGATAAACTATTTCTAAAGTATTTATAGTATATTAATAAAGCATACTATTAATTAAATTTAATCTAGAAATGGATTGCCATTTATCTGTGGGTGGATACTTGTGGTAAATTTGGGGGAGAACTTGTATAAATGCTATAGTTGCATAGAATGGGCAGGCATGGAAAGCGACCTCCTGAATTGATTGAATGACAGCTTCATTTGAGTATTTGAGTATATTATTGGGTAATTAGAAGACAGTTTTGACCATTTTCAGTACCATCAGTAAATATCATATGATGCTTCTTTCTAGATAAAATTTGATGCTGGAGTCCTTCTCCTTAGTACACATCGCCTCATTTGGAGAGATCAGAAAAATCATGTAAGTTTACATTTTTTGCATTTTACATTTTTCCTCTCTGAAACCTTTTTTCCCCTGGGGAAGGGGTGAGGAACCTGCAGCCTTGATACATGTGGCCCTCTAGGTCCTCAAGGGTGGCCTAGTGGCCTTGAGGCCACAGGTTACCAATCCCTGAAAGTATATAGAGATATATTAATATTTATTCTTCTTTAGCCTGTTGGGGTCACATCTCATATGACATTCCTGAGAGAATTAAGTAAGAGAGAGGCTGACACAGAATTTTGTTGCCTACTCTTACTTGCTTCATCAACTCCAGAAGAGTCTGAACTCGTTGGATGTTTTGTAGAAACTGGGAGGAATCATGGGAACTCTCTGATTCTTCACAGTGGTAATAACCCTCTACTGAAACAGGATTGCCTCTGGATACATTACCAAGTACGTACCATACACAGCATTACCATGGTTATGGTAGGATAAATTCCCGTAGGTAATGAGAATGAGATCGATAAAAGAAGGCCTTTTGTAATAACCTCAAGGGAGTATAAATTGCATTCCTTCCCTCTACTATTGGGAGACCTATTGGTCTTAGGATCAGAACATCCTTTGTCTAGTTCTGGGCTTGCTACAGAGGTGCTGAATCAATGCCTCTTAATTGATTGATTGATTGGCACTTATCTAACCAGATGACGGAGACAAGCCACTTGCCTTCTCTGACCCTCTGTTTCTTCATTTGTAAATGGGAATAAAAATGCTTGCAATACCTACATAGTAGGATAATTATAAGGAACGTACTTTGTAACCCTTAAAGTACTGTACAGATTTGAGTTAACCCAGCAAGATTAGAAATTTGTCCATTTTTAAAGACTTGGACAGAGTGATTCTGAGTTTTATGTAATACCTTAATCTGAGGAGCTTAAAAAACTTCATGGACATCAGGCCAAGTACTGGTAAGATAAGCTGTTTTTTGGGAGTATTACAAAGAACAGGATATATTGAAGCCCTCTGATACTACTGTGCTCTGAAATAGAAGCAGGTGACCAATTTACAGTTATGGACTTTAAAAATTCTTCGATTTTTCAAACTGCCTTTATATTCTTTTGGCAGAGGTTGATTTACCAGTATCAGTTAACCTCAAAGTATTCTATGAAGAACTTTAAGCCAGGCCACTCAAGGATCATTTAAAAGAACCCATGATGGTTACCCTGAAGAAAAGACTTAAAATGGAATTTGAACAAGTGGCACAAATAGGTTGAAGTTAAGAAAGGCATATTTTGTTTCTCTGAAAAGAAAAATTTTCTAATGATTAGAGTTTTTCTAAAGCTTAAAGGGCTGCCTTGGAAATTAGGGAATTCTCTATTAGTCATTCAATCAACAGGTTTTACTTATCTACCAGGCACTGATTATAGTAGTCACTGGGGAGACAAATCCAAAGAATGAAACCTAGTCACAGAGGGCTTGCAATCTACTAGACAGACAGCAATGATAAATAAGTAGAAAAGGAAACAGAAATAAATATGAAGTAATCGGGCCAAGGTAGTTTGAGAGTGAGGCTACTAGTGGGAGTATCAGGAAAGGTTTCATGTAGGAGACAGTGCTTGAGCTGCCCCTTACAGACAAAGAAGGATTCTGTGAGGCAGTGGTGAGGAAGGAGCACATTTCAGGCACAGGCAATGACCAGTGAAGCCCGCAGAAGAGAGATGGAGTGTCCTATATGAGGGGCAGGGACAGGGTTGAATTATAAAATTTAAGTGGGTAGATAGTCCTAAGGTAGAAAGATAGATGGAAGCCACGTTATGTAGGGCTTTGAAAACTAAACAGAGGAGTTTTTTTTTTTTTATTCTAGAGGTAACAAGAAGCCACTGGAGCCGAGTAAGCGGAGTAATCATATGGTCACATTTTTGTCAGTAGTGTGTAGGTTAGGATAGACTACAGTGAAGGGAGACTTGAGACAGGGAGGCTAGTTGGGACTTACTATTGCAGTGATCTAAGTGAGAGATGATGAGAGCCTGAGCTAATGTGGTGGTTGTATAATAAAGATAAATGGTCGGGTGTGAGATACATGAAGGTGGAATTGGCAAAATTTGGCAACTTATATATGGAAGGTAAAGGAGAATGAGGAGTTCAGGTTAATGCCATTAATATAAACCTGGGACACTGTAAGGATAAAGTATCTCAGACAGACTTGAAAGAGAGACAGTTTAGGAGAAATAATAATGAGTTTGATTTTGGACATGTTGAATTTAAAATACTTTTGGGGTATGAGTTCGAAATGCGTAGAAGGCAGTTAAAAATGTAGAACTGAAGCCTGGAAGAGATCTGGGCTGGATATATAAATCTGGGATTATCTGCATAGAGAAGATAGTTAAATTCATGGAATCTAATGAGGATGCTAAGGAAAAAGATAAGGGAGGAAAGAATCTTGGGAAACACCCACAATTAGGGGGCATAATATAGATTATGAGCTAGCAAAGGAGACTAGGAAAGATTGGTCACATAGGAGGGGAACAAGGAAACAACAAGAAAAACCTAGAGAGGAGAGGGTATTTAGGACAAGAGGGTGACAGCAGGGTCAAATGCAGTAGATTAGTCTAGAAAGACCAGGACTGAGAAAAAAACTCCATCATTTTTGGTAACTAAGAGATCATTGGCCATTTCAGAGAGAGCAGCGATGGTACCTGAGGTCATGTTGCAAAAGACTGAGGAGTGAGAAAGTGGAGGCAGACAGTGTAGACAAATTTTTCGTAGAGTTTGACTAAGAAAGAGAGGAGATATAACCATAGGATGGAAGTGGAAGTGGAAGTGGAAGATGGTTAAGAATGGAGAAGGCTTGAACGTATTTGGAAGCTGTAGGTAAGGAACTAGCTGATGGGGAAAGTTTGCAGATTCAAGAATGGGGATGGTTAAGGATGCAGCTGTTGGAAAAGATGGAGAGGATCAGGAGCACATAGATTTACAAGAGAACGGTCATCACTTGGTCAAAAGTTGGACAGTGGGAGATGACATTAAGCGGTTTTGAGATAATCTGAAGAATGAACTTACTTTGGATGGTCTCTGTTTTCTTAGTTTTGCAGGGGATTTAGGAACTATTTAGGAATAGCTTTTCTGGTTAATGAGATAATAAATCAGTTAGTGAAGAATAGAAGGATTGTCTTGGTGCACTTCGGGCCCTTACGTTGCACCACCTTCCAGCGGAGGTTACATATTAACTTTTTGAGGATGTTCTCAGGTGTAGATTAGATGACCTTTGCAGTTCCTTACAACTCTAAGATTCCCTGATGTGTTTTGTATTCCCGAAAGCCATTTGACTCTTCTTATTCTAAGGTACGTTATTCAGATTGTGGCTTACTCATTCTCTCCTGTTTTCTTTGGTTGTTTGCATTTTCTCACTTGGGGGCCAGGTAAAAGAGAAGATGTTAAATTGTTAGTTAAATTTGCTTTGGTGATTATAAAATTTTACTTATTTTTATTACTACTTAAGGTGTGGTAGGAGTTGTTTTTGTTTTTGTTTTTTTTTTTAGTATCGTAGGGATGCTTAATGACCAGAGAGGCTTTCTGTTCATCTGGTTTCTCATCCTTGCTCCTTTACTGGTCTACCTTCTGTTCTGGCATTGTGTGTCCTTGATAATTCAAAACATACTCATGCCCACCATGGGTCTTTAACTCTTTGGGTTGGTGTACAAGAGGACAGCCAGGCAGCATCAGAGCCTTCTTATTGAAATAGATGGACTTAAGCAGGAGTGAGAAGTTTGCTGGTTAAAAACTCTCAAAAATGTTTAGTGAGGATGTTAACATTAACCATCAAGAACTGGTTTTATTCATCATTGATTTCTCCTTGTTCTGAACTTCTGTAAGTCTTGTCTCTACCCCTCACCTTGCTATTTAATCCTTACTTCCTTCTTTTGTTACCTATTTGTTTTATGGTCCTTGTCAGAGGAGTGGAACTAATATAGAGCCTACATCCCTTCACTCCATCTTCACTACCCTCAGGTTTTCTTGGTTCTTTTCTATTGTCTTTATGTTCTATAGTTATACCATTTTTCTGTGTTGGGGACTTAGGTTTTTGTGAATCATTTTTTGTATAAATCAGATAAAATTAGTCTTGAGTCTGAAGGAACTAGCCTAAGGAGCTACTTTGGTAACTTCCCCTGTCATCACCTAAGGGAACACAGCAGGTTTCTGCTTTGTCTTTGGGTTGGTCTCTCCCTCCCTCCACAGAGTCCTTATCAGAGTGTAGCTGGTAACATTGCCGAGGTGGCCCAGAGTAGCTGCTGTATGAATGTTCATTGGACACTGAGTACTGACTACTTCAAAGCAGAGCACCCAGACAAATCTCACACTCTTTTATCTTGTGTTGATTATACCGTAGGAATGTTGCATTGCTATTCCTCTTTCCCAAATTGTATTCATTGAAGAGCAAGCTGCTGGTATTGGAAAAAGGTAAGGTTTTATGTGATCCTATTTGTTGAATATGTTTTTTGTTAAGTTTCTCTCCTTGATTGATTTCATGTTATGGCATCATGAATTGCAGCTAGTTGATTCAGTGGCTAGACTGGGAACAAGAAGACTGGAGTACAAATCCACCTTCACACTCCTCCATCTGCCTCAGTTTCCTCATCTGTAAAATGGAGATTATAATAGCTTTTGCCTTCCCGGGTGTTGTGAGGTTCAAAAGAGATATGTGTAAAATGCTTTGCTGACCTTAAAGTGGTATATAAATGCTAGCCATTTTGGTTCTGTATAAATTAGCTACCTGACATTGGTTGGGGGGTCCTGAATATGCTATTTTTCTATACTTGCCTTCTTGACGTGAAATAATGTCTCAAAGTATCTTAGAGTTTATGTATAAGCTATAAAAGTACATAAGGAAAAATGGTAACTTAAATGTCTTCTCTTTGGAGCTGATTATAATGTTTACTTCTCATTATTTGTTCCTTAGGCTATTATATTATGTTATTGGTTCAGGTAACTTCAAATGACCAAATGCACCCAATATCAATAAGTTTGGATTCTGTTATTTGAAAACATGATCTGGAGGAACCCCTGACTTCCCAGTTCTTCAGCCTGCTCATTTCCCATCACCTACTTAACCTCCATTCCACCTCCGATAAATAAAGAGCTGGACATATCCTTGACCTTGCCGTCACCCACAAGTATTCATTCCACCTGCATATTTTTTATCAGATCATAATCTTTTATCGTGCTCTCTTTCTGCCTGTCTTATAACCCTTAACTCTCTTCTTTGTCATCATTATGACCTCTATTCCCTTCATTCCTATTTGTGTCCTCCTGAATGAAACTGGGGAAAATCATGAAGCTGTGCTGACTGAATGCACTACCCATTTATGTTACATATTCTTGGCCCGCACTGCAACAAGCATCCTTTTATATCTCCCTAATGTAGTAACTATCCGCTCTCTGCAGTGACTTTTCCAGACCTGTTCATCCCTCCTTAAACCTCTTGTAGCTTCCCCTCCTCCTCCTCCCTCTCAGCTGAAGATGGCCTCATACTTCCAGAAAAAATTGAAGCCTGATACTTTGAATGCTCTCTTCCCTTTTGTTCTTCATCTCAGATATCTTACCCCACTCTCTTGCTCTTTTCCAATTTCTCACATGAGGAGATGCCAGGCAAACGAAGTGGCAACCTCTCCTTCTGCCTTTTTGAGCAGATCATCATGCCCACCCTCTCATTCATCTGGTGGTTGCCTCTGTAGTGCTGACGCACATGCCCCTATCTCCCCCATCATTAAAACACTCCCTCACTGCAATCATCCTCACAAGCCATCATCCTCATTTCTTTTCCTTTTCATGCTTAAATTCCTTGTGAGAGTCCCTTCACTTCCTGTCTGCACTCTGACTTTGGACCTCAGCATTCGTTTCAGACTTCTCTCCATATACTTACCACATCTAAACTGGGCTGTTCTCAGTCCTTTTCCTCCTGGACCTCTGCAACCTCTGATGCCATCTTTTCCTGGATACTTTGTCCTCTCTACATTCTCAGAATACTGCTTTCTCTTGCTTCTCTGGCTGTCTGTCTGAACGCTCCTCAGTCTCTCTTGTTGTCTTTATCCAGGTTTGCCCCTTTAACCACTGACTGTGGGAGTCTCCCAGGTCCTATCATGGATCCTCTTCTCTGTTCCTTCTCTTCTGTTTCATCTGATGGTGTTTCTTCATCTTCTATGGATTCAGTTAGCCTCTCTTTGCAGATGACTATCAGATCTACCTACCCTGACACTCACCTGACCTCCATTCTCACATCACCAACTGCCTATTAGACATCTTGAACTGTATATCCCATAGACATTTCAAATGCAGCATGTTCAAAACAACTTTTTCCCCAAATCCTCTCCACTTCTGAATTTCCCTATTACTCTCTAGTGTACTGTGAGATTCCTAGTATCCAGGTTCACAGCCTAAGTGTCATCCTTGATCCTCATTCATCCCTCCCCCTATATCTAGCCTGTTGGCAAGGCTTTTCTCTACCATCACATCATCTTTTATTTTAGTTTCCTTCTCTCTCCTCTCACAGCCTTCCCCTGGGTACAAACCCTCATCATGTCGCACCCAGACTATTGCCAAAGCTTCCTTGTTCATCTCCCTGCCCTTGCTGTCTCCTTACTCTAAACCATCCTCCACTCAGTAGCCTAACTGGTCTTCCTAAAACCAGATCTGACCATTTAACTCCCTCCCCAAGCCTGACTCACTCACAGAGCTGAAATGATTCTCTACTGCCTCCAGAATCCATTATGAAATCTTCTGTTTAGCATTTAAAGCCCTTCATAACCTGCCCCTAGATCTCAGAGATTCAGACCATTAGATAATAAGGGCTCTCGCTGGTGTCTGTTTGGGACCTCAGAGGCCCTGACCCCTGGGATTTCTTGGTTCAAGTGCTGCAACACTGCTTTGGTCACTGCCTGTCACACTACACTCCCTGGATGTCCATGGTCTCTTCTCAGGGCTTTCTCAAAGGAATCATGTGCTCTTGCTGCCTGCAGACATGGAGCCATGCAGGCTAGATCTGTCCCTATCCATCTTTGGTCGTGCTGGGAGTCTTCTCTGTCCTGACATTGGCTTTGTTTGCAGCCTTCTTTCCTATTATGTTTGTATGGTTCTGAGGTGGAAGAAATCATCTTGCAGTTTAGTTTGTGGATTTCTTGACACTCTTCAGACACTATTCTGTGTGTGGTGACGATAGGACAGTTGGGTAGGGTAGTCCGCCTTTTGTTTTGGGCCAGAAGCCTGGGAGAAAGATTATGTTGTAGAATGGTTCTGTACACCTAACCTTTAGCATTTTGTAATTCTTGCTTATCGCTCCTCTCCTTGCGTAATGAAATGATAAAGTGTGTGTTGTATACTGATGTCAAATTGCTTGCCTTCTCAGTGAGGGAGGGAAAGGGCAGGGAACGAATTTGGAACTCAAAATTTGTAAAAGAACATTAAAATTGTTTTTGCATGTAAATTGGGAAAAATATTAAGTTAATAAAAAGAGAAAAATTGTATGTGAAGAGGTCTTGAGGTTAAAGAATTATCCTTCTTCCATGTTGCAAGGAAAGCCAAACCAGACTGATTTCTTTGCCCTTTATATCCCCAATGAAGGGCAAAAAAATCAGTCATTCCCCCATGTTAAATGCTGAACTGTTTTCTTTAGCCTAACGCGTATGGTTTCTTCAGGTCCACCATTCAGGTTGTCTAGTTTCTCTCCCCTGCTCCTCCTCGTGGCTTTTGGCACGTCCCACAGCTACAGCAGGAGATGGTTTGCACAGTCACTTTTTAGAAACTGCTAATGCTTTTTTCTACTCAGAGCCAGTTTAGCCCTGATTCCTGTGGCTGTGGTTTTGGTGCCTTGCTAGATGAATGGTTTCAGATTGTAACTACAATTGTTCTTGCCTGGTTTTTTCTTTCTAGTTTTCCTTAATACTAAGAATAATTATGTCTAGTCCAAATAAATAATCACAACATTAACATATAGGGCTTTAAAAGTTGCAGTCCGCTTTGCACATGTTAACTTATGTGATCATTGTGGTAACTATGTGAGGTACTTGGTACAGGTGCTATATTTCCTTTTTGTAGATGAGAAAACCAAGAATTGTAGAGATTAAATGAATTGCCCAGAGTGCCAGAATATTTTACATGGTTTTCATTGACACCACTAAAATGTTTGATACTCCAAGTAGGCTCGCAGTATGATGTTTACTCAATAAATTCAGTTGCCTGGTGTTATTCAGACTTTATGGGTAATTGCGTAGACAGGATCTGGTTCAATTATCATGTCCATTAGAGGAGTGGTTGCACAATTGCGCCGTTTTTAGTCAACTATTCTTTTAAAAAAGGATTATAATTTAGAACATCAAAAGATCTCTGATTTTTGCAATGGGTTCCACCAAAAGATTATAGTTCCTCCATGCCTTAAACAATTTCATGGATTGCCCTGACTCAAAAAATTCATCATCCTTTTGGTAATGTGGTTCTCCATGCTTTATTGGATTGGGAACCAGCAGAAATGAAGTCTTTTTAAAGGCTTACACTTGACGTTTCCCAGCTTGCCTGTAGGAAGGACCTGTCAGAGCTTGTTCTGTGCTGGCCTAACCTTTGGGAGCCCAGGGTTCCCTCTGTGTCTGGGTGGAGCATTGGAACAGGACTTTATTGACGGATAAAGGAATTATGAGGGCTGTCAACTAGATGTGTGGATCACTTCCCTGATCATTGTGAGCCACTTTTTGGTGGTCTTTCTTAACAGCAAAGAGAAATATTGTTTCCAGAGTTGTTTTTGTTATGAAGTATCTTTCTACACATCATGTTGTTGATAAAGTAGGGTTTTCCCATAAGTGATGGTGTAAAATATTAGTTTTGGATGTATTTTAATAAAATGTCAGGGGCTGGTTTTATACAGATAAGTTCCCATTAATGAAATCAGTGTGTTTCCATTTAGCTAAGGTAGTGTGTTTTGGCAGAAGTTAAAGGTAATTTTGTAATCTCTAGGGATGATTTTACACATGGAAAGCCCTGAATAAGCACCACCTAAAGTATAGCGACCTCACTTTGACTTTTCTAAAAATGTCATATTTAATTTATAGATTATAGCCAGTTTCTTGGAATCTTTTGATTTTTATGCAGTAAGTTTTAGTTTGAATGTCATTTTTATCTGCTCATTAACACTGAGCTTATAGTCACCTTTTCTCTTGGGGTTTTCCTGTACTGAACTTTTGTAAGAACTGATGTGAAATGTGCTCAGTGTTAGTCAAAATAGAATTGGAGGTATTATTAAAGGCAGTGGCATATTTAATGGGTGTTCTTTCTTTAGTGCCAAAATAGTGATTCATCTTCACCCAGCTTCTTCCAACAAAGAGCCTGGCCCTTTCCAAAGCAGCAAGAGCTCCTATATCAAACTTTCTTTCAAAGAGCATGGCCAGATTGAGGTAAGTGCTTGTAGATATAAGTTTGATTAGAAGTACACGTCATTGTCTTGGATGTCAGTGTCTCTTACATGTTGGAATTTAACATTGCACAGTGTGCCATCCCCTTTCATGATTGCCTTAAATGTCTTCTATATTGCTTTTACACTGATAAGAATTATCCATATCACTACATTGTCGTGTGACAAAGACCAGGTAACAATAGTAACAACCAGTGCTTATAAGTCGTCTTAGGGTTTAGAGCAGCGTTTCTTGGATACGCTTTGCTTGTGGCACATTGTTCTTTTCTGTGCAGAATTGCACACCGCCACGAGTCTGTCTTGACTCCACTCCATTCTCCATGGTCTGACCACGTTATCTCCCCTGCCCAGTAAATTCCAGTGACTCCTGCTACCTTCATGATCAAATGTAAGATCCTCTGTTTGGCGTTCAAAGTGTTTTATGACCTGCTCCCCACCTCCCAACCTTGTCATTCTTATACCTTACACATATACCCAGAGGCAGCTAGATAGCTCAGTGGATAGTGCCAGGCATGGAGTCAGATGTCTAATCTAGCCTCACACACTTACTAGCTGTATAACCCTGGGCAAATCACTTAACCCTGTTTGCCTCAGTCTCCTCATCTGTAAAATGAGCTGGAGAAGAAAATGGCAAACCACTCTACTGTCTTTGCCAGGAAAACCCCAAATGGGGTCACAAAGAGTCCAACACAACTGAAAAATGACTGAACAGCATGCACCTTCTCCCCCTGCTCCAAAAAACATACTCTTTGATCTAATGACATTGACTGTTCCTCAAAGACACTCTTATCTCTTGAGTCAGGACATTTTCACTGGCTACCCCCTATGCCTGGAACGTTCTTCCCTTCTCAGCTCTGCCTTCTGACTTTCAAGTCCTAACTAAAACCCTACTTTCTACGGGAAGCCTTTCCTGATCCCTTTTAATGCAGATGCCTTTCCTCAGTTAATTACAAGTTATTATGTGTGTAGTTTGTACATAGTTCTTTGTATGTTGTTTTCCCCCAATAGATTGTGAGCACCTTGAGAACCAAGTTTGAACCTCAGTTTTTCGTCTGTCGAGTTCAGCCTCTTTGGCCTATTACCCTCTTAGCCTTAAACTCAGGATAAATTATAGGTCAGAACTAGATAAAAGTGCATGTCCTTTATTGCCACCAGATCTCTGAAATAATAGATTTCATCAGGTTAAGGCTGTGGTGAAAGTGGGGGCATGAAGCAGTGATGGTCAAAAAGCGGGGGCTGGAGGTTGCTAATTTCTTTCTATTATGCTTTAGTTTGCTATTAAAAAGTGCTAAAAGTTGTAATTGGCACAATAAGTAGTGAGTTGAAGAGGCATCAGGGAAGGACATAGTGTGGGAAAGAGTAGAGTGGAAAACCTTTCTAATGTCTTGGTGAAAGGACCATTACTATAAGGAGATAAAGATATACACCCCTTCAGGCATGTGGGGCTAGATTGGTACACATACATATACACACATGTCTGCATGCACACTCACCTAGAGCTCATTGACAGACTGGTTCTCAAGAGCACAGTTCACAGCTTCTGGAGAAGCAGTTATTCTCGAGGGCTTCACCAAAATGTCTTTCTTGACTAACCCCCACCCAGACATACTGATTTCTTGACTTTTTGTTCTTGGTGTTTAGCATTCTTAGTTTCTACTACATCGATGTATAATTGTTGGTGTGTTGCTTTAGGAGCATTAACAGGTCATTTTGCATTTGTTTTATTTCTCTGCCTATCTTTTTATGCCCTTTTTTTGGTTATCTCTTTAGAGCACCCAGTGCACAGTAGATAACTAAGTAAATATTTAGTGATTGAAGTCATTAGTGTAGCTAAAAGTCACCATCTCCTTTTTGCAAAAATAGGAATGTGGGATTCCTGATTCCTGCCTTCATATTTTACCTAGATACATTATCTTTAATTCCTTTTTTGAAAAATAACTGTACATTATTTCTGATGTTACATTCACTTTAATACAAACTACACCATAGGCAAATGAAATGTTATTTGTAAACTCTCTCTGTAATTTGGGACATTTTTGTTGAGACCTTGTATAAGCAGCTGGTTCCTCTTTCTGCTGGTGCCTTCAGAAAACAGTTGTTTTTGAGAGCATCATGCAGAGTGACTGAAGTAATGTTTAGCTATTGTAAGAGTGAAGAGATTTTGAATAATGTCATAGAAAGGTTCTACAGATTGATGATCTTAACTTTACTTATTTACACAGTTTTATAGGCGTTTATCGGAAGAAATGACTCACAGAAGATGGGAGAATATGCCAGTGTCCCAACTAATGCAAAGGAAGAGTGGACAAGAGGTATTTTTTACACTCTAATTTTATATTTTTCTGTATAATCACGGAAGGAATAATATGTATTATAAACAAAACTTTCCAAGAACAAAGACATTTTGATTACCAGTTAACTCTGACAGAGCATCATTTCATTTCTTCCAAATGATTCATGATAAAAAGTACAGTTATATGTTGCTTAATGGAAATAGACAACTTTATTTTATTTTTAAAAATGGATTTTTTATTGATGCCTATTGAAGAGATTACTTCAGAAGGAATCCTATATAGGAGGGAATTTGTCAATTTCTAAATTAATCGCTGATTACATAGAGATATTCATATTTGAAAACTGCTTCTGTAACTATTGCAGTGGCAGAAGGCAGAGCTGGCAGGTTGAGGTCCAGGGAGACTTCCATAAAAATCTAGTTTATACTGTACTCTCAGTTCAGCTAATGATATTAATAATAACTAACCACTGACATTTATATGGCATTTTGGCTTGAGTGTTTTCATATTATTTCTTTTAATCCTCATAACAGTCTTGTGAGGTAGATATTATGGGTATTTTCTGGATGGGGAAACTGGCTCAGAGAGTGACTTGTTCATGGTGACAAGCTAGTTTTGGAGGTGGATTTTGAAATCTTCCTGACTTCCACTCTAGCATTCTTCTGAGGATACCACACTCAACAAAGAGTTACAAGTAACAGAAACATGAGGGGAAAGTAGGAAGTGTTGATAATGTATCTAAAAATATATGGATACATTTATGCATTTGTTTATATCTAGTTTTTTTTCTCCAAGGATTTAGAGAGTACTGCTATTGAGCCATCTGATAAGGGGATGTTTTGAAAGGAAGCTGGACGAAAGAATACACTCTGTTGACAGCCTCATTCATGATTTTACTTTGGTTCTTTGTAGACCCTTTTCCTCTACTGAAAACAGTGTGGTGGGTGAAAAAGGTCTGAAATTTCCTTCCTGAATCCTGCGTGTTTTTTTTTCAGCCGGGAAGAATAAGGGCCGTTGGAATTGTAGGAATTGAAAGGAAGCTAGAAGAAAAGAGAAAAGAAACAGACAAAAACATTTCCGAGGTAACTATTGCTCTCCTTCCAGGTTGCCTTTTCCTTTGAGCTTCTGTGCATTCATTATTGTTTTTAGATACAGCTGTGATTCATTTTATAGTGTAGATTGCCGTGTAGGTGCATAAAGTCACATCAGCTTTTAATGCATCGCTTTATCTTAGATAGGTGTGATTTAACCAAACACGTTTTTCAGAAAGATGTTAAAAGGAAGACAGATCTGCTCCTTTTGAAGTTTTAACTTTACTGGTTAGAGATGTGCTTTTGAGTAGAAAGTTTCAAGCATTAATTCTTCTTTCAGGTTAGTTGACTTAACTTAGAGGAAATATTCCATTACTAACCCTGACAGCATGTCTCACAAGTATGAGTTGTTGGTAGTGGGAGCTACCAAACAAGAAATGTCTGAATAGAGGGCCATCATATCGAAGAAACCATAGAAAGAAAATTTTAGGTAGAAGCTTAGCTAATAAAGCTAAACATGCATTAAGTTATATGCTTAGTTGATAGAGCTAAGGTAATTTGTAGTTTTCCACATTTAATATAGACATATGATCTATGATTCCTGTGTGATAGTTAAAAGAAATCTCTAATAGTTTCTGAACAAATTAGTTCCATTTTCAGCTGATACTTCTGGAAGTCACTAAAAGTATATATCATTAAAATGTCAAAATCTAAAATAATGAAACAGCTCACAAAAATTGTTTAGCATATGCCCTATAATTCTAAAGTTAGATAGTGGTTAGTAGTTACTTAACATATGGATAAAATCTCAATATTCAATTTGTGGTTAAATCTGAAAAAAAGATTATCTAATACATTTTGTACTTCATTTTATACTACCCTGAGTCCATTGTGACTGACTTCCTGGGACTATCCAAATTATCTTGTTTTGAACTTTGTTGTGTTGAATATTAGGAATAAGTGAACCCTTTGTTCAGACTTGGAAATTATTTATTATACTGAGATTTCCTTTTGTTAGGTTTACTTTTGTGTCTTAATATTATCTCATAGTTTTCAAACAAATACCAAAATTGGAAAGGTATAGTAAGGATGTTATTGGCATCTGGACTTAGAGGGTAGTTGCTCAGTCTGATGCTGTCATCCTTAAACAGACTGTATGCCGTTGACTCTTTGGAGGCCTGCTGCTAAGCATTACCTTTGTGCACCACATAATGGTTTTTCCACAACACATCTACTCCTCCTTCTGTGTGATTTTTGCGCTGTTGTTCTATGAATCCTATATGGAGAATCTTCCAAAATGTCCAGAATTCTACTTATCCTTTTGCTGTTTTGCAGTACGTATATACTGCTGGGCTTATCTCTCTGTTATGTTTCATTTCGGAATATGGCTTGCCCACCTGCTCTACCTCAATTTTAAATATGCTTAATAATATTAGTGGTAATAGCATTTTTATAGTGTTTTAAGGTTTGCAAAGCACTTTACATATGTTAATTTAATTTGATCACTACAACAATCTCATGGGGTACCTGCTATTATTTTCTCCATTTTACATGAATAGATTGAGGCAGTGCAATTAAATACATTTTCCTAAGGACATTCAGGTAATAAATGTCTGAGGCTAGATTTGAATTTAGGTCTCCATGACTCCAAGTCCTGTGCTCTATGCACTGTGCCTCTTAGCTCCATGGTTTTATTTTTTTTAATAGCACATATGAATGAAAATTACAATGAATTCTATGCCTTACTTCGTTTTAAAGGAACCTGCCAGCTAGAAAAATTTCAATCCAGTTGTAGGTAACATTGATTTCTGTACCTGGACTCTTTATGACTTTTTTGAAATTTTCCATGGTGCTCTTGAAGGAAATTTCTAATAATGAATAAAGGGTAGAAGATACAGATTTTATTTTATTCATGCTGATTCCACTGATTAACTTTTTGTGTCTTAGGTTGGGAAGTCAGTTTATTAAAATATGTATTTATTGAGCAAGTCCTATGTTATGGAACTTGGCAGGGGAGGTGAAGGTAAATAAAACACAATTCCTGCCCTTGTAGGGAGATTTAGACTTATATACAAATAAATATGATATAAAATAGAATGTGAAAGTGAAGAAGAGGTGCAGGGTACCATGAGAATTTATAGGAAGGAGGAATTTTAATTCAGGGAGGACCAAGGAAGGCTAACGGCATTTGAATTGAGCCTTGAAAATGAATAGGATTATAACTGGCAGAGATGTGGGAGAAGGCATTCCAGGCACAGAGGAGCTCTGTAGCTCTGATACAGAGATATTCAGATCTGGAAACTGAAAGAAAGATGCTTTTTCATTAGCATATTCTTTATGTTGGCATCAATAGGCCCCTTGGTAGGCAAGTCACTTTCAAACAGATTGTCTTCAAGCCCACTAAGAGCAGCTAGATTTTATAATCACATCATTGCTTGTAGCAACAGATTCACCAAGAAGTCCTTGTCAAATTCCCTATTTCTAAGATTCTTTATGGTCTCTCTCTCTCATTAAAGATCTTTTTGAATAGATGAAGTATGATGTTCCTGCTCTGTGCCAGGCCTGTGCTAGATGTTGGGGGTACAAGTACAGTAAATATGATACTCTGTTTGCAAAGAATTCCACTCCTAGAATTCCACCTTGGCTCCCCAGGAATATTTACACATATGCTATATAGGGCATTATATTAATCCATCTAGAACAACATCTTCTGAAAAAGAAGGTATCTTAGGAAATGTGATTCCTTGTCAGTGTCCAGGTTTTAGAGATTCTGTTATAGCCCAATATTAAAAGCAAAAATAGGAAAGATTTTATTTAAATGACTTAATATTTTGGATCATTTTTGTCTTCTGTTGGTGGTGGAATCTTTTGGATTCAATCATAAAGTTTATAATGGTAACGATGGTGGTAATACTTTATTTATGTAAAATAGTTTATAGACTGCTTTCAGGTACATATTCTCATTCATTCCTCACAATAACCCTAGAATGAGACTGGGGCAGGTATTATGATTCACCTATATATAGTTGTAGAAATTGAGGCATTCTTCCTTCGAGGAAATCAGAATAAGGATAAGTGACTTGCCCAGAGCTAATGTGATAAATTTGAGATTGGCCTCAGGTCTTTTAGCTCTTATTTCAGCCTTCGTTTTACTACACTGTGTTGCCTTGGCTTGCAATTCATGTTCCTCAGATACTTCTGACTTTGTGACCGTGGACAAGTCACTTAATCTTTCAGTGTCCACTTTCAAATGTCAAAGACTGTATGTACATTCATGAATAGTTACAAACCCACATGGATAAGAGGAAATTACTCACTGGAACTGCCCTAAACCCATGAAATCACAAGTACAGACCAAATCTCTCCCCATTCTCTCCTTCTCCCAGAAAAGACAAAACAAAAAATAAATAAACTGGAAAATCAGGTTACAGTGGATAGTTAGCATGATTGAGTGGGTAAATTGCTTTTACCTGAATGTGTGGTAAAGTTCTCTCACTCACTTTAAAGGAGAAGTGACTTTAAATAATGAAAGGAATGAGGGAGCAGAAACCAAGAAGCTTTCATTTTGTATTTTCATAACTACTTTAAATAATTTAAGTATTTACAAAAAAAATACCTTACAGCAACTTGAAATCTGTTTTTGGTGAATAATGGCTGAGGGAAAGAGAACTGAAGGCTTTGTTGGAGGACCTCAAGTCCAATTTCAGCTCTCCCATTTGCTCTGGGACCTTGGACAGACCATTTCAGTTCATTCAATTTTGGGGCCTTAATTTCCTCAGCTCTAAAAATTGGAGAATTGAACTGGATTACCTCTTAGGGACCTTCCAGTTCCAAATATTTATAATTTAGAAGTGATTTACATTTACATGTATGTCTTCCTTATGGATTTACTAGTATTTACATATAATGATATTTTTTTCCAAGTGAAGATATAGTATATTATGAATAAAGTAATTTGATACATTAAATATGTCATTCATTTTCTTTCTTTGTTGCTGAGAAAAGAACCCTATTAGTACTTTGTATTTTCAAATTTTTTGTGTGTAAAATCTGTGTGTCTGTGTGTGTGTGTGTATGTGTATGTGTTGTATGTTCAGAAAAAAAGCCTGGCTTTTAGTTTGTCCCTGACTTTCAGTGTCAGAAATGAGTTAATTTCAGAGCTGTGCCCAGAGTTTCCCACAAAAGGTTTCCTGCACATGCTGTTTGTTGCTGATAAGAATCCCGCATTTTAGCCTTTGTTTATCTGAGGAAATTCCTGTTAGGTGTGTGCATATTCCCCTTTGTTTCCAGAACTGCCCTTGTGTTCAGAAGAATTTTATAGAACACACTATTCATTTAGCAAAATCCTTTTGTAGATGGACAATATTCTACATATACAGAAAAGGCCATAAGCTTATTGCAGTTTAATTATTTTTTAAAGATATACTCAGAACAATTTTTTAGAAGACATGATGCTTAGCTAAGTGAGAAATAACATTTGTGTGGGCTGCACATTCATTGAAGGATATCGTAGAAGGGTTGTCTACTTTTGATCCGAATTGCTCCAAAAGTTTTTTTCTGATTTTTAAAACACTGCAATTCAATGAAAACTGAATTTCTTTTATGCTGAGTGTACATTTTCAGTATTTTTTGATACTTTGATAAATCTGTGATCTCATTGCTGTGGAGACTTCCTCCATTAGTGTAGTCTGCAGCCCACCCGTTCCTTCTCATACTGGTGACCCTTGTCACATCTTCCCATAAAGCCTTCGTGGGGGAATCAACCCAAAATGCTGGTCTTCCTCTGAATCACCTGACAGTTGGTGGTTTTTTCAAGCCTCTCATAATCTGGCCTCTTCCTCCCTTTGCAGGCTTCTTATACCCCATTTCCCTCCATGTACTCCCTGATCCAGTGACATCAGCCTCCAGCTGAGCCTCACATATCATGCTCTTATCTCACAATTCTGTGCCTTTTCACTGGACATCCCCTAGGCTTGTCCACCCCTCACTTCACTGGCTTCCTTCAAGTCTTGATTAAAGTCCCATTTTCATCTAGAAACTTTTCCTCTTCCCCTTTAATGCAATTATCTTCTTCTGAGAATTTATATGTTGTTTCTATCTGTTATCTGTATGTATCTTATTTGTGCATAGTTGTTGGCCTGTTGTCTCCCCCACTAATGACTGGGAGCCACTGAGAACAGGGACTGTTTTTTGCTTTTCTTTGTATTGTCAGCACTCCTTCTAGCACTTGGTAGTGCTGTCTCCTTATTAAAAAATGCTTGTATGCTTGACTTTTCCTGACCAGAGAGGTGGGTTGTCCACTTATCCTTTGTTTTTGATATATGAATAGTCCACCTTTCTTTCATATATCTCTCTGGTAATATCCTTTAAGCCTTATGTCCTAGTCATACGGGCTCTGTATCTTTTCATTTCCCTTTGTTGGGGTGACCAACAGCTTTAATATTTTTAAGACTGTGGAATGAATATAATGGAATACTATTGTTCTGTAAGAAATGATGAGCAGGTGGCTTTCAGAAAATCCTAAAAAGACTTACATGAACTGATGCTGAGTGCAGTGAGCAGAACCAGGAGAACAATGTATACAGTAACAGTCGCTCTGTGCAGTGATCAACTATGATTGACATAGCTCTTGTCAGCAATACAGTGAATGATCCAAGACAATTTCTAAAGACCCGTGATGTAAAATGCTGTCCACATCCAGAGAAAGAACTATGGAGTCTCAATGCCGATCAAAGTATGCTATTTGTTTTTTGTTTCTCATTTTTCTTCTGATTCTTCTTTCACAATATGACTCATGTGGAAATATGTTTAATATAATTGTATACATATAATCTGTATCAGATGCTGAAAGAGGGAGAGAGAAAAATTTTGAACTCAAAATTTTACAAAAACGAATATTGAAAACTATCTTTACATGTAATTAGAAAAAATAAAATACTATTACGGGGAAAAAATAAAAAAAATTTTAAAAAAGGTATTTGGAGGCGTTTCAGGAGAACTCAGGTGAGTCGAGTCCCTGTCCTTATCCCACTATCTTGGCTCCACCTCCACTTGCTTTCTTTAGTCAGCAAAAATGTCATCTTCAAACAGGTGCATCTAAAAG
Organism: Potorous gilbertii; assembly: GCA_028658325.1. Taxonomy (NCBI): domain Eukaryota; kingdom Metazoa; phylum Chordata; class Mammalia; order Diprotodontia; family Potoroidae; genus Potorous; species Potorous gilbertii. The sequence continues at coordinate 83,216,512 of CM053771.1, read as the reverse complement.
ACCGTACAATCTTTTGATTTGAATCTTTGCAGTGAAGATTCTCCATAGCAATGGCAAACATTTTAGCATATATACAGCTTCCTGTTTTATGCCTCACTTGAGATTAATAATTATGGGCTTGCCAAATAAAGAATTGTCTTTCAAAGAATTTTATACGATTTTGAAAATTGAATGGGATTGTACCCTGTTGTTACATCCTTTAAGAAAGAGTCATTAAGAGAGCCTTTGAGAAAGGTAGTATTTTGGTTTACAAAATAAAATGTTTTGGGTATTTTTTAGAGCCAACAAAGCACGAATTTGGGCACATCTAGTATTCTCTACACCTTTTAGTCAGTGGCAGGTTTGTTCTAAAAGTGCCATTGTGAAAGCCTCCTTGTTTCCTTCTCCCACTTTCTTCACTGAGGATTTCAGAGCAAGTATGGATTATTTTATAGGAGAGGAGACATGATGGTTAATGGTTAGTGAATGTTTCTTAATTGCCCTATTTACCGTATTGGTAAGATCTGTAATTTTTCCAAATGTTTTGGTACTCTTTCCTCCTTCAGTTATCCTGAGAATCAGTCCTTTGTTGGCCTCCAGATCTGTCTCCTCTAGTGAGGTACTGTGAGAAGGTGGAAAGAGTGTCGGCTCTGGAGTCAGAGGACCTGTGTTCAGATCTCACTTTTTATCTCTATGAGCTTGGCCAGGTCACTTAATCTCCTTGGACATCAGTTTCCTCCTCTCTGAAAGGGTCTTTGAGGTTCTTTTTAGCCTTGGGATCACAATCCTTTAATAATAACATTACAGATTTACTTTGTATAGACGTGGTCTGATCCAGGCTCTTAAGGCATCTTTGTTTTCTTTGGTGCTCTTCTTCCTCATGCAGCACATCAGAGACTGTGATTTTAGAGTCCAGTTGTGATGCCTTTACTGTCATTGATTGAGGAAAAGGTTTGTTATGAAAATCCTTAGGAATTGTTTCAACTTCCTTTCTGATGTTTTCCTTCTAAGGTCATCCTTAAATACTCCCAAGATCTGACTTAGTTGGATCTCTTTTCAAGGTTTCTGTAGACTTGCTTTTTTTCTCTAATGTATTTTGCTGCATTCTTCATAATCCTTTATCATCTTCCTCTATCAGATTTTACAAATGAATTTATAAATTGGTGTTGCCCTTGGCTGCCTTATTTCTTTACTTGGCAGGAAGATCAAGTCTTTGCTACCAGAGGAGGTTTCAAGGCTTTTTTTACTCTCCTCCTTATGATGATTGATTTATATGGGTTAAACTTCCTTAGGAATAGGCATATCTATGAAATATCTCCTTTCTGTCCATTTTTTTTGGCTTCAGGTACTTGTTTAAATAGGTTAGTTTGGAGTTGCCCCAATTGTGTGTCATATCTTTTTTTATTTCCTAATTTAGCATTCATTTTAATTTTTGCTATAACTTGTCCATGGGCTGAGTGTATAGTCAGCTGACTCAGAAATGAGAAACCACCTCAATAACTAGTCATTCTCTGTTAGAATTATTTTTTGAAATACTATTTGGCGCTTACCATGCTCAGCACCCTCCAGATTTCTTAAAGCATCTAGGCAGTTTAGTGGATAAAATACTGGGCCTGGAGTCAGAGATCTGAATTCCAATCCAGCCTTTCAGACTCTTACTGGCTGTGTGAACCCTCACTTAACCTGTGACTGCCTCAGTTTCCTGAACTGTAGAAGAGGGATAATAATGTACCTACTTCCCAGAGCTGTGAAGGTTAAATGAGCTGTTGTTTGTGAAGCGCTTGGCACAAAAGCTGGCACAAAGTCAGCACTTAGTATATGTCTGTTCCCTTCTTTCCTCCTTCCTTGCAGCATTCGTGATTGTTGGCACGAGAGACTTTGGAGAATGTCTACTAGTCTTTGTTTCTTCCTTCTGAACCATGCATGTTTTCAGCATATTTTTTGTGCCCTCCTCTATTCTTGCTTAGAGACTGAAGTCACCAAGTGTGAAAATATATGTCATTTTAGAGGGTCTTATCAAATTCTTTTTAGAATGTTTCTCTTCATTCCCTGTAAGAGATATTAGCACATAAGCTGCCGTTGTCTTCATGGTGGTCTTTTTGCGAAGGCTTATCATGACTAGTGCATTTGGATATTGTCCCATGAAATCAGCAACCACATTCCCTTGTTTTCTTCTCTGATGAAACCTGCAAAATATCTTCCCATTTAGCTTCATTTTCCTTTTGTCTTCTGGTTTCAATGAAAAATCTCAAGATTGAGATGATTCATTTTCTGTAGTAGTAAGTATATCCACTCCTTGATCGTTGGACAAAGACTTTACATTTCGAATTCTAACAGCCAAGTCAATGTGATCTGAAGACTGGTTCTTATCACTTCTGCCTACTTTTTCTGTTACCCTTACATTATCACTACAGAAGGAAGTATGCACAGAATTGAGAGACATTTTAAATTTTATTTCATTTTAGGGGTTCCTATAGCCAAAGAATTCATCACCAAGTCATCCAGATGGTGAACCTACCTGCACTTAAGTAGGCTGGACCTTGGGAGACAGATGTATCCTGTTTCTGGAACCTTAATCAAAACCTTGCCAGCATGGGAGAAGCTGCTGAAGTTTATATTTTGCTGGCATAGTCACTGAGTGAAGGATGAACAACAGCCCCATCCTTTTCACAGTAAAACTTCATGATGACTTGGAGGACATTTTCAGTAAATCAAGATAATTTTTGTTCCACATTTAAATTAAGTAATAAGATGTATGAGTCATGATCGGCATTGTTGGAGGGAATACCCATAGTGATGAGATCACAGATTCATTGAAGTATATACTAAGAGGGCATATATTAAAGATTGACTTATTTATTGAAATAGGTTTTAGCTGTAGATCTAGTAGTGTTTTTGTCAGTCTGTATGTGTTAACACATGTGCCTGCATGCACACACACATTTGTGTTTTTGAATCGACCATATCCATCATATCCAACAATATGCAGCTAGGTCCTGATTAATTAAAAAACAATTAGTTACATGAAATAGTCACATCATTCAAATTTCTACTGCATATTTCCTTTGGACTAGAACCAGTTATCTTGTTTTACATAATTGTAACTTCAGCTAGTGCAAATTTGGTAACCACTTCACTAGGATTCATTATTTGTACTAAGACCAAACTATAAAAATTTCAGATAAAAGGCACTATTCAGAGCATGTAAGTACAAAATCACCTTTCTATCAAAGTCAGAAGTGCACCCCACTGAATATTTCTGCATCTTTACTAGCCATTTTTGACTAGTAAAGCAACCCCACTAAAAATACCTTTGGTTCTTAAATTCTTAGTGAGGGAAATCAAATGACAGCATTTATTACTGGTTTAATGGCAAAGTAAATTATGTTCCCCGAAAGCAGCTTAACTATTTCTGGCATGCCATTTTGTTTTTTAAACCAATAAGAATTTGTTGTTCAATTTGTTTGAGTCATGTAAACCCATTTGGGGTTTTCTTGGCAGATATTAGAGTGGTTTGATACTTCCTTTTGCAGCTTATTTTACAGATGAGGAAACTGAGGCAAACAAATTTGAGTGACTTGCCCAAGGTCACACAGCTAGGAAGTGACTGAGGCCAGATTTGAATTCAGGAAGATGAGTTTTCCTTATTTCAGGCTCAACATTCTTTTTGTTTTTTGAGGAAATTAAAAGAAAATTATTTAGTTTAATTGAAGTTGGCATATTTGTATTCATCCATAGTGATTTTCCAGATTCCTTAAATTAATAGAAAGTTTTGTGTATTTCTTAGAAGGACCTTCTTTATTTCTCCAACTTATAATGAAACTGTCAAAGTAAGTTACTTTCATTGTTTTAAAACATCTGAATCTGTTTAGATCCATTCCATTAAAACTTCATTGTTTTTCATTTCAGGCTTTTGAAGACCTAAGCAAGCTCATGGTCAAGGTATCTTAATTTGCATTTTTAAAATATTCATAACAATTGTTTTAAAGCACATTTTGTAAATAGAAAATATGGGTACTTTTTTCTGACAGGCAAAGGAAATGGTCGAATTATCCAAATCTATAGCTAATAAAATTAAGGATAAACAAGGTGACATCACAGAAGATGAAGTAAGTACTAGTTTTGCATTTTTTTAGGACTGAAAGCCAAATATACATACATAAGTACATACTTATTATACATACAAATAATACCTACATAAGTACATACTTATAAACTTATACATACTTATATATGTACAAACGTATATAAGTACGTATATAATATACAAACGTATATTTATATATATTTATATACATAAACATAAATAGATAAATAGTATACATGTTTTGATGGTCAACCTTTTAACACAGAGTTTGTGGGTGCTTGAAATTGAATGAAAATATTTCAGAAGTACAAGATGTCTTAAAGTTATGTTAGCTATAACAAGTAATAGATTGATTTTTTGGAAATTTTTTCTTCATATATAAATATTAGGGTGCTAGCTATATTATAAAAGAAGAATAAAAAGTGATAGTTTTCTACAACCTTTTTGAAAATCAATTTTTGGGCACAAAATTATTTGAAGTTGAGGTTTTTGAGAGTATTTATTCTAATGATAACATAAAGGTAATTGTTACCTTTATGTTCTTAATTGCCAGCCTAGTGAGGTGAGGAAAGAGTAAGATGACAAGATAAAGGAAGAGGAGGCTATATTATTAAATTTATCCAGAGTATTGCTAGAAATTCTTCCCCTCTTACAAATAATGAAAGATTATAAATACAATGTAGGAATTTGCAGAAGGGAAGATTTAGATTCTTCATTCAATTTAAAGAAAAGATTGTAACAATTAGGGCCAGCCCAGAGTGATGGACAGCTTGGTGGTGCAGTGGGTATTTCTTTAGATTCTCACTAGCAATGTGGCCCTGGGCAAGTCACTTAACCATTTTTTGCCTCGGTTTCCTCCTCTGTAAAATGAACTGGAAAAGCAAATGATGAACCACTCTAGGGTCTTTGCCAAGAAAACCCCAAAGCGGGTAATGAAGAATCGAGGGTGACTGAAACAACAGAAAAACCAAAAGAAAGATAGATTGCCTTGGGTAGATAGCGAGTTTCCCTTATTGACATTCTTCAGATGGAGTATAGATGGCCCTTTGTTGAGAATGTTATAAAAAAGGATTCCTTATCATGTACTGACTAGACTAGATGACTCCTCAAGTTCCTTCACCTTCCAAAATTCTGTAAATTGGAGGGGGTGAGGGAAGAATTAATAATAAAACATTTAATCAAACATTTAATTGATGGCCAGGACAAATAAAAGTCTTAAACTTTAAAAGAAAAACAAATGTCATTTATGTGTTTTTTTTTCCTCTTTTCCATGTAGACTATTAGGTTTAAGTCCTACTTGCTGAGCATGGGTATAGCTAATCCAGTTACCAGAGAAACACATGGCTCAGGCACTCATTATCATATGCAGCTGGCAAAGCAACTGGCTGGGATATTGCAGGTGCCTTTAGAGGTAAATGCAAAATATAAAACCCTTATTTTTGGTAGTGTTTAGTTCCTTCAGTGTCAAGTCATCAGGAACCTTGATAGAAATAACCCTTCTCACGCTTTGATTAACGTTCAGCTAATATTCCATTACTTTATTTCTTTCTGAAATAAGTATTCATTGGTTTGAATGAAACTGTAATAGTTTTCTGCTTTTTTATGTTTAATTTCTCCCATAGCTCTACTTTATAGATTATTAGATATATGATTTTCTTAATCAAAAAGTATAATAATTTATCTTTTTAGAGTTCCTTTTTTTTTTAATTTTTATTTTATTTATTTATAAATGTTCTACAATCACTTCCTTAAAATTAAGATTTTATACCCCCACACCTACCCCCCCTACCCCCCTCCCTCCCCATGACAGCATACAATTTTGTATAGGTTCGACATATACTTTCCTATTGAGCATATTTTCACTATAGTGATGTTATGTAGTCACACTGAGATA
>CM053771.1:83171243-83210052 GCA_028658325.1 Potorous gilbertii | reverse complement strand
TTTTTTTTTTTGATCATGGCTTTCAGGTAGTCCCATTACTTTTAAACTGTTTCTCCTGGATCTATTTTCCAGGTCGGTTATTTTTCCAATGAGATGTTTCACATTATCTTCTATTTTTTCAAACTTTTGGTTTTGTTTACTAACTTCTTGGTTTAACTTATAGTCATTCATTTCCCTGAACTCAGTTCTCTCTTTCAACGAATTATTTTGTTCAATGAGCTTTGGGACCTTCTCCTCCATTTGGCTAATTCTGCTTTTTTAAAACCTCCTTCTCCTCGTTGGCTTTTTGGACCTCTTTTTCCAATTGAGTTAGCCTCTTTTTAAAGCTGTTATTTTTCTAAGCATTTTTTTGGTTCTCCTTTAGTAAGCTGCTGACTTGTTTTTTAAGATCTTCTATTGCCTGAGTCCAATTTAAGTTCCCTTTGGAGGCCCTGGGGGCAGAGGCCTTGACTTTTTCTGATAGTATGCCTTGTTCTTCCTCACCTGAAAGGATGAGGGGAGACACCTGTTCTGGTGGGACAGACCTTTTGCGTCGGTCTTTCAGGTCACTCTGGGCTAGAAATTGCTTCCACTCAGTTGTTCTGTGGCTTCTGCTGCTCTAAAATTTGTTGAGAGTTCTTCTTTACAGGCATTTTATGGGCTGAATCAACTTCATTTCTAATGCTTCCCAAGTTGTCTTAGGTTAGAAAACTGCTTCACCCCAACTATCCAACATTTGGACTCCATAAGCATCACTACAGTAAGACTGAGTGCTTACTGTGGGCATAGTACTTCATAAGTCCGGATCAGAGTAAATTAGCTTATTTCTCTGTTGATGTCGTTTATTTAAGAGGCTTGAAATATTGCCTTCATTGGACTTGCAAAATCTTATTAACTATGCTGACCTTGAGCAAGTCACTGACTTCTCTTTGTTCTGGAAGCCTCATTATAAAAAGGAATTGCACTGGATGATCCCCAAAGGTCCCCTTTCCACTCTCTGATCTCTGGATTTCCAATGTTTCCATAATACACATTCTTACCTTAAATTGATTCATGAAGTTCTTCACTCTCTTTTCAGAATATTTAGCTGTGCCTTTTGTGCTACCACACAGATCTTCAGTTGTATATAGTATAGAGATTATAATTTAGACTGTTAGGTTATAAAATATTTTCTTTGGTGTCCTCATCTTAGTAATAGTATTACCTCATACTTATATAGCTTTTTAATGTCTGCATAATGCTTTCCTCATAACCCTGTGGGGTAGGCAGAGTCAAGCTCTGCTAAAGAAAATTTATTACAATTACTAATACTATTTAAATATCTATAAACACATTCAAGAATTTATCATATGTTTTAAAATGTCTTACTTGATCAAATTTATAGGACTAAGTATTGTGCCTTGCCAAATTCAGATTCTTAACACATTTTATTTTGATGTTCTTTGTTACAGGTATCAGAAAAAGGATCTCTCACATCTGAAGAATTTGCCAAACTTGTAGGAATGTCTGTTCTTTTAGCCAAAGAAAGGTAAATTAGGGTGGGGGGGGGGTAGTGCCCATTTTTGTTACTACTTATCAGTGTTCTCTTAATTGCCAGATCTCATGGTTTTTTCTTAGTCCCCATCCATCTTGACCTTTCTACAGCATTTGACACTACTGACTCCCCTTCCTTCAGATACTCTTTCTTCTCTGAATTTTTATGACATTGTTCTCTCTTGGTTCTTTTCTTGCCAGATTGACTACTTCTTAATTTCCTTTGCTGAATCATCATCCATATCGTACCCTGTAACTGTGGGTATACCCCAAAGTTCTGTTTCAGGCCTTTTTTCTTCTATATCTTCTCACTTGGTGACCTCATTAACTCCCATGGATTTAATTAGGGAAGCTTTGCAGATGACTCCCAGATCCATATGTCCAACTCTAGCCTCTCTCCTGAATTCTGGTTCCTATATGACTGACTGTTGGACATTTTGAACTGGATGCACATAAGCGTCTCAGATTCACACTATTCAAAATGTAACTCATTATTTCTTTCCCAAACCCATCCCTCTTCCAAACTTACCCTATTACCCCCAAGGATAGCAAGATTGTTCTAGTCACTCAGGCTCACAATTTTAGTGTCTCTTCAACTAATTCTCACCACATCTATCCATTTGATTGCCAAGTCTTGCCATCTTTACCTCCCTAACATCTCTTGGATCTATCCCGTTCTCACCACCCACATAGCCACCACCTCTCATCCCCTCTCACCTAGACCATTACAGTAATTTCTTAATTAATCTCTCTTCTTTGATTTTCTCTCATCGCTGTCATGCACCTACCACACAGCTGCCAAAATGATTTTTTTCCCTCTATTCCTTATTTGTATTTATAAAAGTAGTTAGCAGTTCAATTTACATTTATTAAATACTTGTCATTTAAAATTCATCTATCACATTGTTAAACTATTGCTGATTAGCTATGTTCATGTTGTTTTTAAAAAGAATCAAAAGGAGAACTGCATTTCAGGTATATAGTTTATAATCTTTGGAACAAAGAGCTAAGCCAGTGCAATTACAAATCTCATCTACACTGATGAAATTGTAGTTTGGAAGGCTGGAAGTACACCTGTACCTGTGTTAAAGTCTGCATTTATTTGGCATTGAACACTCAAAGATGATTTTCTTAAAGGGCCATATCACTGTCCTTTTCAGTGACTTCCTGCAGTTCCCTATTATATCTTATGTAGTCTTTTAGTTGTGTCTGATTCTTCATGACCCCATGGTCCATAGCATGCCAGTGTTGTCCATGGGATTTTCTTGGCAAAAATCCTGGAGTTCTTTTGCCAGTGGATTAAGGCAAGTGGGTTTATTAAGTGACTTGCCAAAGGTCACATAACTAGTAAGTGTCTGGGGCTATATTTGAACTGGCCTTACTGACTCCAGGTTTAGTGCTCTATACACTGAGTCACCCAGCTGCCTCTCTGTTACTTCTAAGAACCAATATAGGCTCCTCCTCTTTTTGGCATTTAAAGCTTTTAAAACCTCATTCCAACCTACTTTTTCTGTCTTCTTATCTATCATTCCCCTTTGCATATTCTATTAATCATCCAATGCTGATCTTTTTACCGTTCCTCCTAGAAGACATTCCCTCTCTAGTTCTGCCCTTGAGCTGGCTCTCCTCACTACAGGAATGCATTAGACTCCCTGCTTTCCTTCAAGTTACAGCTTAAGAGCCACTTGTTATGTGGTGCCTTTTCGGCACCCAGATGCTTGTCCCCTCCTTTCCTCTTGCATCTCTCTCATGTATCCCTGTAGCTATAGACATGTCCCCCATATGGAATTTAAGCTCCTTGCAGGATGGGACTGTTTCCTTTTCCTCTTTATGTCCCTAGTGTGTAGCATGGTGTGCATTTAATAAATCCTTTTGGATTAATTGAACGTTTAAATGATTGTTTTCTTTTCATCTTTGTCTTTAGATTGCTTCTTGCTGAAAAGATGGGCCATCTTTGCAGAGATGATTCAGTGGAAGGCTTGAGATTTTATCCAAATTTGTTTATGACTCAGAGTTAAATATTTTGTAATTGAAATATTCTTTCCCCATATCCTTTCATCATGCAATGACTGAATGACAGACAACTATGAAATAAACCTTTATTCAGTTAGGGATTTTGGTAGAACACTGCAATACAGAACAGCTTTTTAAATGTTTTTTTCCCTAAATTAATATGTTCTAGGAAAGCTTATTTAGGATTAATATGAAAAAGTACTAAAGAAGAAAATCAGCTGTCATCAGAATTAAATCATGTTATGTTTATGTTGACCCTTCCTAGGTCAATGTAAAATAAGAGTTTCTAACTGAATCCTTTAGTTTAACTGCTTTGAAAGAAGGGAGTTTAGTTTTATGAAAATAAACTTGGGTTAACCTAGCTAATGGTTATGTTGATAATATGACTGAACTGGATTGAGTCACAGTAGGATTCATGTCCATGTTAAATGTTTACCCTTGGGGAAATCTGAAATATGCCATGTTTTCAGTGATAGAACTACGACACCATTGAAACATGATGTGATATTGACACCTCCTCTGAGGATACTTTGGAAGCATCAATAGGCTGTGTCTCCTCCACAGGTCAGCCCAAGTATCCTTATTGGTATTGTACTTGGCTTACTTATGTGGAAACTTGATACAATAATTTCTTTTTTTTTTTTACTATGTGGTGAATTCATGACTGGCTTTTAAAGAATGCACCTATGTCATTTTACTTTTAAAATGCATTGGATTTTGAAATTGAATTAAGAAGCTGTTTAGACATGTTTAGAGGGATGATTCCAAATTTGGGAATTAGCTGCCCTGGGGAGTTTTTAAATCTGCTGTAGAAAACCTTGAACCAGCTACCAGGAACCTGGAAACTTGATTTTTTTTTTCTTTGAAGTAGAAAAAGAGAAAAGTTAGAAAAACACACATGCACACACACACACACACACACTCACACATCTACATTTTTTCCTCTTTTTTGAACAATTTTAACAACGAACAATTCTGGTGCACTAATAGCAAGTCATTGTACCATATTCCAGCAATATTTTTTTACTTTTGTTTGCCCTGATTTATTTAACAACATGCAAAAAATCCTGCTTCTTGGCATTACTGTTCTGTTCAGAAAAATATTACTGAGAGAAATAAAAGTGGATTATCTTAAGGCCAAAAAAATGCTGCCACTAATGAAAATAGTTAGACTCCAGTTTTACAGTTGTACAGTGTATCATATAATGGCCTAACTTAAAATTCAGGGCATATGCCTATGGCCAGGATGGGGCTTTGCCCCCCCCCCCAGAGTGGTTAGCCAAGGAGATATGTGGAGTAGGAGGGTCTTCATAGTATGTGTACACCGTTTTACAGGATGATCAGTACCCACACTCCAAGAACCAACCTTGCTGGCTGTATTAGCCAACCTAAGAGGAATCTCCAAGTTTATACTTGAGCCTCTCTAAGGTACTACTGAGATGTGTGGGGGCCATCAATGTATCACTGCTAGTTGCCATTCCAGGACCCTTGTGGGAAGATCTCAAGGAATTTCCAACCTCACCCTCAGAGAATACCTCCTACTAGGCCAGCTAGCCACTCTCTTTACGTAGCCATCAGTTCCTGGGTCTCAACTTTAGCCTCAACTTCATATCAGTAGAGTACAAGCTCCAGAAGGGCTACCTCCAGAGAATCTTGTTCTAGGCACTTGTTCTGCTGGCCCACTTTAATCTGCTAACAATTCACTGATGAGTGGATTCCCTGTTCTGTCTCCATTGTTCAAACGCTTGTTTTCCTAAGCATCTCTCCAGTTTTTGGATCTTGAAAGATGCAAAGGATGCTTTTTTATATGTGACACTCAGAAAGCTTCATTTGTCAAGTATTTTTTTTTTAGAATTACAAATGTGTCAACTCTGTTCTCTCAGTGTCGAGTAGTAAGCTGTTCTATCAGTTGTAGCTGCACTAGGCAGTGGTTCAAGCTTTAAGGGTTTAGATCAGTCACAACAAATTAATGCAATTCAGCTATTATGTTTACCTTCATATGACAGCAGCACAACATGGATGGGGTACCCATAATGAACTACAAAGTGAAGGAAACTGGAAAAAAAGAAGAGAAATCACATATGGACACTCTTCTGGAGGCATATCATCTTTTAAAACTCAATGTTTAGATACTTTAGGAATTTTTGTTTTGCATTATTTTTAAACGGACATATTTTCACTATTTCTTGTCCTTATTTTTTATGACTTTGGACTATCTTATGGGGGCATCATTTGGGTCTTGCTTTTAGGCTTATTTTGAAATAAGAACTATTGGACTCTGACTCCTACCCAAAGTGCTGTCTTGGTGCTTTTCATAATTGATATATTTATTATTTAGTGCTTTCATGACTTACCTCTTAGGAGCATTAAGACACAGACCTGTATCCTTAGCTTTATTATAATGGCGCTTCTTGCGCCACTTCTTGTCAAGACAGAACTTTATACTTTGTGTATGTAAAGATCTTTTCAGGGTTAAATTAAATGATTGATATATAATATATATATTAATAAATCATCACAATAAAAAGAAATTTTTTCCTAACTTGGTATTGTCTTTTTTTAAAGTGTAAAAAAATTCTAAAATGGTCACCAGTTTCCTTTTAGACAATCAGATGTCTAGTGCAGATGTGAAGGACACTATCAGACCTTTTATTTAATCATTTTAAAAGAGAACTATTCTTATAATGAACTGTTAAATTAAAAAACAACTTGCTATGACTGTATGAATGACTGAGTGCACATTAAAGTGACCCTAATCCATCCTTTATCTTTCCACCAGTCTTTCCAAGACATATCATCATTGTCATATCTTTGCTTAAGACCATAAAGGTTTCACATTTCAGTTCCAAAGAGGAGTAGCCAATACTAGACAAAAGAATCCAGAGAAATCTTAGACTAAAGGATTGAATTGAATTCATAAAATGAAATTTAGTATCAAGTCTTACACTTGGATTCAAAAGAATCACCTTCACACATATACAGGATCAGGGAGGAATAGTGAGACTGCAGCATCTAAAAGATACCCGGCCATTCTAGTGGTAACAGTTTAGATGTGATGAGGAACAGCCTTTGCAAAAAGGACATAAGTAGGAGATGAAATGCTTTTTTAATGAATTTGTACCAAGGAATAGTAAATAGGCCAATTTGACTTTAAAGTAGTAGATTGTGAGAAGGAAAAATATAAAGCCTAGAAAAGGAGAATCAAACAAGATTAGGAACTTCAAAAATCCAGCAGGAGTTTGCATTTTATCTTGGAAGCAATGGGTTTTTTTGAGTAGGAGAGCAGAATGGTCAGATATGCTTTAAGACCATCAATTTAGCAGTTGTGTAGAAGTAGAAATTAAAAATTAATCAGTTACATTGATGAATTAAGAGCCTATTTCAATAATTCACAAAATATTTAGAGGCAACAAACTAGGGCAGTAGCCATGTAAATGAAGAGAAGGGAATGGATATGAATGAATCAACAAGATTTGGTAAGTCAATGGATATGGAGCGAGGAGTGAGGGAGAAAGATGTTAATATTGAAGTGAATCTGGGTAACATGAAGGAGAGTGTGCCCCCAACAGAAATAGGGAAATTAGGAAAGGGGAAGGGAGAATGGCTTTCATTTTGTACTTGGTGAGTTTGGAGATGTCCAAGTGAAGATGTCTAGCAGCAATCAAGGCAGTTGATAGAGAAATGGAGAGGGGCTAGGTATTTGAATTTGAGTCATGTGTAGAGAGATGAACCCATGGAATTCACAAAAGATCACTGGGAGAAAGAGGAAGAATATAGGCATCAAAACAGTTCTTTGGAGTTAAGGAGTAGCTCATGGATACTGATTGTGTGAAGCTTTGCTAAATATGGGAACAGAATTTAAATACCCTGACAACCCAATGCTGACCAGACCCTAGTGCTACTTTCCTTTATTTCATTTCTTTAATAAAATTTAGTAATGTTATTTATCACTTTTAAAAAGTTATTTAACTGAAGTACAGTTTGCACAATGGCAGACCAGTTCAGAAAGAATTTTCCTTAACCTATAAAATTACATACAATGTAAATTTGGTTATCTGTACCTAATTCTTCTTTCAAAAAGGATGAAGTTTCTTATATGTTTTAATATTCCAGAGAATAACCCGAGCTAAATATGTTTTCATACATAGAAAACTTAGAAAATTGAAAACTGGGATTAGCCAAATAAAGTAAATCCTTTCCAGGAGTTAAAGTGGGTGGTGATGTCATTTTTTGCAATTCAAAAAAATTTATTTTAAAAGATAAGCATTTTAAAACTCTCTGTACTCTAAGTAAGATGATGATGTAAATTGTAATAGTCTTTAAAAGTCCACTGAAAAATTCAAGGAACTGAAGCTAGAAAGTTTCAACTACAATTAAAAATGTGGTACTTTATATAAAAGCAAAGTAAATTGTAAGTAGTGTTAATCTAATTCAATTCATTATAGCACTAGTTAGAGCAAAGAATTGCTAGGTGCTGATGAAAACAAAGCAAAACCAAAACTGTCCTGACCCACAAGCAAAGATGTATGTGGACAGACTTATAAGGGAACTTTCTTTTCTGCTGCTAACCAAATGGCTTTAAGATGTTGCGTTAGGCGCAAGTAGATTCTGAGTTTTTTTTCTATCCTATGTATATTAACCTGGAGTCATTTCTAAGCTTTTAAAAAAAGATATAGTGGTCGAACATGACTGATGTTTTTCTAGCTCCCAAAGCACACCTGCGAATCCTCCTTTCAATTTGGGGCCACTTCTCTGGTTTTCCTAGTGGGAAATCCCATTTCTTCTGGTTCATCAGGAAACCCTTAGAAGCTTAAGATGTCAGAGTTCCCAGGGTCGGACCAGACCAGTGCTCAGAAACTGACCCTCAGGCTTGGTGGCGTTCTTAACAAGAACTCTTGGTAGCTTGAGAAGCTAGCGTTCCACACTCCCGCTAGATTTAGAAAGCAAGAAAAAGAAAGTTTTATGGAGAGAAGTAATAGGATTTCCAAAGTTCTTGATAGACCACTGTTGACTCCCCTCAGACTCCCGGGGGCGGATAGAGTGGGGACAGTCTCAGCCGTCTGTCTCCGACTCAGAACGGCTAAAGCGCTGACTTTGCAGGGCTTCTGGTGGCTGCTCAGTTCATCTGGGAGGTGGGGAGACTGGAGGCAGAATTCTCAACGGTCCTGCAATATTTCCTGTCCAGTTTCCTTCAGGGGAAGGGGTGGGAGGAGGAAAGGATGCGATGCACAACAGAGAAAAAGACACACACACACACGAAACTTCCCTCTGTGGTGCGTCCGCCCTCTCCTTCATTCCCTCCCTCCCTCCCACCCACGACAGCTGCCGAGGGCAGTCCGCGGGCGGGGCGTGCCGGCCGGGCCGGGCCAGGGCTGAGCAGGGCAGGGCGTTCCTCGCCCTCCTCTTTCCTGTTTGCTGGCTGCCCAGTTAGCCTGAGCCCGGGAGGTGCCGAGGGAGGAAGGACAGACTCTCCGATGCTCCGGGGGCAGCCGCAGGGCCAAGACGTCCCTCCAGGCGGAGCAAGCGGGGTGGCTTCTGCATCGCCACTCCTAGGTCTCCCTGGATAAGAACACCGAGCGCTTTAGCCCAGGAAGGGAGCCCAGACGTGCCAGCAACAGTACTGAAAGGTTGCAGTTTGTGGAGGTAAGAGTCCTTTGGCTGCCTGCCTGCCTTTTTCTATGAAGTAATCCAGTGTCTTCTCAGGCTCCTGGCACCTGGGGAGCTGTGAGTATTCGCGCTGGGATGCGTGGTGCCCACCTGGTTACTCGTGGATTTACTGGGACTTCCTCTCTTGCTGCTTTCAGAAACTTTCTCTGCCAAGAGGATTTCCACATTGAAAACTTTCAGTGTTTTTTTCTTATTTTCTTTACTTTCCATTTCCCGGCTGTCCCGTTTTTATTGCCTTTACTCTCCCATTTGATTTTTCCTGTGAGAAGACACATTACACATTAACACACATACACACGAGGGCATAAGATGATTCCTCCACATTTGCTTTGCCATGTGCAAAGCAATGGAGCTTGGTTGCCATTAGAAATACCCAAACTCTATGCAGTCATTCAACTTTGGTAGCAGGGTTTTAAAATTGTCTTGTAGGAGCAGCGGAGATGAGTGGACTCGGATGACTTCCATTCAAATTCTATTCTGAACCGTACTAGACTTTTAATCACTGGCAAATCACTTAAGTCTTCTAATTCCCCTCCACTTGGTGCCCGGCCCCTCTCTAAAACCATGTTACCAGGAGGTGCCCATCTTGCCAAAAAGGGAGTTCCCTGCATTGATGAAATCACCAGTGTGGATGATGATGATGATGGTTCTGTGGAGACATTGAGGGAATTTAGTACTAAGAGACCTCCTCTAACCTGGTGTTGATTATGTTGTATAGGCGACCTTGGGTTCTCCTGGGCCATTCCTGAACGGTGCAAGCTTTGTGAGGCTTTTATCAAAGTGGGAAGGTATGGACAGACTACCTGTTTGCTCTCTCAGAACCACCCTAGCTCCATTTGGAGTGGCTCATCACCAGGTGATGAACTTATTTGGTCACAACTTATGAAGACTTTCTTTACCAGAGAGAGCTTCATGAGCCAGCCCAGAGCCTGACCAAATAGATGGAATCATAGAACTCTGCAGTACTGAAGTCTAAGTAATTAACAGAAAGTTTCTCATGAAAATGTAAACATCTTTGGAACATCAAGCATTAGATGACTTGTATAAGAACTTCATCCTATTTTATTAAGCACCTACTATGTGGAAAGTGGATGAAAGTGATTTTAAGAGGAGCTTGTGATAGTGTATAGACATTTTAGAAGACACATAGCAAAGGATCACCACTAAAACATAGTTTGTGGTGTGTACCTTTAGAATGAGGGGGCTGTATAGCTTGCTTGGATCAGGAAGACCAGAGTTCAAATCCAGCTTCAGACACTGGCTGTGTGGCCTTGTTTGCCTTAATTCACTGGAGAAGATAATGGCAAATCTCTCCAGTATCTTTACCATGAAAACCACATGTTATGTTATGATTCATGGAGTCACAAATACTTGGACATTATTTTATAACAGTAACCTTTAGAAAATGGAGTAAAGGTGGACTGGCCTTGTGTTACTTTGTAACACAGAGCAGGTATATGAACCTGTCCACCAGGAATACTCTTAAAAAAAGGAGGACACATGAAAAGCAAACCAAATTTGACATACATGACATGAAATAAGACCTCCTTTAGGTAAGACTCTGGAATTAGAAATTTTCTCCAATTCTGGCAATTTAAGCGTTTCTTTTCTGAAGGAGTGAAAACCACTTCTTCCTGTGTTGTAGATGTCACTGAAAAGGCCATATAACTTGTATCCTTGTGGTGGAAACTACTCAAGGGTAGTCCCTTTCCCCCTATTAGGAGAGCATTCTGTGGGGTCCCAAGCTCTTGCTTTTGCTCCAAGCACATACTGTTTTTGCTGGGATTTTTTTGGGGGGAGCTTGATACTTTGACTAGTGAGAGTATTTACAAACATCTCCTTTCCCTGTTCCCAACATACACGTTTGGAATTACTTTTTCAGTAAATATGAGCGTATGTTTATATACATAGTATACATATCAACCTTCTCTTTTCCTTAAACATCATTTAAAGCTAAACATTCATAAATGACACAGTAGTGGGTATGTACAATAAGTTAGAAGAAATGCAATAAGAATCAGCAAAAAATGAATGAGAAACAGCACTCAGCAAAATTCTTTCTCTTAAAAGTTCTTTCTTTTTCTGAGTGTCCTGTTACTTTTTGGTTGGTGGTCTAGTTAGCAGTATTTCCACATTGACTTCTAGAAGTCTAAGTATATTCCTTCTCTTTTGTATATATCTCAGAGGAATCTGCCTGGAATTCCTCCAGGTCATACCACATGATAGGCATAGGCTACAAACTTCAGAAAGACTTTCATCATATGGAAAGATGAGCAGGCTGGTCATCTTGGCTGTCATTACAACCACCAGCATTCAGAGAGCTCTTTTTAAATGGTCCTGACCATGAAACTGGCAGTTTTGGCAAAAGTGCAGAACTTTTTGGAACTGGATGATCTTTTCCAGTCCAGGTTGTTGAATATCAGATACACAGCATCTAAATTCATCTGCCTTATACTGACACATGAGCCCAGTGATGCTTTCTGTGAATGTTTCATCTGCATCCTTTGGTCACATCGTCTCATCCGTGATTCTGATGTGAAGGTGAGCAATTCTGGAGAGGATTACATTGTTCTGGCTAGGAAAGTTTTTATTTTACTCTGATGACCATCCAAATCTCTGCTACTTTGCTGAAAAATACCTGGTTTTTCTTTTAACCTGCTATTGTTGAATGAGTAAAATAAATTCTGATGTCAGTATTTCTTTTTTTATTAAACACTGAGTAATCCATTCCTGAAAGAAACTGGGTTTATTTTATTTCAATTATTGAAGTGTTTCTTTGCTATAGGAGCATAATATACCCCTATGAAAGTTAATACATATAATATATATGCACCACATATATGTATATATTAGATCTTAAGTGCTAACAAAAGGGGGCACTTCAAAACCTATAATTTTTTGCAGATACACATATATGTATATATACATATACACTCTCATATATTATATATGTATATGTATTATATGCACATATATAATTAATAATGTATGTTATATGTATCTATATGTACATATGTGTGTATACATTTACATATGTTAAGCCAAAAGACAGATTTTTTTTTTCAAGAGAAATGGACCCCCAAACATCTTAGGGTTTGTACTACAGTCAAATAGTCTGGCCTGACTATCCAAGAGAAAGAGAGTCTTTTATTCAAATCGTTCTGAGGCACAGGTTTTTCCTCCTCTCCCAGGTGGTCAAGCTAAATAAATAAAATGGTGCATGAATCATCCTTCTGCTGATATGCCTCAGCAAGAGCAAATTTTGGAACACTGACAAAAGAAAAATCAGTAAAAGCATTTCATTTTCAGAATGCAACATAATTGCTATTCATCTATTTACTATTTAGATTATATCACCCTAAAGTCTAGTTGTTTGAAACTACAAAAATATTGCTCATTCTTGTACCAAATTCAGATTGTTAGTCTGCTATGTGTGAAGCACCATGATAAGCACCAAGTTTAAGAAAAAGATGAAAGAGATGTAAATGCTCCTCTAAAGAAGCTAACAATCTAGTTTAATAATCATTTGTAAAACTGTGATTCTATCCCAAAAGTCAACAGCTATGATTCAACTTTCTTTTTTTTTAGCATGAGTGGCATAATAGATAGACTACTAGACTTGGAGTGAGAAAGACACAAGTTTGAATCCTGCCTCAGACACTTAACTAGCTGTGTGAGTCTGGGCAAGTTACTTGCCCTCAACCTTAGTTTTCTCTTCTGTAAAATGGGGTTTATAATAGCAACTATGTCACAGGGCTAGCGTGAAAATTAAATGAGATCCTATGTGTAAAGTGCTTTTGAGTACTTTGTAAGTGTAGACTATTATTTTTTTATTAGCAAAACTATGCAGCAAATACATATGGAATATTGATTCAGCCCCAATGGGCTAATGTCTGAGGCCAGGAAAGTAAGACTAGCTTTTTTACTAGCTACTACTAAGACTAGCTACTTTTACAACCCATTAAGAAATAGAATTGGTTTTCCTTCTTGACCTCTCTAGCTACTATCAACCACTCTCTCCTCCCTGCATTTTCATGCTCTCTCTTAGATCACTTGTCTGCGTATCTTTCCTCCCCAATCATGAATGGCCCTGTTAGCTCTGTCCTGGACCCTCATCTTTTCTCTCTTCACACGTCCTTTCTCAGTCAAATCATCAGCTCCCATGGATTCAGTTGTCATCTTTGTGCAATACACATGTACGTGTGTTTATACATGTATAATATCCATACATGTATGGATAAGTATGGATATATATGTCTCTCTCTCTTTCTATCTATCTCTAATTTTTTCCTGAGTTCCAGCTTCACATTACCAATTACCTGTCATTTAAACATCTCCAAATAGATGTCCCATAGGTATCTCAAATTCAACACCTCCAAAACAGAACTCATCTCACCTTCAAATCATGTCATGTCCAAGTTTCTCTTTTTCGTTTGAATATATTACCACCCATCCAATCATGTAGATTCACAATGACAGAGGAATCCTTGATTCTTTTCTCCCTCACTCATATATCTATATATTAATCCTTTACCAAGTTTTTTTGATTCTGCATTCACAGTCTCTGACATATATCTCCTTCTCTCTGCTCCACATAACTACCACAATAATTCAGGTCTTTCTCACTTCTTTCTTGTACTATTGTAACACTTCCTCCCTAGTTTTTTCTTTAAGGTTCACCTTGTGAGCCATCTCTTACATGAAACTTTTCCTAATCCCTTTAGTTGATAGTTCCCTCTCCCCTCTTCTCAAATGAACACGTATTTGATTATCTGTTTACATGTAGTATTTTTCTTGTAAATTTAAGCTTCTTGAGGGAAGGAAGGGACTGAGAGATGTTTTTGTTTTGTCTTTGTACAGAGCTTCATGTATAGCAGATATGTAATATAATGCTTGTTTGGTTGAATTGGAAGTGTAGCAAAAATCTAGTATTTTGAGCAATGTGAGATAGTTAGGTGGGGTAGTGGATAGAGCACTAGATCTGGAACCAAGAAGTTCTAAGTTCAAATCTGGCCTCAGATGCTTACTAGCTGTGTGAACTTGGACAAGTCACTTAACTGCTATTTGCCTTAGTTCCTCTCTGTAAAATGGGGACACACTGGAGAAAGAAATGCCAAGCTATTCCAATATCTTCACAAGACAGTTGGATGTGACTGAATGACTGAACAGGAGAGAGTCAAACAAGGTAGTCAAACCTCATAATAACAGCTAGCAAATAGCTAGCAATTACACATCACTTTAAAGTCTGGAAAGGGCTTTATAAATCTTAAATAATTTTATCCTCACAGGGTGATTTAAGGGAGGGAGGTGCTGTTTTTATCTCCATTTCACAGTAAGGAAACTGAGGCAGTCACTTACTGGTGACTTGCCCACGGTCACACAGCTAATAAGTGTCTGAGGTCAGACTTAGGGCTTCCTTACTCCAGTGTTCTAACCACTATACCACTTACCTGCCTATTACTGATCATACTGTTATGACTGGTTATTTATATTGATCAAATTTGCCAGCTAATTGTCAGATTTGTGCGTCTACTCCAGGCTATAAGACTACAACCTCCATATTTTAGAAATAAGGACGTATAGGGTGTTAAGGAGGATTAACATCCCTTATATGAGGGCTGCTCATGTGAGCATGGTATGTTGGTATGTGAGCCAGCTCTCACCTGTGACTCCAAGAAGCGGTAGCATGCAGCCACACCCTGGTAAGCCATCTCAGCAGATGAGTTAAACCAGACTGAAGATAACTGACACTCTTCTAACTTTTTGGTGAATTAGGGCAATGTTTACCCCAAGCACATGAAAACTTCCCTCAGTGGAATGGACAGATAAGAACAGTTTGTTCCAACAGTCCCGAAGGTGGCTGAAACAAGTGCTGTGGAGTGCTTCGAGCTTGGTCAGGCATCAAAGACACCAAGGTCATCCATTCCATCCCCCACCATTTCCAGTCCTCTTGACTTTTGTCCTGCCACTTGACTTCTTTGACTCAGAAAGATAGAATGAGGCTGATGACATTAGAATAAAATAGAGGCAACTCTGCCTCACTTAAATCCATTTCACACACAAGTCAAGACATCATGCATGAAGTCATCAGTCTTCTTCAAAAATGGAAGACAAACAACAATTTTAGAAATATATTCTTAGTTTTTATGTCAGGTTCTTAATTTGTTATTGTTCAGTTGTTTCAGTCATGTCCAATTCTTCATGACTGCATTTAGGGTTTTCTTGGCAAAGATACTGGAGTGGTTTGCCATTTCTTCTCCAGCTCATTTTACAGATGAGGAAGCTGAGGCACATAGGACAAAATGACTTGCCACGGTCACATAGCTAGTGGGTTGTCTAAGGGCAGATTTGAATTCAGGAAGATGAGTCTTCTTGACTCTAGACCCGACCCTATCCACTGTGCCACAGTTCTTAAGTAGGTGACTTATTTATAATGGGATAAAAGGAAGGAAATGGAGTCACATTTATTTGAGAAAAGGTACTTCCTAGTCTAGGGAGTTTGATTGTTGAAGGGATTTTAATTTTATGAATGTACTGATCAAGGCTATCATTTTCTGAAGTTGTAATTGCAGGTGTTTTTGAGAAAAGTACACGTGGCTTGGGTGTGAGAAAGGACATGAGGAGTCCAAGGACTTGGGGTGCTGCTGATCAGAATGAAACAAACGTTGAAAGACTTTTCAAATCTACTATTAGTGGTGCTCTGTGACTATGGTGAGTACAATATGCACAAGTGTTACCACACATACAAAACTAAAAAAAAAAAAGAATTCAAATGTGAAATTTACAAGCTTTATCATTTTGATTGATAATCCCTTTTGAAGCATAAGCATGATCCCTTTCTGAAGTCATGTCATTTAGTAGAAAACGTGTTCGCAACTTGGGAAGTACCAACTTAAAACACTCACAATTTTTGCATTGAGTTAATATATTCTTTTGGTGATTTCAAAATACCGTGTAGATGTCTTAAGTAATTGAAAGGAGAAGAGGACTTTATTTCAAAACTGGTAAAGAAATCAACTATCCATAAAGGAAGATTGTAAATCATCCTGAATATTAATAAACATGGTTTATCAAGACTCCTATTATAAACTTCATCTATTCCTATCTCACCCTTTCTAGCCTTTTATAGACATCAGGCAAATGGAGGATTTCCCTCTATTGTTGCTTTGCCTAAAAACAAAAGAACAATGCAACTTCATTCTCTCATCGTATTCAATTAAATTGTGATCAAGAGTCTTTTCAGGGTATTGTGTAAAGATGTTTCACACAACCTGATGAGAGGGTGAAAGACTGACCCACTTAAGGAAGGCCAGTTGGGTACATCAAGAGAATGCAGTTACAGATTTTAGTTGTTCATGACTGGTTGTCATGAACTGGCTTGATTTTGGAGTGGTTTTTTATTTCCACATTTGAGGGTCACAATTAAGAATAGGTCAGTCCTTTTGGGAGTACAGAAAAATGTGAAATAGGGGTAACTCTTGCTAAAGGCTAAAGATTAGGAAGACAGCATGGTGATAAAAAATGTGGATTTAGAAATTCAGAAAGCATGGTGATAAAAAATATTGAAGTAGAGATAGAAGCTGAATTCTTTCTTCTTCCGCAGTTGCTTTGTCGTTCGTTGTTCAGTTATTTTACAAATCATGTGTGACTCTTCATAGCCCCATTTGGGATTTTCTTAGCCAAGATACTGGAGTGGTTTGCCATTTCTTTCTCCAGCTCATTTTACAGATGAGGACACTGAGGCAAACAGGAATATGTGACTTGCCCAGGGTTGCCCAGCTAGTACCTGAGGCCAGATTTGAACTCAGAAAAATAAGTCTTCTTGATTCCAGGGCTGACACTGCTTCACCTGCCACCTGGCAGCTAGGGCTTAGCACAGTGCAGTGCTTGGCATATAGCAAGTATTTAACAAATGCTAGCTGACTGACTCACTGATATGTTGTACTTGATTGACTTACCACCTTACTATTTCTTCATCATTAATCTTGTAGGGACCGTTGGGAGAAAAATTAACAACAAATCCTCCCTTAAAACACTTTTCAAATAGGAAAAGAAATATACGTAGAAAATGAGAAAAGGAAAATAAAATGAAGGCATAAAATCACATTGTTTTTCTATTTCTTCCTATTAATGATTCAGATAATATGAAAAATCAATTCATACTTATGCATGGGCCTTTTAGAACAGAATGAATATTGTTCAGAAACTGTAGAGCTCTCCTAGAATGAGCTTTCACCCCAGCAGGGTTACAGCTAATTGTTACAAAGCCAGATTTTCGTCTCCTGTGATATGTGTTTGGATACATTTCAAAAGAGAAACAAGCATACTTGTGTGTTGTGGCAGTGGGTTTCCTTACTACTCTTCACTTTTAATCATTTCAAGTTGAGTTAGATTTTTTTAAAAAGCTATAACAAATCCTTGAGAGGCTGTGTATCTGTCCTGTCTAGAATAAAACCATTTACTATAAAGTCACCAACATTTTCAGAGAGATTAGTTAACTTGTAACATCACAGTATCCATTCATTCCTTACTGAATTTTGTAAATGTCCCTTTTATTAGCCTGGCAGAACAAAACGCCAACATTATATATACCCATCCAAAATTCAGCACCACATCCAGCTAGCCTGACGCTGGTTTCTTTGCTGGCAGAAATTCCCAGCATGGCAGAAGACTTTGAACTATCTATTCAGGAAACTCTGAATTTCAAATCAATTTTAGGTTTTCCTTCTTTTCATTAACAGTGATGCAACACAGTTGGTTCTTTATTACAGTGTAGAAAGGGAACCAAAATGAATCACAGGAATCCTGAGCTATGTCACTGAGCCTCTGTTTACTCATCTGTAAATAGATTAAAGAATCTTCATGATCCTTTCAAATCTCAAAAATCTATGGTTTTTTTTACTTAAATACTTTTCCTATACATAAATCATGGTTGCCCAAATAATCCCAAGCCCAAGTAATCAGCTAGGTGGCACAATGTAAGTTGTGCCAGGACTGGAGACAGGAAGATTCATCTTCCTGAATTCAAATCCAGTCTCAGATATTAACTAACTCTGTGAACCCGGGAAAGTCACTTAACCCTGTTTGCCTTAGTTGCTCATTTATAAAATGAGCTGGAGAAAGAAATGACAAACCATTCCAGTGTCTTTGCTAAGAAAACCCCAAATGAGGTCATGAAGAATTGGACATGACTGAAACAAGGGAACCACAACAAATATAGTTGGTGCTAGAAAATAAGATTTATCTTTTTTCCCTTCTAAAATTTTAAATTATTTCCCCTGCTTCATATATGTATATGTGTTTGTATGGATATACATATATATGTATATATGAAGGGAGATTACTTTATTGCATGCTACAATCTAAATGTGTTTTACAAGAGTTAAATCCCTTTAAGACTATGAGTGGAATAGAACCACAGAAAAGTTAAATCACAAAATCTCAGAGTTAGAAGAAACCTCTGAAGTAATCTAGCCCAATGTGTACCTGGATTAGAATCTGGGGACCTCCTGTGATGTGTAACTCATTCCCTACCAAGGCAGCTCATTTTATTTTGGGGCAGCTTTAAATTGGTTGGACAGCATCCAGCCTTTGATCCAATTACACAGTGTTTAAGCTTTCAGTGCTGGGATCTGCACTGAATATTTGATGCTTAGGCTGGTGCATTTACTCTTTGCTTAGCGTATGATGCCAATTATTTGTAGAGCAGGATTGAATTGAATTGATTGGGGGCCTGTGGGTATCACCAATGTCAAACGATAGAGCTATCAGAAATGATTGGGAGCATTTTTCTCTCATTTAGCTTTCCCATTCATCTACTGGTAGCTGTAAATATTCATCTGGATTATGAAACACTTTCTGTGTCATTTCTTTTCAGTTCTTGGTGAAGCTGAGTACCTCTTCTTGGGGCAGCCCGGTCACGTAGCTTTAAGCAACAGCACGGTGTCTGTAGATTTCCAGTATTCTGATGGAAATAATGCTACAATGAGGAATGTGTCTGTCCTGTTGTTGGATGCCAGCAAAAATCAGACCATCACCACCAAATACCTCCTGACCAATCAATCCCAAGGCACCCTGGAGTTCGAGTGTTTCTATTTCAGGGAGGCTGGTGATTATTGGTTCATATTGAGTCCGGCAAAAATGGACAATAACACAAGAGTCCCCTGGCAGGAGAAGCATGCCCTTCTGAAGGTGGAGTGGCCTGTGTTCCACATCGATTTCAACCAGACATCAAAGGCAACAGGAGGTATCTTACAGGTGGGAGTTTTTACGAATCAGCCACTGTGCTCTTTCACTACAGACAGACCCGACATTTTGGTGGATGTCACCTTCTCTAACAGCATCTTTGAGCAGAAAGAAAGCAGGGATCAGCCACTGGAAGTAAGGGTCAGCAAAAGAGTTAGCCTTGCTCCAGTTCAGTGGATAGAGGTTGACTGTCCTCCCACTGGTTCACAAGCCTATGCCACTGTGTTACTGAAACTGCATGATCCTGAATCAGTCATTACCTCAGCAGGACCCATTGATCTCGTCCACAGATTTGGCTACAAGCTGGTGACGTTGCCAGAACTAACGTGTGAGTCCTTGGTAGATGTGGGAATAGTGCCCCCTCCCTGTACTTTTGCCCAAGGAATAGTCGCTGTATACAAGGACACCCCCAGGCATTCTGGGGACCGGCCTGGTTGGTTGGCTGAAAACATCATACCCCTAGGGGCCAGCAAAACAGCGTTTAATTGTACTTTGTTTGCCGTGGGGAAAAATAAATACTGCTTTGAGTTCAGCTTTTCAAGCAAAAGTCATTTTTCCTCGAGGGAGGAGTGCATGGTGATTCAGAGAAATATAGGTTGGTATTTCAATCTCTTTTATTTCTCATAATGTCTTGAACTGGTACTTAACAGTAGTTGACTTTATGACTTAGCATTGAGAAGACGCCTTAATTTTCCAAGTGTGGAAGATCTATTTTTTCATTTGTTCCATTTGCAATATTATTGTTCTTATTTTGAAAGATAAATGGTCAGGATTGGTCACCACCAGTGGACTCTACTAAAGTGACTATGCGGAGTCTGAGGCAGAGCTAGGATTGAAATTCGAATTGAATCTCAGTTCTTGGCAGGTCTTACTAAGATTTCCTGAGCTCTGTTTTCTCTTACCTGAATAGGCCATACTTAATTCCCATCATAATTTAGAGAAATATAGCTATTTTAATTGGATGTTTTCTTTTTATAGGTCAATATTTCAAATGTATCAAAGATTTTTTCAAATGGGCTTGCTCTTTCCCAGGTCATGGTCTTAGCAGAGGATCTTCATTAGTTGCTGCAAACAAAAATTCTTTCTCTGGTGATCGATTTTTTGGATTTGCACTTCCCTGAACTTAACTAGGATCGTCGTTAGATGACAGGCATATATTACATCACTAGGTCCATACTTGAATAAAAGAGGAACTTCCAGTTGGCATAGGTCTTTAGCTGGAAGGAAACTCAAAGGAAAGCTAGTTCAACACCTTCCTTTTACAGATACGAAAAATGAGTAGAGAGGTTAAGTATTTTTGTCCACGGTCACATAGGAGGAAAGTTATCAGACAGGAGATTTGAACTCAGATCCTGTGACTCTAAAGTCAGGCCCTTTCCACGAACATGGACTTCCATGGGCTTCAAAAACCCATAATTTGTTATTACAAAGGAAGGTTTATATGCATTGGGAGGTGGAGAGAGATTAGTTGGTAAATAACTATGGTATAAAAACAAAAAGCATAAATAAGAAATTTAAAAATCCACAAAAACCAAATCACCTTCACATCATAATGAGATACTAGAGTAGGATTTTAGTGGGAGTTGGATCTTAGAAGCAATATTTTAAAACAATGAATACTCTAATATGCTCTATTATTTATATAATGTTTTGCCTGGAGTTCAGTCTATCTTCATCACAGCATACAATTATACTACTTAAATAAAACTGAGTATAATTACATAATTAGGAGTGGTAAAAGGAGCTAAAGACTATGTGGATTTTATACTCTTTTGTGTATCATAAATTGCCCGCCTTCGCAAATAAATATTGACTTAGAATTCACGTGGCTGAGACATGATTCTTCATTCCCAGTAGATCTAGTGAAGTGGTGCTTATCCAGGTTTTTTTGCAGTAATTTTTAGACTTCCCACTCCTAAGCCAAAAGTTCAAGTGTGGCTGAATTGAGTTCTTTTTCTGCCCTTTTCTGTCTTATTTATTTTTAAAATATAAGCTAATGCTCTAGGTAGCCAGTGAAGATGGCATCCCAGTTTAACTCTGCCCGAATACCACACTCCTCTGTAGCTGTAGGTGCACTTGTGCTCCATAAACCACTCGCTTGGCAGCAACTCTAATTCTTAGATTCTTTTGGAAATGGAAATGGAAATGTCCATGTGTCTATCCTCTTTTTCTGGTACATTTTAGATATTCCACATTGTAAGCTCCATAAGGTCATGACTGAGAGTTTCTCACTCGGATCACATGAAGTGGATGTAAAGAAATAATCACAGTCATTCTCCTTTCCCTGGCCTTTGCTTTTTTTTTTTTTCTTAAACAAGTCAAAAAATGACAATCAGATCTGGTTCTGTCATCACATACATTCTTCCATTACTAATATTCCTGTAAAGCTTCCCCATGTTAAACAAAAACAATATTACACAAGTCTATGAGACATGTGTTGTAACTGGATTTATTACAAGAGAAAGTCACATGCATATGGAAACTCCTTAACACCCAGCACAGGAGATGAAGGAAGGGGCTCTTCATCCCTAGCTTCATAGTGTACTTTATAATAATCTATAATAATCACAGTCCCATTTCCACTGGAATTTCTTACAAACCTGTCTTGTTTACATGTTTCGGGTCTCTGGGGCAAAGAAAAAAATCTCAGAATCAAACCTTTTCTGGGACTAATTCCTTTGTATTGTATTGGGGTGGAAGGGTATCTGCACTTTCCAAATTGCAGGCAGATTATGTGCACCCATTTAAAATGTTATTACGAGACTCAGTTCATGATTTCATATTCCTGTGGAAACAGTAGGATAGGGATGGGGAGGAGGGGATTGTTCTCCTTAGGAAATGCTTACTTTGCAAACACTAGCTAATTAAATTGCTTTTGGGTTAAAACACATTCATTGGCTTAACTGACTCATATTTAAAGATCCCTGCATTTATATGCAGTTTAAAAAAGATTAAAGAAATAATGTCAATGAGTCTAGCTTTTTCAGCTGGCTCAGAGTATAAAAAGCCAGCTGGACTTGTTTCACACATATCTATAGAGTGGTGTGACCAAAAAATAACCAGGCTGCTTTGTGTGTGTGGCTTTTATGGAGTTCATTTTATTGTTCTGTAGTCACAAATTGCAAACATGTAAAGATGAAGAGGCTTAACATATATCAGCTCAGTCTCTGCTTTACCTTTCACTAATCTTTGCAGATTAAAAAAAACACCCATAATTGTATATTACCAAAATAGTATAATATAATAGTATGTATTACAGTATTATTATATTATATAATATAATGATAGCACAATATCGCATAGTATACTAGAATACCAATGATAATATACTGAACTTCCATAGAGCTTTTATATAAAAAAAACCAAACCTATAAGAAATGAATTTTTAGCTGCCTTTTGCAGGAAAGTATCAATATAATGCTGAAGCTCTTAGGATTCCTTGAAAGAACTGAAGATGTTGAACGTAAGGAAGACTCAAGAAGTGCATGATAGCTGTCTTAAAGTATGTGGGGGAATTCATGGTTAGGTACAAGTTGAACTAGACTGCCTCTGAAGATCATTCTCGTTCTGAGATTTTGTGGGGGGAAAAAGCAAAACTCAGTACCACCACATTCCTTGGGTGTGGTAGGGGAATACTCCTGAAATCCCTGCTGCTATCAACGGAGAAGGGAATGATGGCTGGTGGATCACTTGAGCTAGGGAACTCTGAGCTACAGTAAGGTTAAAGCAGAGTGGGGATCCATATTAGATCTGGCACCAATATGGTGGACCCGCAAGAATAAGGAACCATCAGACTGACTAAGGAAGGGCATACCTCAGAAATGGAACATTTAAAGCTTCTGTGATAGCACTGGTATCATTGGACCTATGGGTGGCTATTGCGCTTTCAGTCTAGGCAAAATATAGAGAGTCAATCTCAAAACAATAATAGAAGAAAAAGAAAAAAGAAAAACCACGTTCCTGGTTTTTCTCTGGCCCAACTGTTATACCCAGTAGGTAGAGCACAAAGCTGGGTTCTGTTGAAATGCTAGATGGAACATAATTACCACACCTGAGTTGGAGCTGATCCAGGGAATTAGTTTGTAAATGTTCCAGCTCTTGTGAAAGTCCCCAGAGACTTTTAATTACCAGAAGGGGCCAAGAATTCAAGTTCCATGACTCATCCCAAAGAAAGTACCTCCTGGCTAGCTCAAGAGTGCATCTACCCAACACTGGGGGTTGCTATGGAATACTCTGTCAGCTGATGAGCAGAAACAAGGTCTGCCTGGATTGACTTAGCTTTGGTAAGCCATGTTGGCATGTTCTCATGGGCCATAGGTGTTATAAGAACTATTATTGGGGGATTGGTGACTCTAGGGACACAGGTGAGATTTTTCAGTGGTTTTTGTAAATTTATTCTAGCTGTCAGTGCACTGCAGTGTCACCTGTTTTTAGTTTTAAAGTGATTTTGTCAATAAAATGGTACCATTTATTAATTATTTTATTCATTTATTTATTCATTCATTTATTTAGTCTTCCAAGAAGGCAGTGTGCTATAGTAGATAGGACTCTGGACTTGGAGTAAGGAAGAATTAAATTCAAATTCTGCCTTGGACACATACTTGTATGACCTGGGCTTCTCTATGTCTCAATTAACTCATACAGTAAAATGAATGGTTTGAACTTAAATCTATCATTGGGTATTATGGAATTTTAATGGGGTTATGGAGTATTTTTCTTGTTTTCCTCATATTCTTTTCCCCCTTTCTCTCCAGTAAAGGGGAGCTTCCTAACTTTCCCTAGAGGACATAGCATCATATACTTGACCTTGTGTCCTCACAGAAACATGGAGTCTATGGCAGGCCTGGAACCCATGCAGTGTAACATGTGGTGATGGTATACGTGATCGGCAGCGAATCTGTCTCACCTCCTCCCCCTCCAAGCCTGGCTGTGTTGGAACATCCATAGAGACCTCCTTGTGCTCTTTGGAAGAGTGCTTTAGTAAGTATACTTCCTGTATACTCAACACACTGGACATGGCATTAATGGTGGTCTCAGATGGCAACAGAGGCTAGGCCCAACTCTGTTCTGAATTACTCTAAAGCCAAAAGTGGCAATCGGATAGACCTGGTCCTAGTAACGTTGCACATGTTCATTGTCATCTAAGATGGTGCACAACTAGGAAGAGTATCTGTCCAATCTGATACCATGATGCAAAAGAGAGGGAAATGGCAAGGAGATATAATTGAATTAAAGATATGAAGGACTGCTTTGTGGTAGGTAGAAGGAAGAAGACGGAAGGGGAAGCATGACAAATTTGAGGAAAAGAAAACTTTTTCCCTCTCCCTTTTCTCCTGGGACTTTTTGTTGTGGTTGTTTGGAAGAGTTCCCCCCTGTACCTTCATGTCACTGATCTGAATTCAGTGGTGAGAGACACATAAATCTGAGTAGAGAGTCAAGCCTACATCTGTGTAACAAAACAGAGTATAACACCCCATCTTGTCTCTAGACAGATAATCTTAAATTCTTTTGTGGAAACAAACCTAAGAAGGAGAGGATGTTTCTTCCATTAAAGGCCAGACTCCTGTGTTCTGGCTTTTCCAAAATACCCTCTATTCTTCTAACCATCCCCTCTTTCCTTTTTTTAAGTTTTATGAAAGCCTCCCATCACCAAATTTCCCAATTTCCCCATCTTCTCTCCCCCTCACACCATTACTGACCCCTTTCTTGTGACAAGAAAGATAGGTAAATGCAGCCAACATAGTGGCCATCATCTGCCACATTATGTATCCACAGTCCTCCACCTCGCTACAAAGAGGAGGGAAGAAAGTTTCATCTTCTGTTCTCCAGAACCGAAATTGGTCCTTCCAAATAGTCAGAGTTTGGCTGTTCTTTCAGTGTTGTTTTCATTGGTGTTGTTACAGTCACGGTGTATATTGTTCTTCTGGTTTCGCTTACTTCACTGAATATCAGTCCAAACAGGCCTGCAGGATCCGTTCTTGAGGATGCCCGTACTGGTCTTTTGTGGTCACTGCTTTCTTCTTGGAATGTTCACCAAATAATCCTGATAGATTCTGCAATCTTTTTAAGGATTGGAGTCAGGCTTGCCTACCTAGAATGTGTAGACTTTTTTCTCCTTGCATTTCTGAAAATCAGGACAACATTAGCTCTTCTCCCATTCTGTCTCTCCTTTCCAGTTCTCTACACTCATTTAAAGATAGTTTTTTGAGTACAAAAGGATAGAATTCATCTGGACCAGGTGAGAAGAGGAACTAGACAGTCCCTTACCACCACCTTACTTGTCCTGAGTGTCAGCTTCCTTGTAGTACAAAGATCATTCTCCTTGGTTGAAAAAACAAACAAAATAACTTCAGGCTGCTTCACTTATTATGGTGCCATCCACCTTGAACAGCAGTCCTATGCCTTCTTTGATTTTTCTGCTTTTTCTGAAACAGCTTTAAAATAGCCTCTTTTCCTGGAACAGCTTATATGAACTAATACTGAGTGAAAGGAGCAGAACCAGGAGAACTTTGTACACAGCAACAACCACAGTGTGTGAGGAATTTTTCTGGTAGACCTAGCCTTCATTGCAATGCAAGGACTTAAATAATTCCCAGTGGTCTCTTAAGGTAAAATTCTTTCCACATCCAGAGAAAGAACTATGGAATTCAATCACAGAATGAAGCAGATCATTTTCTTTTGTATTATGTTTTGGTTTGTTTTATGATTTCTCCCATTCATTTTAATTCTTCTATGCAACATGACTAAGGTGAAAATGTATATAATAGGAATGTATGTGTAGAACCTATATAAAACTGTATGCCATCTCAAGGAGGGAATGGTGAGGTAGAGAGGAAAGGGGAGAGGGGAGGGGAAAAAATCTAAGTTATATGTAATTGTTTGTAGAACACTGAAAACAAATAAAATAATTTTAAAAATGGGCCTCTTTTCCTCCCTCACCAGTCTTGATTCATTCTCAGATTTAACACTTTTGACAGTATTGTTGCTAGACTGTGCCACACTTTTGGATTTATTTCTGCAGTGGAGCTAGGTGGCACAATGGATAGAATGCCAACCCTGGAATCAGAAAGACTCATCTTTCTGAATTCAAATCTCTCCTTACTTGAGCACTTGCTGTGTGACCCTGTCATTTAACCCTGCTTGCCTCAGTTTCCTCATCTGTAAAGGGATCTGGAGAAGAAAATAAATGGCTAACTACTTCAGGATCTCTGCCAAGAAAACCCCAAATGGGGTCACAAAGAACAAGACATGACTGAAATGACTAAACAATGACAAAGAGCAAAAATGAGTACATCTTTTGTACCTATCCTTAAAAAAAAATCCTAGTTGGTTGAGAGATTTCCTATGAATTCACATACATCTCTTTTAAAAAACATTCTCCCTTTCCTTCCCTATCAGAATTATTCTTTTTTCTATTTTTTTAAGTTTATTTATTTTTAGTTTTCAACATTCACTTCCATAAGTTTTAAATTTTCTCCCTTTCCCTCCCCTTCCCTTTCCCCAAGATGGCATGCGTGATATACACTCTACATATACATCCATATTAGGCATATTTGCACATTAGTTGTGTTGTATAGAAGAATTAGAATGAATGAGAACCATGAGAAAGAAAAAACAAAACAAAAAATAGTCTCTTTCACTCTGTATTCAGACTCCATAGTTCTTTCTCTGAATGTGGATAACATTTTCCATCATGAGAGAATTGTTCTTCTTTGTACTGTTGTCCTCTCTTCTAACTTGTATCCTGGAGTATCCACATGCATACACTCATGCAAAGTTTAAGGGCACAACTAAACTTAATATGAGAAAATTTCAGAGGTGCAAATCAATAGGTACCAAGTAAATGTTTTGCTGGTTAAATGAATTTTCAAGTTTCTCAATTAAGTTTGCTCAGTTTTAAAACATCGGATCTTTAATCTATAAACCTTTCCTTTAGGTTATGATCCTCAGTTTTATAGTTCATCATTCCATATCCACAATGATTCTATCCTCTGGTTCTAGATCAAAGGACCACCTTTAACCTGGTCTTCTTGTCTCTCAAGGAGTATTGTTGATGGCTGTTCTCTCCAGGTTTCACCCTATCTTCTCTCCAAAACCTCATTGACCTGGCAGCCACTTTTCTCAATCACTCATTTGGTGTCCTTTTCTTTATCTTGAGGAAATTCTTTTACTAGTTTCTCTTTTCAGTTTGTGACATAGGCCCTGCTCTCCTCATTAAACCAGCATATATATACATACATACATATATAGACACATACACACACACTGTTCTTTTATATTTCCTCTCTTTTTTTCTGTTACAGGCATCTCTAACAGGTCCTGTTTCCTATGAAGTATTTTGGATCTTCTCCCTGTGTTTTTCCTGTTCTGCCCTCTCCCTTCTTTCTCTCGCATCTTGCTTTCTTCCCTTGATTTTCTCTTTGAGCTGCCTTAAATCTCCACAGCTCTCCACCCAGTTGCTACCTGGCTTCATTGAAGTTCTCCTTATTTCACTCTGGAATATCCCATGCTCTTGCAGTACCTCTATTCAGAGCTTCCCAACACACATCTATTTTTAAAGGCAACTCTAATTACCTTCTATATTTACGACCTTATATTTATACTTCTAAAGTTATTATTAATGACTATAACAACAAAAATAACAATAATTGACATTTATATAGGCCCTATTATGTGTCAGGTACCCTGTTAAGTATTTTACAAAACCTGGCTCAGTAAAACTAACCAATACATCAATCAAATCTGACATGTGCAGCCTACAACACCCATAGTCTTGCCTCTCACCTTGTATTTGCACTTTAATGCACAGACTTGCAACCATGGATCTGGGGTATCTTCCCTATATTCACAATCTTTTTTTAGGAAATGGAATATTCTTCTGCATCCAGAAGTGGTAACTACATGCATGTGCTTTAATTTATAATGGATATACAGGACAAATACTATAGATTATTTCTGGCACTAAGGCCCTTTATGGTGGAGTGCTGAAATGGGCAAAAAATCCCAGAAGTCCTTTGAAAAAAATTTTTTCTCCTTGCCCTACTTTTACTCCTCTACCTTAGAAATGGATACACCAATGCTCAGGCCATCACAGATCATTAAGCAATTTCCTATGTACTTCAAGTCCCAGATAAAATTCTACCTTCTACATGAAGCTTTCCTAGTCCCTCTAATTTGAGTGCCTTCCTTACATTTTTTCCCATTTACTTTATGCATATCTTGTTTATATTTGTTTGCTTATTATCTCCTTCTTGTAAGCACCCTGAGGGCAGAGATTATCTTTGTCTTTGTATCCCCAGTACTTAGCCCGGTGCCTGGCACATAGTAGGTACTCAATAAATGTTCATTGTCTGGCTATTGCCAATGTAAGGGTAACATTTTCATGTTATAAGAGAGCAAAGGAAGTTGTCCCCTAAATCTAAGTTGGAAAGGACTTTAGAAGTAAAATTCATCCAACTGCCCTCAGTTTTACAAATGAGGCAATCAGAGATGATGAGAGATTTGTCCAAGGTGTGAGCAGAATCTGAACTCAGGTCTCTGACTCAAAAGATAATGGAACCACCTACAGTCAGGAGTCATCCATTTGCTGCAACTAAGCTTCATTGAATTTACTATCCATTTAATTTAGCAGCAAGTATTTATAAACTACCTATTATGTGTCAGTACTGTGCTAGGCACTGGGGATTGAAATGCAAAAGTGAGATAGCCCTTACTCTCAAGAAACTTACATTTTAAAGAATTGGTAATCCTAAAAGGTGACAATTCAGGAAAAAATATTTTGTTATTAAGCTATCAATATTTGATTAGGGGTTTAAATTTTTGTTTAGCATTAGAAATAATATTTTTTGCTGAGGTCTGAATCCACTGGTTCTATGTGTTCTTTTGGCCATTTAGCACAATACCTGGCTCACAGTTAGTGCCTTGTAACTACTTGTTGATTGACTGACTGGCTGGTCTAGTTCAGCAAGGGATTGTTCCAGCTTAATGCTGCTGTATTAGTGTTCCATCTAGTGGAATATTAATTATTTTCCTTTTATTGATAGAGAACGTTGATTATAATAGCTGGTGCAGACAACTCAATGGAGTAGAGATCATAGGATTGCATAGACTTATCACCAGAGGGGACCTCTGATGCCCTCTAGTCCACTTCTCTACAAATCAGGAGGGTGAGATCCAAGGAAGTTAAATGGCCTTTCTGAGGCCATACAGGTAATAGATAAAAGAGGATTGAAACCAAGTTCTTTTGAATTCAGTTCTTTCCACTGCTCCAAAGTTGGGAATCAGAAGTAAGGGAAAAGTGATAAAGATTTTAAAAAAGAGGAGAACAAAAGTCGAAAGCATAAGGCTGAGAGAACCAGGGTGTTTCTGGGTAATAGGCAGAAGATGCACTTTTGAAATTGTTGAGATTTCAAATCCAGAGACACATAGCATAGGTGCACCAAGGAAGTATGTTTTCACTGGTGCAAAGGCTTTCTGTCTACCATATACAGATCACATGACCTTCTATGCTTTAGAGAAGAGTCTTTGTGAGTTACTGTTGAAAAAATTCACCACTTGACAGTCAAACATCTGGTGTAATTATGCCTTTCCATGCTTGGAGGATAGGCACAGTGTGGTGTGAGACCCTCCCATTCACAAAGGCTTTCCCACTCAGTAGGACTCACTAGTGTTTATACTCAGCTTGCTTGGCCTTCAACAATCCAGGGTCTTCTGTATGTTATGATAAAGAGCCAAAAGGACTTCAGGGAAGGCTCAGGATTGTAATAGGAGTTATATTGAAGAGAGTACTGAGATTCCTTTTATGCTTAACTTTCTGATTTATAGTGGTTCCAAACTGATAGAGATCCATTGCAATAATAAGTGTAATTCCAACCACATGCTCAAACCCTCAGGTGTTGACTTCATATTTTCAATTGATGCATTTTGCTTAAACACAGTGAATACTTCCCAACAAGCCTCCTAAATATCAAACTTTTTGGTCTCAAGATCCCTTTATCCTCTTAAATTTTTTTAGAGACCCTACCTCTCAGACCTTTTGTTTATATGGGCTAGATCAGTTGATGTTTGCCATATAGGACATTAAAACATCTTAGTATTATTCTGAAAATGGATTTGACCTCCTGGACCTCCTGAAATGCTTTTGGGGACCTCTAACGGTTCTCAGCCCTCCCCATGAGCGCCAATGCCCCCAAATCATCCCCATATAAAGTAAATTCTTTAAAAACAGTTAAGTAAAAACACCTGATAGAGGAATTGTGACTGGTGGTCAATGACACTTTCCATTTTGGGGTAACATTTTTTTGTCTCAAAATACCATCCTAAAATGTTGTCAAGGTAAGGGGAGTGAGATGGAGCATAGACTGAGCACCTGCTATGTCCCAGGCTCTACTAGGTGCTTTAAAAGTATTTTCTCATTTGATTTCGCAGTTGAGGAAGGGCAGGGATTCTAATTTCCAAGCAGTGATGCTAGCCCGTTGTCCTTATCGTGGCAACTTGCATTGATGGTTTCATTATTCTGGTGATCACATAATCAGTTTATGGTACACTTTGTATTTGTAATAACCTTTCCCTTTAGCGATGGACTTTTAGGGTGAACCATCCATATGGGAACAATTGCAGATTCCAAGAATCCTGGTTTGTATAAATTTGACTTCTTTCTTAGCTGTCAGATATTTCATCAAAATCTCAGTCATTCAGAGAAGATAACATTGGTGAATAAGGCTTTAAAAGATATTTTTTTGAAAATTTCTTTCAGCCCTCAAGCCTTCCGACCCATCTCCCATTCAACCCAAGGGCCCCCTGAAAGCTAATAACATTGTGACTGTTACTGGGATCTCTCTGTGTTTGTTCATAATCGTTGCCACCATCCTCATTACCCTCTGGAGGAAGTTTAGCCGGGCTCCCAAGTGCAGCACCCCAGCCCGTCACAACTCAATCCACTCCCCCAACTTCCGGAAGAATTCCGACGAAGAGAACATTTGTCAGTTGAGCGAGCAGAGGGGAAGCTTCTCTGATGGGGGCGAGGGACCCTTGGGGAACCCTGCAGAGATTAGTATCCCCTTGACCTACCGAAGGAGCATGCAGCTGACTCCAGAAGAAGAAGTCTCAGGCAGTGAGAGTTTTCAGTCCAATGCCCAGAAGATAATCCCCCCTCTTTTTAGCTACCGCCTCGCACAAAAGCAGCTGAAAGAGATGAAAAAGAAAGGTCTGACAGAAACGACCAAAGTGTACCACGTGTCTCAGAGTCCTCTGACTGACACAGTTGTTGAGGGTGCTGCTGGAGCTGCCTTAGACCCAGAAAATCCAGAAGAAGCCACAGTCAACAAATTTAGAATCAAGTCCCCTTTTCTGGACCAGTTGGCTATCAATCCAGGGGAAAGGCCTCATTCCAGGCTAGACTTTAATGTGTCTCTGGCCAATCCTGCCCTGAGCCCCAGCCAGACCCTTATTCGCAGATCACAGCTGAAATATGTGGGCAGCAAAGGGGGCCAATCTGAAAGGAGCTATCCCCGACACTCCCACTTCAGGAGAACTGCAAGTTTCCATGAAACCAAGCAAGTCAGGCCCTTCAGGGAAAGGAGCATGTCTACCCTGACCCCACGACAAGTTCCAGCCTATAACTCCAGGACACGAACCTGGGATCATGAAGATAGATTTAGGGCTCGGTCTCGAGGAGCCTACCCATGTCCTGAGAAGTTGGAGCATCCCCAGGGGACTGGGATGGCCAATGAATCACTCACCCCTCTCTCTAAGTCCCACCCCATGGGGCCTCCAGCTAGGAAACCCGACTTGATCAATGACCGTCCAGCAGGACTGGTGAATGGCACAGATAGAGCTGAACCCTACAGACACAGAAGGGGACCTTCACCGAGTCACAAGAGCATTTCAAGGAAACAGCCCTCCCCAACTGTCCCCAAGGAGAGCTACCAGAGGGTCAGCCCTTTGAGTCCCTCCCAGTACAGAAGAGACAAGTGTCAGAGCTTCCCAGCACATCCTGAATATGCTTTCTATGATAATACTTCTTTTGGCCTCACTGAGCTAGAGCAAAAGATGCTTGACTTGCCTGGGTATTTTGGATCAAATGAAGAAGACGAAACAACAAGCACTCTGAGCATAGAGAAGTTGGTGATCTAAAAGGAAGCATGGGAGTGAGGACAGAAGTCTGTGGAAGCTTGGTCACTCTCCTAGTTCGTGTCCTCACACCTTGCCCTCAGCATCACCCTTTGGATTGTTTTCATACCACTTGTTATACCACTGAACAGAGCATGGGGAAGAAATGATCTATGGGAAGGATGCTGCGTGTGTGTGTGTGTGTGTGTGTGTGTGTGTGTGTGTGTGTGTGTATGTATGTATGTATGTATGAAAAACAGAGAGAGAGAGATAAACGAATGAGAGAGAAAGAAGATGAGATATAATGAGAGAGAAGAGAATAAGAAAGAAAAAGAAGAGAGAAGAGAGAGAGATTTGAGGAAAGGAGTTATTTATCCTAAACTTGTTTCCATTGTTATCCTATTAACTATTGGTTAATGAATAATAAAGCAAAAATATTGATAGCAGAAACTGGTTTCTTTGGAGTCATGAAGCATGCCGAGATCTAACTCAGGTAGGTGAACTTCTTGGGAAACTTCACTGACAGCTTCCAACACGAAGCCAACCTTTGAGCCACCTTAGGCCATCAAATCTGGAACAGGGTGACCTTGGCAATGGGAGGCTGAATCATGATGAATAGATTTCAGATAGCTTAGGAATCTGGTAACCTTGGAGAAAGCTTTAACATGTTCCATATAGATGACAAGTACAGTCAGAATGAAGGAATTTTGTGGATCCCACGTGATTAGACTAGGAGTAATTAGATATGAATGAGCTGCTACAGAAACACAATTCTTTGAGATCTACAAGAGAAATTTAATAGTTTTTGTGTGGAGCCCCAGAGCCCAACTGGATAGACACATTCGGTTCTGTTCTGGAGACATAAAACCTCAGGACAGTTATCCTGAGTGCGAGTCAAATCAGTTTCTCCTAACATTTACCATTGGCTAGGTAATTTACAATTAAATCTTTAAAAGAAATAAGCTTCGTTCTCTATGGTTACAGTGGAATCCTGTAAGTCCTCCACCTTTCTATCAAGAATAATCAGTAGCATTTATATAGTGCTATAAGGTTTGCAAAGTGATATATATATATAGATATAGATATAGATATAGATATAGATATAGATATAGATATACATACACGTATGTATTTATATGTTTACATATATTTGATCCTCACCACAACTCTGTGAGGGAGCTGCTGTTACTATCCCCATATTTACAGATGAGGCAATGGAGGCTGAGAGAGGTTAAGTGATTTGCCCAGAGTTAGACTGCTAGTATAGGGCAGTCAGGTGGTGCAATGGATAGAATGCTGGCCCTGGAGTCAGGAAGACCTAAGTTCAAATCTGACTCCAGACACTTATTAGTTGTATGACCCTTGACAAGTCACTTAACACTGTTTGCCCCAGTTTCCTTGTCTGTGAAATGAGCTGGAGAAGGAAATGGCAGACCATTGTA
The DNA here is from genome assembly GCA_028658325.1 of Potorous gilbertii. Classification (NCBI taxonomy): domain Eukaryota; kingdom Metazoa; phylum Chordata; class Mammalia; order Diprotodontia; family Potoroidae; genus Potorous; species Potorous gilbertii. The sequence goes on along the minus strand of CM053771.1, from coordinate 83,176,063 downwards.
TTATCTTTCCCAAGAGAACCCAAAATGGAGCCATGAAGAGTAGGACAACGTCTAATCTACTGAACAACCACTCTACAAGTAAGTGTCTAAGGTAGGATTCAAACTCAGTTCTTTCTGACTCCAAGTCCAACATTATCCATTGTGCCATCTTGTGTCATCATCACCATCGTCTTCCTCAGATGAGAATAAAATGATGAGACGGTAGCTATGGGATTCTGCACAGTTTAATCCCTGCTCATTGGAGGGAAGCAGTGGGGGATAGGGGATGGGAAGGTCATTTTATTTTTGTCAGGGAGTTTTCCTGGAACTCTCAAAGGAAATAGATTTTCTTTTCACAGCAGGATTAGACCTCACTAGGGTTTCATTGCCACTAGGACTGAGGTCTGCTTCACCTGTGAAAGGCAGGCTTTCTGTTGTCTGACAAAGGAATATTTAGGACAGTCTTACTACACATTCAGGGTCTTTGTTGGAAGCCAAGATTATTTGCCTAAACTCTGTATGTTCAGACATAATATCTGTATTGCAGTGGGCTCCTTATTACGCTGCTCTGCTGTCTGAGTTGTTTCCTTTTAGTTTTACCAAATGAAGGAACTGAATCTGTTATCTACAGAACTTGAACAAACGTTGCTGTCATCATTCTTTTTGACATTGACCTTGCTATTTTACCACACCCTGCCACTCTCATTCTCCCTCTTCCTTCCTCCTTTATCAATAGTAAGCCTACTTTGGGTGTTCCAAGCTCCAAAGTCATTCATTCAAAAACAATATTTGAAAAATCAGATTCAAATGTGCTTCTCTCTCATTCATTTGTATCATTTTGGGAGGCAAGTTAAAAATAAGCCTCACTTTGGAAATGTTTTGATCACGGCTCCTCAAGGACCAGGCTGAGCTTTCTAACAGAAATGGGAGGGGTCCGTTTTTCTGATCTTTTAAAAAAAAGTACTTATATGCTGATCCTGAGAAGAGGAAACCAAGCCTTTTAATCTCTACTCTTTGTTTGTCAGTCCAGAAGCCTTTGTTCTCTTTCCCAGTTCACAGACGTGTGTGCCAACCCTTGCGGACAGAGGGCATATGTTCATTCTTTTCAGACTTCTTAGTTAAGACACCCCTCCATAGGAGTAGTCTGAGACAGCTGACGCAACTACTGGAAAGGTGGAAAGTTAGAAGATTAAAATTGTCTACAGGTAAATAATATATATCATGTTTGATCAGCTACCTAAGCTGATCTACATTGTACTGATACAGTGGACAGTGTTCTAGCTCTAAAATTAGAGTTGTGATCTTGCCTTGTGTGATTTTGGGCAGGAAATTTAGCCTGACTGCCTCTCAATTTCTTCATCTATAAAATAAGAGAGTTGGATGAGATGTATTCTGAGATTGGTTCTAGCTCAAGATTTATGATCTTTAGATATAATTGTGTTGGTCACTGCAGTGGTCCAGATGATCAAGATATTATCCAATCATGAAATTAAACAATGGCCCTGTGGTTGGCTTGCCATATGACTTTGATTCAACCATTTAATTTCTCTCATCCTCCCCACGTACAACGACTTTCACTTCAGTGGCAGGGTTGGTGTGGGAGGCGCTCCATGACCACCAGTCAGCAGGTAATCTTCTCACATACAGTCTTATAAAGGATCTAGTCTTGGGTTTTGCGAAACCACAGTGGCATCTTGAGGGGCACCACTTCCCCCTATTAGAATTAGATTAGGAGACCTTTGCCTCTGGCCCTACAAATTTCACTTTTTTCTCAAAACTACCTGGATTACGGAACCCGTATTTGAGGCACTACATTTCCTAATCATTCTTCATCCTTGAACTGGTTTGATCACCTGGGATCTGAAGTTCCTGAACTCAATCCAAGCACAGAAATGTGTTAGAGCTGGCTGATGCTGGCTTGGAGGGCCAATTGCTAAATGATTTTGGGCATACTTTTTTTTTTATAACTATCTGTTAAACATCCTTAAGGTCAGAAATTGTGTCTTATAATTGTGTTGGCCAGTGCCTAGCTTTGCATATGATAGGAATTTAACAAACACATAATAAATGCTTACTGAATGAACAAATGAACCAAAGAGGTGATTGGAACCAGAAAAAAGTGAACTTTGTAGAATTAAGCACCAATGGTTATACTAAATTATAGTTAAGAACGTGAATCCTAATCTCAACTTTCACCTTACCTCAGTGATTTGTCTGATGTGGACAGAATTTTCTTCATGTAGAAACAGATTCAAGTCATTCATATATCAATATAGACTTCCAATAGGGACATGACCTAGGTAGAAAAGGTCACATCATAAACAAATTAGAGGAGCAAAGAGGAAATTGACTTTCAAAACTATGGATAGCGGAACAGTTCATAATTATATGAAGGATAAAGAAGGAATCACAGAGTATAAAATGATGCTTTTTTATGACATGAAATTAAAAAGATTTGGCATTAGCAAAACCAATGCAGGTAAGATTAGAAGAGAGTTATCTGAGAAAAAAAAATCTAAATTTCTTTAAGACAGGTCTAATTTCCATGATATATAGGATGTCTCAAAAGTCTTAGTGCCGTTTTAAGTTTTAATAAGTTTATGGAATATTTATTAAGAAATGCATTAAAGTTTATTAGAATGAGAGCCATCTCCCAATTAATAAATTGTCATATGAGTAGGAAATTTTCAAGGGAAGAAATCCAAGCTATCCATAGCTATATGAAAAAATGTTCCAAATAACTAATAATTATAGAAATGCAAATTATAGAGAACTCTGCAGTTCTGCCTCACATTCATATTGGCCAAGTTGGCAAAAAAGGAAATTCATACTGTAGGGGCTTTGGGGAAACAGGTACATTAATGATGGAGTTGTGGATTGGTATAACTATTATAGAAAAAAAAACCGCCTTGGAATAATGCCACAACAGTTAGTAAACAATGCATATCATTTTAGGTCAGTAGGCAGAAATACCTCCAGAGAGAGCAAAAAATAAAGATAAATAAATCCTTGTTAATTGAAAAAATTTTAATTAAAAAGTAAAATGTGAAAGATTCAATACTATCTCTCTCTAAAAAAAACAGGTATAAGTGTTAGGGGGCACAGATGGTGTGTTTTTATTACTGTTTCTAAGTGACTTTTGGGACTATGCAGGGGAAAGGATGTGGAAAATGAACAGCTGGTTACATAAACAGTGTAAAAGAATAGGATTTGCATTCCAGATCATGACTTAAAATTCCAAAATGTGATGAGCTCTTGGCTAAAGTTGAAGTATATCTCAGGAGGACTAGGAAGAATGTGTTTGACCAGAGACTTGCTGATCTATTGAAGAGTGTTTTTAGATGAAATTAGAAGGGGAGGGAAAAATGTTTAGATAAAATTACAGAGCCAGATCTTATAAAATACATTAGCTAAGAGTCTCATAAAAAGAAAAGCAAGAACGATGCTCCTTAATTCACAGGAAAAAATACAAGGAAGATAGATAAGCAGCTGTATGTATAGCCTCCTATCTATATGTAAGTTTCAGGAAATTGGTACTCAGCAAGGAAGGGAGAAGGAATAGATCCTTCTTTTGAGATATATTGTATACTGTTAATGGACATCAGAAAGGAAGGAGGATTACTCATCTTTTGTCTTTTTTGTCAAAGAGAACAATCTTTAGACTTGGGAAAGGTAGGAGAGTTCTGGTTAGGAGGAAAATGAAGTCAAAAATATTTTTGGAGATAGTAAAGGAGAATCTAACAGTTCTAAATTAATTCAAGCCTCCTGACTTGGACAAACCACATCCTATGATGCTTTAAAAAAACCCAAAATCTTGAAGGCATTATCATTAATGGCTGTTGTTGATTGTTATGACAACTCACATAACAGATCTCATTTCTATAGTACTTAAAATCAGCAAAAGCTTTCCTTACAAGGACCTTTAAAGAGAGGAAGGTATATGGGGAGGCTATGTTCTGTCCACAAGCAATATGGTCTGGCTCTAAGCTTCTCCCCTCCTCAAAGCTTGTCTCACTAGTCTACTTAGGCAGTAAGTTAATTCCTCATGTACTGGAATCAATTCCTTAGTCTGGAAGTAATAACAACTAGTAGTAGCTGACATTTATATAGTACTTCCTATGTGCCAGGTGGGCAGGTAGGTGGCACAGAGGATAGAGTGCAGGGTCTAGAGTCAGAAGAACCCAAGTTTAAATCTGGCCTCAGACACTTACTAGCTGTGTCTAGGCAAAGCACTTAACCCTGTTTGCCTCACTTTCCTCATCTGTGTAATGAGCTGGAGAAGGAAATGACAAACCACTCCAGTATCTTTGCCAAGAAAACCCCAAATGGGGTCATGAAGAGTCAGATTGACTGAAAGAACTGAATAACAACAAATATTCCAGGCTCTGTGCTAAGTGCTTTACCACAGGAAAGCAGATTTTGGCTTAATTAACTTCCTCATCACCGTAAGCCTAGACTATTGCAATAGCCTCCTGCCTGCTGGCTGGTCTCCCTGATTCAAGTCTCTCCCTACTCAAGTCTTTTCTTGGCTCAGCTTTCAAAGTGATTTTCCTAATGTGCTGCTCCACCCATGTCACACCCTATTCAATAAATACCAGTGGATGCTTATTGCCTCCAGAATCAAATATAAAATCCTCTGTTGCCCTTTCTAGCTTTCTTATCCTTCTTGTGGTCCAATGGCTCTGGCCATCTTGCTGTTTCTTATTTGGCACACTATTTCCCAACTCCAAGCATTTTCAGTGGTTGAAATTTTCCATGCTGTGAATTCTCTCCCTTCTTATCTTCTCCTAACTTCTCTGACTTTTTTCAAGTCTCATCTAAAATCCCACCTTTTACAAGAA
>CM053771.1:83139996-83170743 GCA_028658325.1 Potorous gilbertii | reverse complement strand
GACAAGAGAAGGGAGGGAAGATAGAAGAGAGGGCAGATTGGTGATAGGGGAAATAAGAAATAAGTGTACTGGGGTACGGGGAGGGGACAAATGGGGAGAAAATTTTGGAACCCAAAATTTTGTGAAAATGAATGTAAAAGGTTAAATAAATAAATTTATATTAAAAACAAAAGAATTAATTTTTTTTAAATGGGGGTGAAGTCAAGATGGCAGTGTGAAAACAGGGACTTGCATGAGCTCTCCCCTAAACCCCTCTAAATACCTGTTAAAAATGACTCTAAACAAATTCTAGAGCAGCAAAATCCGTAAAGTGGCAGAGTGAAACAAATTTCAAGCCCAAGACCACATGGAAGGTCAATAGGAAAGGCCTGTTGCAGCAGTTTGAGAGAAGAGCATAGTCCAGGTTGGGCCACCCCCATAGACACGGCTACAGCAGACCTCAGAGAATTGAATCATTGTTAGCAGTTGTAGTTTCCAGACTTCTCAACCCATAAACACCAAAGATAACTTAGAAGGTCAGTAGGAAAAGTCTGTTGGACCTGGATGAGAAAGGAGTGCAGTCCAACCCCAGCCCTCAGGCAGGAGTAGGTGGTGGGTGGCAGCAGCAGTTGTTTTGGAGGTCTTATGCCACAGATGGTAGGGGATTTGAGCAGTTGATCAGAAGGGGATTGCAGGGATCTCTTTGCTGGATCTCAGGCAGTATTCTCTTGCTTTGCCCATGCTTTGATCTGGGTCACAGTCCTGGGTGGCAGTCCTGGAGCAAGAAGGAGCACTGGTGTGGTAGAAGTTGTGACAGGGATGGAGAGGGAATCCTCCTTACAGTTTCAAAGCAGAAAAGAATGCTTGTGATCACTCACAGATGAGCACAGACCAGGAGAGGAGTAAACACCTTTTCTTTGATCATACCACCTTGGAAGAGATGAAAATTTACAGGTCTCTAGAAGTACCTCTGAAAACAGCTGCACAAAATCCCTGAAGCTTAGAACAGTACACGCTCCACACTGGAAGCAAAGTCCTACCTTAACAAAGACTTAAAAAGCCAATTAATTGACTGGGGAAAATGAGCAAACAGTGAGGGAGGAAAATCAGATTACAGAATCTTACTTTGATGACAAGGAAGATCAAAACATACAACCAGAAGAAGACCACGAAGTCAAACCTCCTACATCCAAAGCCTCCAAGAAAAATATGAATTGGTCTCAAGGCATGGAAGAGCTCAAAAGAATTTTGAAAATCAAGTAAGAGAAGTAGAGGAAAACTGGGAAGAGAAATGAGAGTGATGCAAGAATATCATGAAAAACAAGTCAACAACTTGCTAAAGGAGACCCCCCCCCAAATGCTAAAGAATACAACACCTTAAAAAATAGACTAACCTAAATGGCAAATGAAGTCCAAAAAGTCAATGAAGAGAAAAATGTTTTAAAAAGCAGAATTGTCCAAGTGGAAAAGGAGGTCCAAAAGCTCACTGAAGAAAATAATTCCTTCAAAATTAGAATGGAGCAAATGGAAGCTAATGACTTTATGAGAAATCAATAAATTTTAAATCAAAACCAAAAGAATGAAAAAGTAGAAGACAATATGAAATATCTCATTGGAAAAACAACTGACCTGGAAAATGGATCCAGGAGAGATCATTTAAAAATTATTGGATTTCCTGAAAGCCATGATCAAAAAAAAGAGCCTAGACATTATTTTTCAAGAAATTATCAAGGAAAACTGTCCTGATATTCTAGAACCTAAGGGAAAAAATAGAAATTGAAAGAATCTAATGATTACCTCCTGAAAGAGATCCCCAAAGAAAAATTCCTAGGAATACTGTTACCAAATTCCAGAGTTCCCAGGTCAAGGAGAAAATAATGCAAGCAGCCAGAAAGAAACAATTTAAGTTTTGTGGAGTCACAAAAAAAGATAACATAAGATTTAGCAGCTTCTATATTAAGGGACTGGAAGGCTTGGAATATAATATTTGGAGGTCAAAGGAGTTAGGATTGAAACCAAGAATCACCTACCCAGCCATACTGAATATAATCCTTTAGGAGGGAAAACAGACATTCAGTAAAATAGAGAACTTTCAAGTAATCTTGATGAGAAGACCAGAGCTGAATAGAAAATTTGATTTTGAAATACAAGACTCAAGAAGAGCATGAAAAGGTAAACAGGAAAGATAAGCCATAAGGGACTTATTAAAGTTGAACTATTTACATTTCTACATGGAAAGGTGATATTTGTAACTCATGAGACCTTTATCAGTATTAGGGTAGTTGGAAGGAATATCGACAGAGGGCTGAGGGTGAGTTGAATATGAAGGGATAATATCTAAAAAATAAAATTAAGTGGTGAGAGAGGAATGTGCTGGGAGAAGGAGAAAGGGAGCGGTACAATGGGGTAAATTATCTCACATAAAAGAGGCAAGAAAAAGCTCTTACACTGGAGGGGAAGAGGAGGGAGGTGAGAGGGAAAGAGTGAACTTTACTCTCAATGGACTTGACTAAAGGAGGGAATAACATACTTAACTCAGTTGAGTATAAAAATCTATCTTACATTACAGGAAAGTAGGGGGGAAGGGGATAAGAGAGAGGGGATGATAGAAGGGAAGGCAGATGGGAAGAGGGGGTAATCAGAAGCTTACACTTTTGAGGAGGGACAGAGTCAAAGGAGAGAATAGAATAAATGGGGCCAGGATAGGATGGAGGGAAATATAGTTAGTCTTTCACAGCATGACTATTATGGAAGTGTTTTGCATAACTTCACACGTATAACCTATATCGAATTGCTTGCCTTCTCAATGAGAGTGGGTAGGCATAGAGGAAGGGAGATAATGAAATGTTAAAATATGTTTTCACAGGCAACAGGGAAATAAGATATGCAGGGGGGTATAGAAATCTATCTTGCCCTATAGGAAAATGAAAAGGCAGAAGAGAAGGGGTGGGGGTGATAGGAGGGAGGGCAGATTGAGGAAAGGGGTAATCAGTCTTGGGAAGGAAGATGGGGAGAAAATTTGGAACTCAAAATCTTGTGGAAGTAAATATTGAAAACTAAAATAAATTAATTAGTAGAAAATAATTAACATTGAACTTGAAGTCATGAGGTTTAGATTTAAATCCCAGATCTGACAGCTTTTAGTTGCACAGAATTGGACAAGTTACAATCTCTCTGAGCCTTGATTTACTCATCTCTCAAACAGAAATATGCCTGAACTACCTACTTGTGAGAAAACCTTAAAGCTATTTATAGATAGGAGTTTTACATACTATTCTGTTGTAAGTTATGTCCTATCCAGAGTCAAATAAAGCTATTCCTAGGTAATGAAAGAAATAGGCAGATGCATCATTCAAGGAAAGTAGAAATAAAATATGCATGTAGCTGGAAGTACTTTTTTTTAATCTAGTAAATGCACATTTTTAAGATTACAAAGAAAAATTTAGACAGGGAAAGCTCATATAATAATAAACAATTTAATTTATGCACTGTACTTGACAATCCCTTTGCTCATTACTGTATCACTATCATGTTTTGTCATACCCCAACACTGGTTACATCACCACCTGCTACTGGAAAGAGTTGCCCTCCCCTTGACTGACCGAGTCCACTATGAATGAGTCCACCTCAACAGGGTTCTCACTGATCCACAGCAGACCCTTTATTTTTCTCTAATTTGCTCTTGATTTCATCCCCAATGATTGGTTCAAGCCTTTCCTTTTCCCCATGTGCCTTCCACACTACCCCCTCTATCTTTACTCAGTAGAGGACTTTATCTCATACTTTACTGAGAAAATAGAAGACATCCATCATCTCCCACCTCCTTTCCTTTATTCTATATCTCAAAACTCCTTGATATCATTCCTTATTCTCTCCTTCTTAGCTTCTTGTGCCCTCTTCATCAAAATAACCTCCTTTACTTGTGCCCTAGATTACATCTCCTCTAATCTCATTGAGCAGAGAATGCCTCCATTTGTCCTTCTCTTGCTAATTTCCTATTTCTCTCTAGGTTCTACCTTACTGGCTACCTACAGACATTCCCAGGTCTCTTCCAACCTTAAAAAAAACCATTCTTCGTTTTACTTTTTCATCCCACCAAGTTATCATCCTATATCACTTTTACTGTTCATATTTAAATTCTTAGAAGAAGTGGCATATACTCTTTGCCTACACTTCCTCTCCTATCACTCCCTTCTCAACACTTTCCAATCAGGCCTCTGATGCCTTCACTCAGTTGAAACTATTCTTTTCAGTATTACTAATTGCTATATGGAAAGGGAGTTGTTATAAATCTTTCTTGGTTTCTCTGAAACATCTGCCCCCTTTGTTATTTCTAACAGTACCAAAAGCATCTCATTATATTCATATACCATAATTTGTTCAGCTCTTCTACAATCAATGGGAACCCCTTAGTTTCTAGATCTTAGTAACCACAAAAAGAGAGAACTCTGGTCAATACAATGATCAGCCATGATTCCACAGAACCAATGATTAAGAATATTAACCATTTTAGGACAGAGATAATAAATGAACTACTTACTAATATAGGAATTTATTTTCCTGGACTATGAATATGTTACCAAAGTTTTGTTTTTCTTTTCTTTTTTCCAAGTGGGGAGGGTAATATGAGGAAAAGAGAAAATAAATGTTTATAAACTGGGGGGAAAATTTAAATTAATGGAATTAATAGCTATTTCTTAGTCCTTATTCTTCTTGACCTCTTTGCAGCATTTGACCTTAAGGACAGCCACCTTCTCCTCCTAGATATTCTTTCTCCTGTGTTTTCATGAAAACTGGTTCCTTTCTGGTTCTTCTTTTAAACTGTTCCTTAATTTCCTTTGCTGGACCCATCATCTGTGACCTACACCAAACCATGGGAGCCATGTAATACTCTTTCCTGGACACTCTTCTTTCTTCCCTCTATATTCTTTTTCTTGGTGATCTCATTAGACGTCACAGATTTAATTATTCTCTCTATAAAGATAAACGTATGTATATATATATATATATATATATATATATATATATTTATATATATCCATACAGAGAGAAAGATAGAAAGGTGTGGGGAACCAGGTTCCAGCTGGTGCTAGTAAAACTATTAACTGAAGTAGTCTCATTATTTGAATTTGTGCTGCAAATTTCCATTGGACTGGAACCAATGATCATATTTCGCAAAATTATAAGTTCAAATAATGCAAATTCTTTCATATACTGTCCTAATCTCTCTGCTGATCTCCACTCATACCTCACCAACTATTCCTGGACATTTTAAATAATTTATCCTATAGACATCTCAACCTCAACATATCAGTGAATCAAATGACCAATCAGAAAGTATTTATGGAATATTTGCTATGTGTCAGGCACTATGCTAGGCACTGAGAATACAAGTACAAAGAATAAAACAATCTTTCTCACAAAGTATTTACATTCTAATGGAGGAGAAAACAAGTACATATGAACATGTATTTAGCATAAATATAAAGTTAATCAGTTCAAATATATACAAACAGTAAAATACAAGGTAATTTGGAAGGGAAACACTAAGAAGTTGGAGGCATCAGGAAAGGTTTCATGCAAAAGATGCTCAGGTCTGAACTGTGTCATAAAGAGAGGTAGGTACTCTGTGGTGTGGAGGTTCAGGCAAGAGAAAGGTCATTGCCAAGGCACAGATGTAGGTGATAGTATCACATGTGAAGAACACAGAAAAGGCCAGTTTTTCTGGGTCACAGAGTGTGAAAGAGTAATTGAAGAAAGGAAGGCAGGCTGAAGACTGTATAGGCTTTTCCTGGTTTCCTTCAAGACTCACTAAAGTCCCCCTTTCCACAAGAAGGCTTTTCAATCCTCCTTAAGGTTAATGCCTTTCCTGTGAGACTACCCCCAAAATACCCTATATATATCTCACTTATGCATGTTGTCTCCCATTGGATTCTGAGTTCCTTGAGAGTAGGAATGGATTGTTTTTGCCCTCTTTGGTCCAACCAATGTTACATTCAAAATATCCACGTGACTTTTAATGTTTACATATTTTTAAAGAAAATGGTACCTATACATCTCCACAATCCAGAAAGACAAACCTCTCCTGAATTGTTTTCTGTAGGCCTTAAGAAGAATAAGTATAGTATAGCCCAAACTGTTGTGGTTTGCGTTTCGTTCTCTAAGAGGTCCATGACATCAGAGAGATGACACCATGACATGCAGGTGAATTGGATTTAAGTGAGAGAGGTCTGTGCAAAGTCACCAGCCTCACTTTCTCCTTCATAGACTTCTACTTTTGAAAAATACCAACAAAAAGTTAATATCTCCATATATATGATATCTCCATATATATATGTATAGAACCAAAAAAAGGTGATTGAATTTGAAATTGTGTACTTCTACAATATACAGCTTGCTTAAAATTTTTTTAAAGTATATGATAAATTCAACATGCTATTTTCAAAACTGTCTTATTTATCTGTACCTGTTTTTGAACTTGCAGATGGAAAAGACTAAGGTTCAACTTTTAACTATTTCACTTTTCACTAATCAAAAACAATTAAAAAAAATTTTTTTAACAAGAAATTGATGCTCCTTTTACAGTGGTTCTTTGAAAGATTCTAATCCCTGTATTGTACATTTGTTCCACTAGATGGAGAAATGAGGCAAGAAAATTACCAGGACCTTGAAGAGGGAAGAAAAAAACTTTGTAATTTTTCCTATATTCAGTGCAGGGGTCAATATTATTTTTACTTGTTAGAAAATGCATTACAGATTTTTCACATATGAGATTATAAGAAAACTTCTTCCATTTATGAGGTCTAATGGGTAATTTTTTGTGGAAATCAGTTCTGAACAGGTCATCAGTTAACATTTTTATCTATACCTGCCCACAATCATAGAGTCTCAGAATTAGAAAAGGCCTCAGAAGCAATCTAGTTCAACCCAGATCTCAATAAGGACAAAATTTCCCTCTATAATAAGATTGATGTAGTGCTAGCCAGCCTCTGCCTGAATAAGTCTAGTAAGAAGGACTGCCTCTCATGGTGTATCCCATTCTACTTGTTTCAAATCAATTTTTAAAAAAATATTATGAATTTAACACCCCTAAAAAGAGAGCATTTTCCAATAGAACACAAAAAGAGGATTGTATGCAAATGTGAATCACCATTTTGTAATGCTTAAAAAAAAAGATATAGTACATTTCATGTTATTTTCAAAATTGTGATACTTATCAGTATATTTCATTCTGCCTTTCCCCAGGGTATTCCAGTATCCACTAGGGGACTTGGTGGGCATCCAGGCTCTCTGCAAATGACTCTAGTTCTCACCTATGCTGTTCATTCAAATGTAGGGATGCACCCTACTCCCATTTAGCCACTAACAGTTGCATTAGTTTTTTCAAATGAATATTTAGTTCAAAATTATAATAACAAATATGCAGGACTTAATAGTAAAGCAATCAATAAATTAAAAGTTTGTAATATTACACCAATTGAACTGATTTGTAAGGGAATGTACACTGGGAAAAAAATCAACTGTGTATAGCCTAAAAAACAAATGGACAAATTTCCCTAGGCCATACATATAACACTGACCACACTGGCCCCATTGCTTGATGGCAAGATATGTTAAATTTCACCCTTCTCTCAGGGTTCTCCATCATTTTAAGGGGAATTGAGGAGTGTCTAGGCTTTCTACCATTGACTTTAGCCTCCACTAATGATATTCCCTCAGTTGGATAGTTTTCACTAAGAAACATTTACTGCCAAAGTCATGGGGATGGGATCTGAACCCCTAAAAGGAAAAGACTATGTCTTTGAAAGCAATCCAGTTCTTGAATTTTCCCATATATTTCAGTAGCTCAGATCATCAGTACCTAGGCCCAAGGCATCTGACCCTCCTCAACTCACTTTGATTACTTAATTAGGCTACTTGCCATTACTAGATTCCATCCAGATGTTCCTACAGTCTTTATCCCTATAGAAGTATCAGTCTTGTCCTTACCAAATGTATGGACTCACTAAGAATCTTGCCCACCTAATGGATGTCTTAATAAACTAGCTACTTGGACTGAAAAAAGACTTGAGTGGTGGCATTCTTTCAAGGCAGATACCCACCCTGTACCCTTGAATTTTGGGGTTCCTAACCCCACTAAACTGCAACAAAAGTATAACAAACATGTATATATTTCCCCTTTGTGACTCATACTCAGGAAGTGGAAGAGGAGCAGGCTCATAACTTAGATTGTTTCCTATAGAGCACAGTCCTGGTATCAAATCCCAAAACAGCTTTGGTCTCAAGTCCCAGGCACCCTGGCTTCTCTGGGCTTCCTATTGGGCTGACTGGCTTTAACATCCCACCTGGGATCCTGGCTTCAAGGTCTTCAAGAATTGAGTCTGGTGGGTCCAGGGAGGATAATGGTTGGCACCAAGCTAAGCAGAATAAGACAAACACCCCCAGGCCCATTTGGGGAAGAAAGTGCTTCTTTCATGCTGAGATATTGGCGGTCTTCATCTTTTGGACACAGTAGGAAGAAGTATTTAGGAAAGCTTGAGCCAGAAAGACTGTGCTGTAGAGTGAGAGATTGAACAGTTTGAAAGACACAGCTGCAGCCTTTCTAGCTAAGCAGCAAATCCGAGGCTACCCTTCCCACCCCATCTCCACCCCAACTCAAATGATAGCGACTAGAGGAACCTCTGGGTTAGGAGACGGGACATGACCAAGGAGGTCCTGTTATACAAATAAGCAATCAGGCAAAAAAAAAATCCACATAGTGTCCATGTTGAGGTTAGGAGTGCTTGGGACCCCAACATACTGACACACAGGGTCCTTACCAAATGAATTCGACTCAAGCCTTCTTTCAGCCAAAGAAAAACAAAGTTTATTCAAGATCCAGCATATTGGGTTGACTCTTAATGATGTGGATAGAAACAGTGCGCTAAGAGTTAAAATAAAATTGATTGACTTTGCGAAGTCCTTGGTGCCCTAAAATCTCCCCTTACCAGAAAACTTTATCATGGACCATATAATTCCCTGTCCCCACCCCTCTCCTGGGGAATGGGATTTTCATAGTCCTCATCCTGTGCTTTTATCTTGCAAGATTTCTTTATCTTGTAAGAAAGACCCCACCACAAAGAAACCCTAAAATCATCCTATATAAGTTTGACCCTTTTCCTATTCACTGCTTTTTTAGTTCCTTGCTAAATCTCAGACCCACTGCTTTTGCATCAATAAAGCTCCCAATGGCTACAGAGAAGGTCTAAGTGAATTCCTTCACATTTTGAACCAGCTCTCCCACATCTTTCTCTCTTCAACATTAAGGAAACTAAGTATTTCTGATGCTTGTATTGACAAGTGGACCAGATAGAAGGTGAACTAGATAAAATCTGAGCACCATGCTGGAAACAGGATGGTTCTTATATACAGAAAGATTGTGGGAGTGACCTATGGGTGGTCTAGCTAGTCTGGGAGGAGGGGTTTAAGGAGGGTCTTGAGGAGGAGTCTAAGAAGGATCTTGATGGGACTGGGGTGACTACAGGTCAGAACCAAGAGAGTGGGATTTTTGATGGGATCAAGGAATCAAGATCCTGTACCCCATCATTCACATCCAAAAATACACGTCCCATTCTGCCTCTCAATTTCATTCCTTCTCCCTTAGGAGAAGTAACATGCTTTATCACTGGTCCTCTGGAGATATGATTGATCATTGCATCTATCAAATTTCTTAAGGCTTTCAAAGTTGTGTTGTATTATGTTTTATTTTTTTTAAAGATGGGTTGTCATTGTAGAAATTGTTCTCCTAGTTTTCCTCAATGAACTCTTCACTGGTTCAGGATTTTCTGACAAATCTCTTTATCATTTCTTACAGAAAAATAACATTTCATTATATTCATACATTGCAATTTGTTCAGACATGCCCCAACTAATCCTTCTTAGATTCTAGTACTTTGCCTTTTCCCACCACGCTTTTTAATTCTCCCTTCAAGATCAAGAAGGTAATTTTGCTTGTGAACATGGCTCACAATTTTTCTCTCCTCCCCAACTCTTGCCCTCATACTAGGGCACTTCAACATCCATATTGACTCTTCCTTCAAATTTCCTAACCACTTACTTCCTCAATCTACTCATTGCTCATGAGCTACTTCTCTACTCCATCTCAGTTACATCCAAAGATGGGCAAAGATGGTCTCCCCTCTACTTGGTCAAGTGATTTCATTTCATCCAGCCTCCTCTACTCTATCACCTATTTTCAATCCTTCCCAGTCTACTGGTTCATTCCTTTCTGTTTGCAAAATATCCATGTCTCTCCTACCTTGAAAAAAACATTACTTGATACGCTGCCAACTATCATCCTGTATCTCTTCTGTCCTAAATTCCTTGAAAAGACTTTCTAATGCCTCTACCTTCTCTCCTCTCCTTGTAATTCCTTATAATCCAGCTTCTGCCCTTATTCCGCCGAATTGCTCTCTCCAAAATTACTAATAATCTTTGAGCTCCTGTGAAAAATGATTGTTAATAACCAATATCTTGGAGATTCAGAGCTTCCTCCAGCCCCCTTCTTCCAAAGCCTTGACTCCTAAATTCAGTTTTTCTTCAGAAAGACATTACTGATAATGAGATGGCATTGATTCTCCTTAGCCCCACCCAAGTTTGCAAGTAATTTAATCTCTGAGAGGGAAACCCATTGTGTTCCACTCATACTTGAGGGAAGATAGATTCTTTTGTCTAGATAGCCCAAGGTTGGGAGTTGTCTAGTATGACTGGGAGTGATCTGATGTAGAGTCAGGGTGTGAGAGAGTGACATCAACCCCTGTTGAAAGGTTATGTAAATTATGCACCCTAATCCCAAAATGAGCTCAGTTCCTATGCATGTATACATCCATGCTGCCTACTTTGAGAGAAATAAACACTTATGCCACCTCATCCTGTTTGTCTTTCTTAGATGGAACTCTGAAGGTTGACACTTCCAGATCCAATAGCCTTTTCTCAATGACCTCATTCTCCTTGACTTCTCAGCAGCTTTTGACACTGTTCATTACCCTCTCCTCCTTAATATTTACTCTCTTCAGGACTCTATCCTGGTTTTCCTCCTGACCACCAAATCTGACCACTCCTCAATTTCCTTTGTTGGATTTTCATCTAGATCACACCTCTAATCCTGGGTGTCCCTCAGGGTTCTTCCCTGGACTCTCTCCTCTCCTTTCTCCATTTAGTTTACTTGGAGATATCATCAGCTCACATGGATTTAATCACCATCTCTATGTTAGTGATTCTCAAATCTACCTATGCTGTCATAATCTCTCTGCTGACCTTCACTCTATGACTCAAACCAGATGACTGGGAGACATCTTAAACTAAATATGTCTAAAACAGAAGTCATTGTCTTTCCCCCTAAATCTTTCCCCACCTCCTACCTTCCCTATTATCGTATAGGTCAATACTATCCTTTCAGTAGGTCAGGTTCAATAGCCTAGGAGTTATAGGAAACAAAAGAAGAAATTATTTTTCCACAGGACTAAAAACTACTCCCAGTTTTGAATGACAACAGGACGCAAATCAGAGGTTCTAATCTGTGACCTAGCAGAACCAGGTTTCTGATTAAGTAAAAGATCAGAAATTTGTACATGTTTAACAAGCCATTTAATATTATCCAACACATCCTTTCAGGGTGGAGCAAGCTAATTTGAATGCACATGATAAGGAAAGGGGAACATATCAAGGAGAACATGAAGTGGGCAGTTCAAGAGATTGCATCTAGCCAATGGAGAGCCAGGGGGGAAATCTGAATCAGGGATGAGAAATAAAAAGCATTTGTCTGAGCAAACCTACTCCATTACCGAGTTACTCATTTGCAATGAATGTAAAATAAATGTAATGAGAACTTTCCTGGCTTCATGAGTATTTTCTTTCTAGAGCAAGCACACGTCTCACAGAGTCATCCTGGTTCCTCACTATCTCTCACCACCCATATCCATGTACCATTTAAACTAGTGATATTGGCTTCCTGGTTGTTCCAGGAATAAGATACTCCATTTCTTGCTCCAGGCATTTTCTTTGACACTTCCTCTATACCTAGAATGCTTTCCCTCCTCAACTCCATCTACTGACTTCCTTGGCTTCATTTAAGTTCCAACTACAATCCTATCTTTTATTGGAAGCCTTTGGTGAATCCCTCTTAATTCTTCTGCCTTCCCCCTGGCAACTGTTTCCTATTTATTCTGTATACAGCTTGCTTTGTACATATTTGCATATTGTCTCCCACAACAGATTGTAGGTTCCTTGAGAGCAGGACTGTTTTTTGCATTTTTCAGTATCCTGAGGACATGCCTAGCACAAAATGGTGCTTAATAATGTTTACTGATTAATTGATTGACTTTTCTCTCTCTCTCACTTATTATATCCTTTCCCCCATCCTTGTTTGTTTTTCTGTTGAATTTGATACATTTCTATACTTAACTGTGTGTATTCAACCCTCCCTTGTTTATTTCAGGCAAGTTAGGGTTCATCTGATACCACCCCTCCAACTTCTCCATGTTTGAATGTTCTTCTTCTTAAGCATTCCAGTTATAAGAAATAGCAAGTTCCACTTTCTTCTTCTATACTCTGATGTGTTTTTTATCATCCCTTCTCTTTTACCTCTTAAAACCATCAGAACACAAATGGAACACCTTTTTAGAGGTCATGGGTTCATTTTCTTGCTTCACTGCTGGATTTCTTATTCCATTTTTAAATCACTTTAATAAGTAAGAAGATTTTTTCTTACATTTAGCCAAAATCTCCCTCTCTTTGACTTCCACTCATCTATCCCTCCTTGTTCTGTGCTCTAGGGTCTAGGTGAATCATTTAACCAGTGGATCCATTGATTTACAGTGATTGAGACAGTCCACCTAGCATCAGTCACTCTTATAATGGCAGGAGTTGTGTTTTCTATGTATGTCCTGGAAGGAGAAAAATTCATTTTTTGCTTTTTTATTAAGTTATTGCTAAAAATTACTGGGAGGAGCAGTTTCCTCCAAGATTAGGTAGACTACATTTGCACCCTACACACCCCAGGTTCTATCCTAGGTCAGGTGGTGGGAGGAAGAGTTTGGTCTTTAAAGGATCAAAGATCCTAGGCAACTGCATCAATAGTCTTGATCTCAGTTCTACTTCCTAATTGGAGCCTAGCACAAACTGTGTGGGTTTGGCCAAACACCCTTTCAACAAAGACATTCAGAATTCTGAAATCTCCCAGCTCTGTTTCTATCGTGAGGACCCTTTTAGAATGACTGTGGCCAGTCTATAGATAGTCACAGGCCCCGCCTGGAGCAGTGACATTCTGGGATCCAAGGTCACTTTCAGTTCTGCCATCCTCCCTATCATCTCTAGGGTCAAATACAAAATCCTCTTTTTGGCATTTAAAATAATTTGTAACCTGTCTCCCGCTTAGCTTTTCAGTTACCTTACATCTTACATTCTACAGTGTACTCTCTGATCTAATGATTCTGGTCTTTTTGCTGCTCTAGGAATAAAACACTCCATCTCTTGGCTCTAGGCATTTTTTCTGCTACCTGTCCCATCTGGAATGTTCTCCATCCAATTTCCCTGCCTCCTTCAAGGCCCAGCTAAAACCCTATCTTTCACACGAAGCCATTCCCAATAATCCTTAATTCTAGTGACTTCCCTCTCTTAATTATTTCCTGGTTTAGTAATTGCTAAATAGTAATTGTTTCTCTTTTACCCAGGAACCCTGAGTCTTCCCCTCCCAGTCAGATTATTTTTATTAAAGGGGCCATCCCTTGAGTAACTATTTAAAGAAGGCTATTCACTGAATGGGTGTATCTCACTCAAAGTGAGAATGTGATAAGACCTTAGCCAGAAAGGGCCAGGGTCTCCCATGGCATCCTGGGCCATCTCCAGTTGTCCTGATGAATATCTGGGTCACTGGATCCAGAGGATTCAGGAGAAGAAAGTAAGGCTGGTGACCTTGCACAGCCCTTCCTCACTCAAATCAAAGTCAACTGCAAGTGACGTCATCATCTGGATGTCATGGTCCTCTTCAAGAATGAAGGACAAACATAACAACAAGCATCTAGGAGAATTACTCCAAACTCTCTTCCAAATGACAGCTATTCAAATACATGAAGAAAATAATCGTGTTCCACTCTGCCCCTTAAAATTTTTTTTTCCCTCCAAGCTAAACATCTCTGGATTCTTTTTTTGGGGGGGGGGGTTGGTTCCCCAAAGATTGTGGTGTGACATTTTCTCTCATCTTGTCACCATGCTTTCTTTGAAGCATAGGAAATCTGCTCTTTAAAAATCTAGGGTAAATATTAAACTGTCCTGATAACTTTCCTTCCTTTTTCTATTGAGAATTTCAAAGTAGTCATTTCCACACAAAGTTTGTTTTTTTTTTAAATAATTTCTATTTCACTGAGGAGTTTCTCCTTTTTTTGGTCACAATCAGAAACAGAACAGAAGTTTCTCTGAACTTGTCCTTCACCTTTGATTTCATATCTATCTTTGATTTTGTGGGAGGAAGCACATGAATATAACATGACCTTGGAAGGCTATATTTATTCAATAATAATAGAATAGATTAAATATAAAAGGCAGGGGAACATTATATGTTTAAGGGAATATATTCCTATGAAGAAATCAAAGAACTAGAGAGAACCATGGTGGAGAACATTTGGGTTAAGATCAATGAGGGTAGTAGAAGTGATGTCATATAGATTATAGGTGTCAAACATATGGCCCCTCCAGGGTGTGGACTGAACTAGATGGAGATATAATTGAGAAATATTTAACAAAATAAGTAAAAATACAATAAAACATGGATGATATTTATATGTGGTTTTCTAAGACAATATGCCCCTACAGGTGTCCTCATGTATGATTTAGTGACCAACTAAACATTTAAGTTAAAGGGACAGCTCTCCTACTCTTTCCTCTTTGTAAAGCTTAGGGGTATTTTGGTCTCCTCAAAGAGCTGGCTAGCCTAGGGTGATCTTGAAGTGAGGGGTTCTGATTTTTTAGCCAAGATTACTGAAGGCATTTGCAGCCTCCTAAAGCAATTAACATTCTGTAATTGCCAGAGAGGGGCATGATTGGTCATATCCACTTTCCCTAGGGGACATCCTTTTAGGGCTTCTTAACTACTCCTTTCTTTCCTGTGTCACAATAAAAATGGGTTTTTCTGTACCATCTGGGTTACTGGCTTTGTGGAGGTGGCCAGAGTGATTCACTTTATGAACAGTTGTACTCTCATTGTTACAGGAAAATTTGCACCAATGTCATTTTACTCACCACAGGCCCTACTTGACCTTTTCCTGGACCACCTGGATTCCTGAGCTGACTTCCATTTCTGGGATCTGTTCACACTAAAAGTACTGACAGATTTTTAGTCTCCCCTGGATCTTAAAGGTGAGGAGTGCCATATCTTGAGGACTTTCTATGATATCTTAGGCTAAATTGAAATGAACCTTGGCCTAAGCACTGTGACTATTTATGCTGGAACAATTATGTAGTACTTGCTCTCAAGGAACCTAAAATTGAATGCAGAACTATGATATATCCACAGATAAATATGATAGAAAGTTAAATATAAAAAAGAATAAAGGAGAGACCTAAAGAGCTTTAGGAAATGTTTGTGAAACATCACTTTCTTTTGCACCTGAGTTAGACCTTGGTGGAAGAAATGAATTCAACAGTTTGAGTTGAAAGGGCATGTTCTGGACATCCAGAAATTATCCTGCATGGATGAATAAAAAAAGGGACAAGATTATGTAGCATAAGAGAGGGGAGAAGCTAATAGTGTCATTTGGCTGGAATATGGCATGTATGAAAAGAAATTGTGGGAAAAAAATAATCAAGAAAAGTGGCTTGGAGTCAGATAATAGAGAGCTTTAAATGACAGGGTGAAAAATTTCCTAATGATTAAGGCTTTCTACATGTGGGTTGAACAAGATGTCCATTCTTGTACGTTTTCAAGTAGAGGTTAAGTAACCACTTATCAGGTATCGTAGAAGGGACCGCTATCAAAATATGGATGATTAATTTACCTTGAATAGCTAGGTGGCTCAGAGTATAGAGCCTTAGAACACATCCACAACTTGGGGAACAGGAGGAGGAAGGTAAATTAGTAACAGAGACTAAGAAGGAATAGTTGGACAGGAAAAGTCAGAAAAAGTAGTTTCACAGAAGATGAGAAAGGATAAAGGCTCAAGTGTGGGCTACCATGGACAAGTCAAAGCGGAGGAAGACTTAAGAAAAGGTCTTTGGATTTGGCCATTGGTTACCTTGCAAAGATCACTTTCAGTAGAGTATGGGGTCAGAAATCCAATTGCAGAGGGGTAAGGATGAGAAAATGAAAATGGTAGAAAGAGTAAGGATAGGTTGCTCTTTCCTTTTCAAATTTTTTCCAATTAACAAACATTATTTTTGTGCTCTCAAGCTTATGAGTGAAAAGTAGATAAGAAATAGGATGATGTGAGGGCATAGAAGGATTAAAGAATTTTTTTGGTAGGAAGAGGAGACTTGAGCAGTCCGGTAAAGAGAGAAAAAGATCTTGAAGATGAGATACATGAAGTAATCAATGGAATAAGGTCGAGAAGACTACAGGGCAAGCTGGGTTCAAAGGCACTGTTGGTGCTAACTTGACAAGAACAAGGACTATCTCATCTTCTGATGCTGGAGGTAAGATGATACTGCTGTTTTCAATAATATCCAACTCTTTGTGACCTCTTTTGAAGTTTTCTTGGCAAAGATACTGGAGTGGTTTGCCATTTTCTTCTCCAGCTCATTTTACAGATGAGGACCTGAGGCAAACGGGGTTAAGTGACTTGCCCAGGGTCACACAGCCACATATGTCTTCCTGATTCCCAGTTCTGGCACTCAATCACAGTGTCACCTAGTTGTCCAAGGTAATACTAGGAATTTCCTACAAAATGAAAACTGGCATGTATTGAAATAAGCACCAGATCTAGAACTGAATGCTATCTATGTTTAAAAAAATTCTCTCCCTCTAGAAGAGAAAGTTTCTCTCCTAGAAAAGAAGTTTTTAAAAGACTTGAGATGTTTTTCCCTTTCTAGATTATTACAGAGACCTTTATCATTGTATCCTTAGCTTCTAGGCTGTAATTAAATGCTCAAAGAGTAGAATTATCACAAACATCTTTGGAAATGTCTTCCTTAAGGATGAACCAATCCCATCTGTCAGGGATAATTTCTATGAAGTCCACCTAGAGGTAGTGGGGTGAACCAAATGTTCTTTCAAGTTCCTTTCAAATGCTATAATTGGTGACCCCAAACTTAAAAACTTTAGGGGAAACCCTGAATTATTTCATGCACAGGACTGGAAATAAAGTATTCGAGCTTCATACATGCTTTGCAATCTTATGGGCAAGTCTAAACATCTGTAGGTATCATTCTCTCTATCAGTAAAATCATGTGCACAATATTATACACCTGAAAGTTTTCAGGATTAATGAGCTATGGGGACTAGAATGACATATGAATCATCTCAGAGAGCAAAAGGGATAGCATGGGAGGAACCAGTTCAGGTAATGGAAGCCATATTCATTTGTTATGGGGGAGGGGGTTGTTCTGCCAGTGGATTTTGGTCTCCCCTCCTCAGGTGAGAAAGTCACAGAAAGCAAAGGGGAGATAACTGAGGAAAGAAGGTAATGATGTGCTAATGATATGTACATTTAACTGTAAAGGTGCATCGAAGCTCAATATCTCCTTATCAAATATGAAAACATTTCTTTGATTGAATTTAAAGGGGAGCTCAGGATTGGATAGCTGATCAGGTTTAGACTTTTAAATAAATAATTAAGCCTGCTGGCCCTAAAATCAGTAGTGCAGTTGAACATTTGAGATAGTTCAAACTGGAAGGAGCTTTGTGGGGTGTAATCCATATACCTCAATATTCCAGAGGGTTGAGTAGGGAGGGGATTTGCTGTCTTCTCTTTTTAGCCACTTTGAAGTTCTAGACACTGTTTGTGTTCATCCTTCATTGACAAGGAAGACCATACCATCAGAGAAATGATGACATGACTTGCACTTGACTTTGTTTTGAGTGAGGGAGGGCTGTGCAGGTCACCAGCCTCACTTCTCCAGAGCCATCTGAATCCAGTGATCAAATATTCATCAGGATGACTGGAGATGACCCAGGATGAGGCAATTGGGGTTAAGTGACTTGCCCAAGGTCACACAGGTAGTGAGTATATTCAAAAGTGACCCCCCACACACACACATATATTGTACAGATACAGGCTCAGAGAATCAGCAAAAATGAGACCTCTGATAGCAAAAATAAAGTAATGGGGCACATCAATTCATCTCCATGGTCTTCAGTTTTGTCATCTATAAAATGAGGAAACTAGACAGGAAAGCCTTTGAAGCTTCTTCAAGGCAGCTGGTGGCACAGCCAGACCTAGAGTCAGAAAGACCTAAGTTCAAATCTGATCTAAGATCGTGACTCTTTCACCTGGAAAGTCACTTCGCCTCTCTTTGCCTCAGTCTTGTCAACTGTAAAATGGGTATAATAATATCACTTGCCTCTTAGGGTTGTTGTGAGGATCAGATGAGATGATATTTATAAAAGGTACTTAACGTAGTGCCTAGCCCATAAAAGCTTGTTATATGTGATTATGTAAATATTATATATTCATATTATATATTATGATATAAATTGGCATTCCCTTCCCTTGGTATATATTATATATACCTATATATTATGTATATATATTATTATATAATAAATAGATTATTATTATATGAATGCTCATTCCTTTCCCTTACCACCTAGCTCTGTGTTTATGGTCCTATTATCCTCAGTTTATTGAGCGTTAACCATATCTGGCTTACTGGAGTAAACCACTTCAGCAGATAATATATCAAAAGGGTGCACCCTCTGCCAAAACAGCATAGGTGGAAAAAGTGAATTTTCAAATTAGGGAAACAGATTGCTGAAGCAGACCATCTGTATATATAAAAATTGATTTGTTTTCAGTTTTCTCCAATCAGTTCCATAAATCTTCGATTTTCTCCCCCGCCCTCTCCCCTCTCTCCTCAAGACAGCATGCAATCTTACATGAGTTCTACACATACATTCTTATTACACACATTTTCACATTAGTCATGAAGCAGATCATTTTACTAATACTTGTAACTTGGGAGACAGCCCCAGGAATGTTTTGGTGGTGAGGGAATGGCAGCTTGGCTGTGTTTATTTCCCATGATAATCACCCACTCACTCACAGAAGAGCCCCTCTTGATCACTATGTACATTCCATCCCTTCTCCTTCCTCCAGTATCCGCCTCCATTCTTTCATTTCTCTCAGAAAGCCTTCATTCTGTGCATCAACAATTGATTCATACATGAAACTTAGATCAAGGATCAAATGCCTCAGACTTTCAGAGACCACTTATGGTATTCTTTTTCCAAGATAAACAATCTTTTTTAATCACTAACAAACAGTATCTTCCCATAATAGCTAAAGAGAGCGCCTGCTCTGTCTATCTCTCTCTTTCCCTATCACTTTCTTTTTTTCTTTCTCTTTTCAAAGTCCTATGATCCATTCAAAACCTATTCAACATTGATGAGATCTTAAAAATTATTCAAACCAACCTTCTTGTATCTATCCCCTCTCCCAAAGAGCTATCCCATATAAACAAACAATTTTTGAAAAAGAAGAGAAAAAATCAGTAAAACTAATTGCTTTGAAAATAAATCCACTCCTATGGATCCCCTACACACACCGGAGGGTTGAGGATTTGTCCGTTTATTGTATCCACAGAGTTCCAGCTCAGAAGCCATTTAAAAGCACCATCATGGCAAAGAGGAAGCAGAGGTCATCTGTACCTGCTTCATCACACATTCCCCCAGGGAGTAGATATAGAAGGAACAATTTTATTGTTTTTACTGGAATAGACCTGTACAACTTGGCAAGAGGTAAGAGCCAAAATTAAAATAAGCTAAACTTCTTCTAGCCACAGACAGGTTTTTAGCAACTCACTTTCCAAATAAAGGTATAATTAATGACTAAACTATTTTGCAAATAAACCAAATTTTAAAAAGGGGAAATGTAAATTAATATCAATTAATTACTTGTTACTTAAGATTTTCACTTGTCATGAAATCACATTAATGTTTTAAAATTATTTTCCTAAGTGGTACAAGTTTTAATACATTTTCAGGCTTTCTTACAGTTTATATCTAGTTGATGGGACGTATTACACTTCTTGTCAGAAATCAGTTTATCATTATTTACTCTTCATTGCATGGTCATATGGGACAAACTTATATTCTCAAAAAACATTTTTTTTAAAATCAGGACATAACCCAGAAACTGCAATCAGTAAACATTTCTTTATGGAGTCACTTTTAGTAAAAGACTTCCCAGCAGCAGCTATTTCTTTAGAAATCTGAAAACTAACCTTAAATAAGTACCTCATTTTCTGAGTTTACTTTCTTAAAAACTGTTGCTCCCCGCTGAGATTTTTCAACAATTTGGACACCTTAATTTGCTTTTCATTGGTGTTCAATTTGCTTAAGTTAGGATGCTTTGATCCAAAATGGTGACAAAGATTGTATTCTTTTGGAACAGCTATTACTTCTTAGCAGACAACACCAATGTTTTGTCTCTCCTATAAGTTAAACAAGTATATTTGTCTACTTCTGATTAAACACTCTATGTTTGGATTCGATCTTCCATTTTTTTTAGTACTCACTTTATAAAGCCATCCCAAAAATTTTAATGTTAAAACCAAAAAATCTCCACAGCTCCTGATTGCTCACATACAAAGAAATACCAAAAACATAGCGAAAAGATACAACTTTCACTCTTCTCAGGCTAGAGATAGACTGAAGATTGGTTGTTATGGGTCATGTGACCAACAGGAGCAAGCGCACAGGTCTTTCTGACTCCAGGTCCAGTGTTCTATCCGCCATGCCTTTTAGCAGCCACCAAGCTTTCCAAGACACCCATTGTTCTATTGATTTTTATGTTGATCCCCATGGGGTAGCCGAGTCACTGACTGAAAAGATCTTTCCAGGGATGGGCTTTTCTCCACAAAGTCCTTTTAGTTTCTAGATGTCCATATTTTACCTCCAAACATAATAGTTAGCTTTTCTTGGGAACTTATTCTGGGATTCATATTTTGAAAAAATTTACCCAATGCTCTATTCCATTTTCTTCATTTTTTTCTGTTCTTTGCTGAAAAAATTTGCTGAGACCCTAATTAGTACTTTCTCATAAGGATTCATTTCTTTTTTCTTCAGCCTTGAAGAATTTTTTTGAAATTCCTTGTTGTTTTTAAGGTTGGAGATAATGTATTTTAATTACTTAAAATTTAAGTGGTATGGATTTCTTCCATTGGCTAAATATTCCCTGTTTTTTGGTCATTCTGAATTTTCTTGGCTAAATTTTAGTGTCTTCAATTATAGTGTACAGATTTTTGTGTGTTTCTTTAATAGAGTATGAGAGGCCAATAATTCTGAGCTTTTATCTTTGGGAACTATATTTTGAATTGTGGTGCACCTCCTACATGAGACCTTTCTTTATTCCCCTAACTATTAATGCTCTGCCTCTTTATCCTGTAATCCCAAATTTATCATGCGTATGTAAAATACTGTCTCTCTAAGGTCCTTTCCACATGAAGCATTTTTTCTCCTTTATTTCTCTTAAGGTATTTTCCCCCACTTAAGAGTATTTTATT
Source organism: Potorous gilbertii (assembly GCA_028658325.1). NCBI lineage: Eukaryota > Metazoa > Chordata > Mammalia > Diprotodontia > Potoroidae > Potorous > Potorous gilbertii. The sequence goes on along the minus strand of CM053771.1, from coordinate 83,149,074 downwards.
TTTTCCAATCATATGTAAAGATAGTTTTCAGCACTCTCTGTTACAAGATTTTGAGTTTCAATTTTTTTCTCCCTCTTTCCTCCTCAAGACAGCAAGCAATCTGATAGAGGCTGTACATGTACAATCATATTAAATATATTTCCACATTAGTCATGTTGTAAAAGAAGAATCAAAATAAAAGAGAAAAACCATGAGGAAAAAAAAAAGAGAAAATAGCTTGCTTCAATCTGTATTCAGACTGCACAGTCCTTTCTCTGGATGTGTATATCATTTTCCATCATGAATCTTTTGGAATTGCTTAAGGTATTTTTTTTATTGCACCAGATTTTTTAAAAATTACTCATTGTCTTTCAGAGGAGTGTTAATTTGCCTATTATTTGTGGAGTTTTTATTTTTGGCATTTCTAAGTCTATGCTGAATGAGACTTTAGGTTTATTAATTCCCCGGTGTCTTCTTATTTTAACACTTTCCCAAAAATATAAGTTCAGTAACTTTTTTTTAAACCATAAACTTCTATTCATACAGTTTGATTTTTTTGAAAACTATATAACAAACTCAGCAGGATACTTTCAAAAATTTCTGGCTTGTTATTCTTTCTGACCTTCCTCATATTCCCTTCTGTGCATTTTAGGATGCTCCAAAGATCCTCTTTCGTTTATTTTTCTTCTTTTTTTTACAATAATATTGATATCTTCTCCTTTCTATCCTCTCCCTGTAAAAGAGGCAAAAATGTATTCCTTGTAACAGGTAAGTGTAACCAAGCAAAACATTCAAATATTTGCCATGATCAAAAATGTATATAAGTCCAGAAATTTTTGCACAAGATCTTAATATGGTCATCTGGAGCACATTAATGCAATCATAATTATCAGAAAGTAAGGTCAGAATGATAGACATTGAGAAGTAGAAGTAATCTTAAAGATAAACTAGTTCAATCCTCTCATTTTGTAGATAAGAAAACCAAGGGATCATGGTATTGAGGAAAAGAGTTATTAGAAGACATAAAAAGTGGAGGAAGAAGCAAATGGCCCTAGAGGACTGACAAAGGCTGTAATCAAAGAGTCTCTTATTCTGCTTATTTTCATGACAAATTGCTATTTTCAGTCCTTTTTCACAATCTTTACTTCTTTCTCCAAGAGATATTATTTGCCCTATCAAGAATTGCTAAGTGGTATAGTATTTATAGGGGAAAACTCAAGCTGGTCTCTGAATCATAACCAAGCTTATTAGATGCTTGCACACTATTCTGTGGCATTCTCCGTATTCCAATATTGTATTCCACATTCAGTGCTGCTTTGGAAAAGAATTGCTTTCAGTGGCTATAAAGCCCAAATAAACATATAGCTGCTGTCCAAACAATTCATGTAGTGCTTGGCAGTCTATAAAAGAGAAGGAGGAAAAAAACAAAAGTTTGTTAAGTATCTACTATTTTAATCTCATTTCATGCTCACAACAACCCTGTGGGGTAGGTGCTATTGTTATCTTTGTTTTACAAGGGAAGAAACTAAGGTAGACAAAGGTTAAGTGACTTGCGCAGGGTCACATGGCTAATAAATGTGCGAGGGTGAATTTAAACTTAGCTTTTCCCAACTCCAAGCCTAGCTCTCTATCCACTGCACAACAAAGCTACCTCTGGGGGGTCATCATAAGGTTCATGGTGATGATATTTCTGTGTTGGAGATGAGCCTCTGTTCCCTGAAACAAAAACAATCATTTTAATACCACTATTTTTAGTAATATTTAGTGGCTGTGAATCATAAAACACCACACTCTCTGAGAAGCAAAATTTTATAAGTGAACCAAAGAGCAATGGAGAGACATATGGGGTATATAAAAAGCTGGCTGACCAAAGCATATTACCAAGATTTGTATTCAAGAATTCGCCTAAAATAATATCACTCAGAAAGACATATGATCAGAAGAGGAGGTGGGGTTAGCCATGTAAGGAAAATAAAGGGTAAGGAAGAAAAGTCTTTGTGCTTCACTAGTCTCCTCACATGCTTTTGTGAGATTTAGGCAATTTCCAGGACATCGGATAGTTCCTCCATGAAAGATTTATGGGGAGAAGTGAATAAGAATTGTTCTGTATGAGAAGGCATGGATTAATTTACCATCTGAAACACCAGAAGCAGGAGTATTCACATAATTGAGATCATGAATCCATTCAAGTACTAAAGTGTAATATCATCTGGTATCTGTTTCTCATTTCAAAAGAAGATTGGTTAGAATGAATATAAGCAGACTTACATGTGCATCTGATGCAAAGTGAAGTGAGTCGAACCAAGAGAACATTGTACACAGTAATAGTAAGATTGTATAATGAAGAACTGTGAATGACTTAGCCGTTCTCAGCAATATAGTGATCCAAGACAATCCCAAAGGACTCATGATGACAAATGCTATCTGCCTCCAGGGAAAGACTGATGTTGTCTGAATACAGACTGAAGCAATCTGTTTTTCACTTCCTTTTTGTTATTGTTGTTCAAATCTTTTTGTACAAAATCAATAATATGGAAATACTTTACATGATTACACGTGTATAATCTATAGCAGATTGCTTACCATTTGGGTGGCGGGAAGGGGAGAGAGGAAAGAAGGAACAGAATTTGGAACTCAAAACTTACTTAAAATGTTAAAAACTCTTCTAACATGTAACTGGGGGGAAAATAAATATTCAAACAATAATGAGTGTAAATATATTGTTTTGCATAGTTCATAAATCAATCAACAAAAATCTATTAATTGCCAAGCCTGGAATCAGGAAGACCTGAGTTCAAATCCAGCTTCAGATACTTACTAGCTTTGTGAACCTGGGCAAATCACTTAATCCCTATTTACCTCAGTTTTCTTATCTGTAAAATGTGGATAGTAACAATGAACCTTATAGGGTTATATAAGATACATATTACAGGATCAGAATGAAATAATAAGTGTAAAATGATGCCTTGCAAGATCTTCATCATCATCACAATGATAATCCAGCCCTGATTCAGTGTGGACTGGCAGTTCAGGTTTGAGATTGGAAGGAAATGAGACACTTACACACCTAATAGCTAACAAAAGGAGGTTTACTTAGAAAAGAAAGGCTATTAAACAAGACTACAGATTTCATTTAACTAAACATAGCTTCCCCATCTCTGTGTTGTCCCTGCTGGTCAGAAGCAAAGTCAGAAGATAGGAACTACAGATACTTCATGTGCTTTTTCCCCACTTAGGCCACCAGAAAGCTCTATCAACAGTCTAAGACTGCCTCCTGAGCCAATTAAATCTTTAAGACAATACAGTTGAAGGAAAAACTAGGCTAGCTAGGTATATCCTTGAAATATTGCTCCTACCACAACAACACACCATAAACTGTGCTAAGTACTGGGGAGAGGAAGGCAGAAAACAATCTTTGCTCTTAAGAAGCTTCTATTCTAAGCTTATTTTGTTAAATGAATGAAATGGTTTCCTTGGTGCTACTGTTTATTTCTCACATGAGAAGATGTACCATAGTGTAAAGACTTGGAGGCAGAAGATTTGATCTCAAGTCCTGACAAAGTAGACAGCCACCATTCCTTAGTTGTGTGATCTTGAGCAAGTAACTCAACCTTTCTGAAACAAATTCCACTAGTAAAAAAGGGAATTAATAACATTTGAACTCTCAAGGCTGTTTTAGCAATCAAGTGAGACAGTAAATATAAAGTATTCCATAAGTGTATTATGATGCTCAACACACAGATATGGGACATCTTTCTTTGCTGGGCCTGTGTCAATTCTATAAAAAATTCACCAACAGCTGTTTGCAATTCATAATCTAAATGAGAGTCCAACTTCCTGGAATTTTTTGTTTCATAGTTTGAAGTTTTAAAAGTGTTCCCTTTTTGATCACATTATACTTTGTGTTTCAAAGTTAAAAGAAGCAAGTGATAAAACCTGTGCTGTTTATATAAAACTTTGAACATGTCATTCTAGCACCACAAAAGTGTCTGCTAATTAGTTATTGATATATTTTCCATACAGCTATCAATAACTTGTATTTATGAATATTGTACTAAGAAACACTTTTCAATATATTCACAATGGGATTTTTCAAAACTACTATAAAATTATTATTTTTTTATTCATGTCTTCATGACCCCATTTGGTGTTTTCTTGGCAAAGATTACTGGAGTGGTATGCCATTTCCTTCTCCAATTCATTTGACAGATGAGGAGACTGAGACAAACAGGTAAGGGGCTTGCCCAGGGTCACACAGTTAGTAAGTGTCTGAGGCCATATTTGAAGTCAAGAAAATGAGTCTTCCTGACTTTGGGTCTAGTACTCGTTCCCTTGCACCACTTAGCTGCCCTATTCATATTACATGCCTGTCATAAAGTAGTACTTAGCAAAAGGTTTCTTACTTTCAGAACTGTGAGCAAAGAATTCAAGCAGCGTGCCTGTTCTGCTTGGTTTGGGCTTTCTACAATGTATTAGGAGTAACTATTCCCCTAGTGTTCCAGATTTGAAGTTTAAGCAACTTTTTTAATAGGTTGTTTTCAGATTGTTTTCAATAAATGAATTTGTCCCAATGCTAGCCATATGGTGTAGAGGCATGAGCAGATGGCTAGAGCTCAGAAGGCTCAAGTCTCAGTCCCTGTTCTAGCACTCCCTTGTATTCTGACCTTTGTACAGAGGACTTAACTGCAGGCTTCAATTTCCTCATCTATCTTGGACCAGAGGATCTCTCTAAGGTCCCTTCTAGCCCTAATAGCCTATGCATCTGAGATAACTAACCCAAAAGAAACAGAAGAATGTCTTAGCAACATATTAAAACAATAGACTATTAGGAGCAGCTTATGTCCATCCAACATAAAATATTGAACCTTTGACTGCTCATACGGGGCGTTCCATCTGGAGAGTGGCCATTATAGAGATAGTGTCCTCAGAGGATAAGAACATCTGGAGTCAGGCTCAGATTGGATAAAGCAGAAAGTCATCTATGTTCATGGAAGTTTCATGAAAGTTAGACTGCAGTTCTCCTTCCTGCCTCTCATCCCAAAGGCTGCCTTTGCCTTTTACTTGTTCACGGTTAGCTGTTTTCCTAGTTAATAAACCATGTCTCCTCAGTTGATGTTCAGTCATTCAGTAGGGTCTGATCACAAGTGACTTCACAGACTTTTCTTGGCAAAGACACTGGAGTGACTTGCCGTTTCCTTCTCCAGTATACCCCATTGAGCAGATGAGGAACTGGGGAAAATAGGGGTCAAGTGATGGGCCCAGAGTCACACAGCTAGTAAATATCTGAGGCTGGATGTGAACTCAGGTCTTCCTGACTATAAGTTTGGTGCTCTCTCCATTGCACCACTTAATCTCTTAAACAATGTATAATATTTTTAAAACTCTCCAAAGATTTCCTGACTCTAACTTACTTTTGCTAAATTGAAGATTTGGAAGCACCTCACTGAGAATGAAACATCCAGTATACAGATTCCACTGTGTTCTTGATGCTAAGAATCGTAGTCTGGTGAAGTCTGTGAGACAGTCCAGCTTCACTCAGGTTCTGGAAAAAAAGTCCAGTTTTTTCTTGAAGATGACTCATGATAGGACATCAATAATTTTTTTTTGAGTATGAAAATTGAATGTGGAATTTTTCCTTACATTGAACAAAAATTCACCTCCTTGCATTTCCATATTATTGGCTTTAGTTCTTCTTTGTAAGAATAGGTAGAAAATGTCTAATTCCTTACAGACATGACAGCTCTTTCTACATGATCACCACTTTGGACACAGTATGCATTATCAAGATCATGTAGTCCAACTTCTCTACTTTAGTGACTGAGGCTAAGTGAGTTGCCTGAAGTCACACAGATAGTAGTGCCAGAGCTAGATCTTAAATCTAGTTTCTCTGATCCCAAATCCAGCATCCTTCCCATTGTGCCATACTGATTTCCAAATACTTGAAGTCAGAGTTCATAATCTCTTAGACCTTCCAAGTCCTCTATCCTCTAGGCTAAACATCTCTGCTCCTTTTAGACAGTTTTAAAATTTTCAATACAATCTAGCAATTCTTGGTTAAGTGCCTAGTGTTTACAAGTGGAGCACCATGGCATAGAAGATAGAGCAAGGCATAGCTTTGGTTCCACAGTCACGAGCCCCTGAGTTCAAGTCCTGCCTTTGACACTAGCTGGAACACTACTTTTCCTGAGTTCAAATCTGACCTCAGACATTTACTAGCTGTGTGACCCTGGGCAAGTCACTTAAGCCTATTTGCCTCAGTTTCCTCATCTGTAAAATGAGCTGGAGGAGAAAAGGCAAACCACTCCAGTATCTCTGCCAAGAAAACCTTAAATGGGATCACAAAGAGTTGGACACAACTGAAACTGAACAATCAAACTCAGTCACATTTTGACTTAGGAAGCCACAAATGAACATTATATATGTTGTATCATATTTTTATTTTGTTAAACATTTCCTAATGATATTTTAATCTGAATCTGATTCTTGTGCACTCTGGAGTTTGTTTTTGTTTTTTGTGGGTGGGACCAGAGTTAGAATTTGATACCTCTGTCTACAGGAAGCCTTTCCTGGTTTCCCTGAATGCTAGTGTTCTTCCCCTACTCATTTATATTGTGTTCATGTAAATGGTACGTCCCTCCAGTAGGATGTAAATTCCTTGAGGGCAAGCACTAATTTTTGTTTTGTCTTTATATCAAAATGCTTTACCTGTAGTAGATACTTATAATAAATACTTCCTAAGGGGAATCCTCAGTGTCCTAAAATGGGGTGCCCCAAACTGCAATACTAGGAAGGCAATTTGATGAATTCAGAGTATCTGGGAGTATCTTCATGCAGCCTAAGATGATTTTAAGTCTTTTGGCTGCTACATCATATTAGTCTAAAATAGATCTATGAGTTTAATAGACTACAAGTTCTATGTATGTCAACGGTGTGATGTGGAAGCCCAAAACACTGATGCCACCTTGACTGCATTAAGAGAGGGATCATGTCCAGAGATAAGGATAGGATAGCATGATAGTCGTCTGGGCTCTATCCTGGACAGGCCATACTTGGAATATTTCACTCAGATCTGGGGATCACTGTTTCAGACATCAATAAGCTAGAGAGCATTCAGAGGAGGGCAACAAGTCTGATGAAGGACCTTGAGTCCACAGCATATGATGATTGGTTAAGAGAACTGGGGATGTGTAAACCTAGAGAAACTAGGAGGGGAAGATATGGTAGCTGTCTTGAAGGAATTCACATGGAAGAAAGATTAGACTTGTTCTGTTTGATTCCCAGAGGCCAACACCATGAGCAATGGGTATAGTTACAAAGATGAGGGTTTTGATTATATTTCAAAAAAACTTCCCAACTATCTGAGCTATCCAAAACTGGAATAGGATGCCTCAGGAGGTAGTGGCTTCTACCTCTTTGGAGGTTTTCATACGTAATATGGATTACCCATCCAGTTGTGTATATTGCAATTGGATAGGTTACAGTCAGTCAATAAACATTTATGAAGTGCCTACTATGTGCCACACACTCTGCTAAGCACTGGGGATACAAAAAGAGGAAAAAGATAGTCCTAAAGAAACTTGTAATTTAATGGGGGAGACGATGGAAATAACTATGTATGACATGTAAAAACATATAATCATTTTACTACATATAATAATAACACATCATATGCAATAAAATGTCAATACAATAATATAATAAATATACAATAAAATATGCATGTAATATATGATTATATTTTACTGTGTGATATATTATCATGTATATAAAATATAATATATTTGACTATATAAAATAAATTATATGTAATTTTAAAATATCTTCTATATGTATATATGAGACATCAGAGATAATCTGAGAGAAAGCACTAGCATTAAGGAGGACCAGAAAAGGTTTTTTATAGAAGGTGGAATTTTGATAGAGAAATGAAGGAATCTAGGAAAACTGGGAGGAGAAAACAAGGGAGAGTTTGTCCAGATTCAAAGCATGCAGTACTTGTGGGAGGAACAGTTAGAAGGTTCGTGTCACTGGATTGTAGAATGGAAACAGAGTAAGGTGTATGACCTTAAAGAAGGACAGAAGGAAACAAGCAATTAAGCTCCGATTAAGTGCCGATCATTGTGATGAGTGCTTATAAATATTATTTCATATAATCCTCATAACAACCTTGGAGGGTGAGTGCTCTCATTAGCCTTATTTTACTGTTGGGGAAACTGTGGGTCAAGTGACCTGCCCAAGGACATATAGCTAGTAAGTGTATGAAGCTGGATTTGACTCCAGGACCAGTGCTCTTATCCACTGTACCACCTGACTACTTAGATAGGAAGAGTTCAAGTTATTAAGGGTTTTAAAAGGCAGAGGATTTTATATTTGATCCTGAAAGGAGTTACTGGGAGTTTTTGAGTGACATGGTCAGACCAAAACTTTAAGAAGATCAATTTTGAAAGCTGAATAGAGAGTAGTTTGAGGCATGAAGACCAATCAGCAAGCTATGGAAATTGTCCCGTCACAAAGTGATGAAGACCTCCGTCATGGTAGTGGCAATGTCAAGAGAAGAGCCAAGAGATGTTATGAAGGTAGAAATGTTGGGGTTTGGCCGTGGGTTGGATATAGAGAGTGAAAGAAAGAGAGAAGCCAATGATTACACTAAGATTATGAACCTGGGTCACTGGAAGAAGGGTGATACCCACATCAATAGAAGAGAAGGTAGAAAGGGAGGAGAGCTCAGGGGAAAAGATAATAAATTCAATTAGGACCTGTTGAATATAAGATGTCTACGGAACTTGGAGATGTCCAATAAGCAGTAGGAGATGTGAGACTGGAGGTTGGGAGATCTTTTCAGGGTCCAGCTGAACTAGATGAGTACTGAAGTCCTTTTCCACTCTTAAAAAAAAAATTCAGTTTGAGTCTTTAGTTAAAATAAAAAAAGAAAACCTCTGACCTTTTTCATATTAATTGCTCTCATTTTCCTTGACACAAAATTTAAGGTGTACTTTTTGAGCAGAAATTTTATTTTTTTCAATTAGTAAAAATCTACTTATTTTCCCTTCCACCTTTACCCTAACCACTGGGAGAAAAAGAAATACAAAACTCTTTCAA
>CM053771.1:83117430-83139496 GCA_028658325.1 Potorous gilbertii | reverse complement strand
TTTTCTTCAGTTAACTTTTGCATCTCCTTTTCCATCTGCCTAATTGTTCCTTTTAAGGAGTTATTTTCTCCAGTTAGTTTTTGTATTTCCTTTTCCATTTGTCCAATTTTTCCAGTTAGGTTTTGTGCTTCATTTCTCATTAGTCTAATTTTCCTTTTAAATTCTTCCATAATTTCTTTTTTCATATTTTTAAAATCATTGGCCAGTTTTTCTACTACTTCCCTAATTTGACTTTTAAAATCCTTCTTGAACTCTTCCAAGAATGTTCTTTGGGTTTGAGACCAGTTTCTATTTCCTTCTGAAGTTTCAGATGGGAGTACAGTTTCAATGCTGACCTCTTTGGTATTTGTGTTTTGGTCCTTGTCCCCATGGAAAGATTCTATGGTCTTATCTTTTCTGGTTTGCTTCTTGCTTTTGATGATGACCCTTCTCCTGTCTTTTAAAGTGGATCTCTGCTTCTGGGGCACAGGGGGCTCTGTCGCCCCATTCCTGTGTTTAGAACTTGAAGCTTTGTGTATTGTGGCCTCTGGTTCTTTCAGCTAGAGGCTAGAATGCTGTAGCTTACCTGATGCTGAGTTGGCTGATGTGCCAAAGTAGAGGCCAGGTGAAGTCTTTCTGAGTTTCCCCAGGGTCACCCTGGAGCTAAGTTAAGTGTGGGGGAGGGATGGTCTGGCCACAGGAGGTCTCCTCTCCTGAGCACAGGCAGGCTCAGTGATTGGTGAACTAGTGTTTGCTCTAGTGTCTTCCTTATTCCCCTGGCTGTGATGAGGCATGCCTAGGGTCCTGGTGTTGATGATTGTAGGCTCCATTCCCCTGGGGCTCAGGATCTCCTCCCGGTTCACTGAGATCAGTCTGCCTAGGACAGCTCTGGTCCTGCACTGGTCCCCTTCAGCCACAGCAAGAGGGGACACCCCACCCTTTGCGATTTTCCTACCCTCACAGTCTAAGAGACTGTTTGCCCCTTTGGCTGATCCTACTGTTCCAGGATTTTTCCTGGGGAAATATTTTATGGGTTTTTTGAGGTCAACTAGAGGAGTGTAAGAGAATTTACAAATCATTCTGCCATCTTGGCTCCTGGAAGTTCAAGTAGATGGCTTACAGACATTTAATCTGCAGGTTGATAATCTCAGGAGCAGTTGCTGCAGTTACCCAGGGTTCTGCAGTTCTCTTGTCACTCAGCTCCACTGGATTCCCATCCTAGGCTGGTATGTTTGAGATTCTTCAGTAGGGCCACTGCCTCAGACTGCCTGGGGCTTCCTGCTCAGCCCTGTCATAGTGGGGACCTTGCTGGTACAGCCTGTGAACTGGGAACTCCTCTAGCCCCATGCAATAGATCCTTCCTGTTGACCTTCCAGTGTGTCCTGGGCTGGAAATCTGCCACACTCTGTCTCCTATTGTATTCTGCCACTCCAAAATTGGTTCAGATTCTCTTTTTAGAGGTATCCAAAATAGTTTGTCTTAGATGTTTGTCTTAGGTGAGTAGTTGCTCTCACTCCACCATCTTGGCTCTGCCTGCCAAATAGGATTTGAATGTATGTGTCATAGGAAATGTGGGAAATGGAGTTGAGAGTTACTGTCCATGTGAACAATAGATGATAGAGAGGAGGGCTGGATTTGTGATTTCATTGACGTAGGGAACTCCTTTTGCCAATGCACATCAGGCTTTCTCTGCAACTTAGAGTCCAAGAAAGCTGCTTACAGCTGTTACTGCTGTTACTTTCATTTTCAAAGTGGGCCAATGACATCCCAGGGTGATGTCTTGAGTTGCATGTGAATTTTATTTAAATGAATTTCACAAAGTCATCAACTTCACTCTTTCTTCCAGAATCTTTGAAGTCCAGTGGCAAGACAAAAAGCCAGGACTACTGGTGATGACCTGGGATGCAGTGGATGACCTTGGTGTCTGCTTCAAACACCTTCACAGCCCTTGGAACATATTTAGAGCACAGAGAAGGTAAAAGACTTGCCCAAGGTCTCATAGTTAGTATGTAATAGAGGTGAGTTGAAGATAGGTTCTCCTGGCATTTAGGCCAGATCTCTATTCATATGATATGCCTCCTCTCTGTTAAAAAAAAATCTGTGATTTTTTAAAAAATGTTTTATCTGTGTTCACAAACAAAATTTCTCAGATATATTTCAAACATACTAGCTAGCTTAGAGCACTCTTCTTATGTTCCCTCTGGGATAGGAAGTGTCTCATTTTCAAATATTAGGACACATCTAGATTTCTTGAACCCAATTCCCACCTTGCTCATTGGAGATCCATATGACTACAAAGAAGAACTAAAGATGCATTTCATGTCTTAATCAGAATAGGGAGAAGGGACAAGAGGAGCACAGTGAAGATGCTATAGCACAGAAATTCACTTGAAGCCTCTTTTTCTTTCCATAGAAGATGAGTACAGCCAAAGAAACTAAGTCAAAGAGACAGAAAACAGTATTACCTTTGCCTCCCTTACAGTGAACTACTATGACGTTTTTTGGATCCTCTTCCATCCATTCAAAAACACTGTCCACAAATTTCAGCATTTCACTGGTTAAAAGCAAATAATTTTTAGTTGAATAGAAGTATTACTTTGAAAAATTAATACCACCCCCCCCCCTGCTCCCCAGTACTGCCCTTCCCTTAGTAAACTTGACATACAACCTACATTACGGTGGGAACATTGTGATCATCAATGGGGAATCTTTCTACCCTGTTATGGAAGTATGAATGGTTATACGTTCTCTCACCTAAAACAGATAATAGAAGTCAAACTTACGCATCAAACTAATAAATCAAGCTCACATCAAAAAATGTTAACTTGTATATTTATTTTGGGAATTTGAATTTTTCAAATGGTGCTGGCAGAAGATTCTTAAGAGGATTACGTTTGAGCAATATTAGTAGAAATAGCAATACTTTGCCACTTTCTTCAAATACTAGCACTCTTCTATTCCCAGAAGCTCAAAGTACTGTGTGTGTGTTAAATGGAACATAGGCCTTCAGGGACCTTTCCAGCCTTGACATTAGCAGATGTAAAAATAGCAGTTCACTTAGCCCACATAAGAATTTGCTCATATAAGAAATTTTATTCAAGAATAGTCACAGCTTCCCTAAAGGAGAGTTTGAAACTTTAGGAACATAAGAATAGCGGTAGCATTAGTGGTTCAATTGTGCCCTGAGGTCATAACCCTAACATATAAAACCTTAGCAAATGGTCCATGGTGCAGTGCCCAAGAGGACCCATGACAGAGGTAAATACAGTTAATCAGGGGATAGAAGCAAGAAAAATATATTCACGTATGTAATTTCTCAGAAAAAAGTACAAAGATAGTTCCAAACCTACTTCTAACTGGTGTATTCTTGCATCAGAATCACCATGGAGATGGGAATGTTCCTACTCCCCCATTCCCCCATATATTCCAGTTCCATGATATCAATGAGTAGTTGATTTTGAGAAAACTTCTCCATCTGGGATAATATGAGAAAGAGTTTATGTTTCCATGGTGATTCTGATGTAGGCATACATAGGCTTCACCTAAAAAAGTACAAGAGCATCATTTCCTATCACCAGGGAGGCAGAGTGGAGTAGAAAGAGAACTGAGTTGCAAGTCAAGAGACCTGCATTCTAGTCCTAGAATGCTGTGTAACCTTGGGCAAGCCACTTTGTTTCTCTGGGCGTCAGTCTTCCTAACAGTTAAAACTGGCATGTTGCATTTAATGAATTTTAGTCTCCTTCGGCTTTAATAGTTTGCAAGTCTTTAAGCAAGATAATTTTTCTTATATCCCTTATACTTTTTGCTTTTTGTGATATTTTGATTCAATACTAACCTTCTATCTTAAAAAAAAAAGCCAAGCCCAATAGAAGATAAGAAGATAAACCTAAAATGGGAGTGAGGGCAAAGATCCTTCAGAAATACTCACTAGAAGAAAAATGAAATTATAAGGAGCAAGGAAGGAATGAGCATTTCTGCAGTACTTACTATGTGCCAGAAACTATGCTAAGTGTTTAACAAATATGCTCTCATTTAATCCTCATAAGGACCCTGGGAGGCAGGTGCTATATTTATCCCCATTTTGCAGATGAAGAAACTGAGACAGACAGTGGTTAAATGACTTGCCCAGGATCACACAACTACTAAGCTGAGACTGATTTTGAACTGAGATCTTCCGGTCTCTTGGTCCAGCACTTGATCTCCCTCCTTGATCACTCCTTCTACCAACCTCACATGAGACCATCTCCTGCTAGAAAGCACTGAGTTCAGTAAACAAGCCATCAACTATTTTATTAATTAAGCTCCTATTTTGTGCTAAGTGCTTATGTTCAAAGCAGAATAACGAAACAAATAATTCATACATACTGCACAAGTTGTAGATTTTGTAGTGGTCTGGATGTTTCATATCCAGGAATCTCACAACTTCCTAAAACATATACAAAGATGTATATTTTCACAAATATACACATAATAAAATGTAGAACGTAATCTTAAAATGAATAATTGATGGTTAAATTATTATTATTAAATGATTAACATGATTATGCGGATTCTCACTTAGCACTTTTTAATACAAATAATAACTGATATTTACATAGAACTTTGATTTTACATGCCTGATGTGATTTGGTCCTCACAATAACCTCATGAAGTGGACAGCTTCATTTTGCAGATAAGGAAATAGAGGCTCAGCCAGGTTGAGAGACTTGCCCATAGTGGTAGCACAGCTAATACATGTCACAGGTAAGTTTCCTGACTCTAAGTGTGGCACTCTGGACAGTCTCTCAAAGGAAGGTATGGAGAACAAGAGTATGTCCTCGCATTTACCACATACCTAAAGCCTCTGATAGGGAATGAGTCACCTATAGTGGTTGTTATAATGTTAGCTTGCCTCTTTGGCTAGGACAGAGAGAGAGAGGCTAATCTGACCTTCCAAGAAGTCAGTAAATGCAATTTTGTCCCTGTTGCTATTATTTTAATTGATCACTCCATTCAGATTGATTTCTGACTGTTGACCACTTAAGTGTTAAAATGACATTTTAAAAAATATAGTGTAACACCTCCCTTATCCAGGTGATCAGACTTCTAGTAACCTCAACCATCTAGAACAGAGCTACCCCAACCCACACCAGAGGAAAAAGCATCTGAGCAGCAAGGGAAATGGATGCCATAAGGCTCTTAAACTTTCATCCAAGGAATCCAAACTCTCCTTGAAGATCTTCAGAGGCAATTCATCCCATTTTCGTAGAATATTAATTATTAGGGAGGCATCTAGGTAGTGCAATGGATAGAATGCCAGGCCAGGAGTCAGGAAGACTCATCTTCCTGAGTTCACATCTGGCATCTGGCACTTACTAGCTAGGCAAGTCAGTTAACCCTGTTTGTCTCATCTATGAAATGAGCTGAAGAAGGAAATGGCCAATCACTCCAGTATCTCTGCCAAGACAATCCCAAATGTGGTCAGGAAGAGTCAGACACAACTGAACCACAACAGAAAAAAGTTGTTAAGCAGTTTTTATTTTGATTAAGGTTATGTTTACTTCCCTGTAACATTCATCAATTTCTTCTTGTTCTACCCTTTGGGGGCAGACAGAATAAATCTAATATCTCTCCCAAATGCGAGCGTTAAATGCTGTGACATAGCTATCAGACCTTCCCAAAGCAAGCATGCTACTAGCTAAAATTCCTTATCCCTTTAGTGGATCCTCATATGGCACGACTTCAAGATCCTTTACTTTCTTGGTTGCCTCCTTCCTGTGGCCATCAGAAAGCTTATCAAATCAATCCTCACCCCCAGCCTGAAGCCTCAGGCTTCTGCTCCCAAGCTATAGAATAAATCAAGACTTTCACGGACAGGGTTTATATAAATGCTTTAGGATAGGGGCTAAGCTCAGTTGCAAATAGCACTTTTTCAGCTGAATCAGGAGACTGCTACATGGATGTGTTGGTCTTGTCTCATGGACCACATGGCTTGGAGGGCTGTGGGCAGCATTGCACGGGGCTAATCACTCTGCCTAACAGGTGTGGTTTCATCTTCTCCCTAACAGAAGGAAGGGGAAGATTAGAGATCCCAGAGCAGTGATTGGGAAGACAAGAAGGGAAGGAAGGAGGAAGGAAGCCATTGTCACCTCTGACTGAACTGAAGTATTTACCTCCAGTCCAGGAAACTCTTCAAGAAGGTCAACTACAATCCTCCTGTAAAACCTTCAAGGAAGATGAAGGAGTGAGTTGATAAAAATTTATTAAGCACCTATGTGCCAGGCACTAGGTTAAGTGCTAAGGATACAGCAAGAATAAGAAATAAGAAAAAAGCCCCTCCTCTCAAGGAGCTAACAGTCTAATGAGAGGAGGAAACACACAAAAGAAAGCTGAAAGGAGAGGGGCTTGATGAAGGGTACCTGGCATAGGGACATGCTATTTGTGAAGTCAAAACCTAGCAGGACAACTGATGGGAAACAAAAGAAGTATATATAAAGTCCTTGAGGGGTGTCTTACACCGGGTAAAGTGCCCCTGTGATTACCCTTAATTGCAATTAGCTGTTGCTTTGTAGCTGTCACAGTCCTCTTTCAAAGAAGAGAAGTTTTGTGTATTCTATATCATTTTAGTCAAATATAATGGAAGATATTGTGTCTCCTTTCCATATGAAGACCTTTGACAGGTCAACTTGAACAAGTTGTGGGATCATAAAAGATCTTATACCAGGAAGGAGATAGGATGGGAAACAGATTCTAAGAGACTTAAAATCCTGAGAACCTTAATGATATAAATTACTGATCATGGGTCATAGGATATAGATCTGTAAGGAAATTAAAAATCATCTATTTTTTCCTCTTCAGATGAAGAAATTAAAATCCTAAGAGGCTAAGTGATAGCTAAATTCAAGCAGGAAGTAAGTAGCAAATTTGGGATTCAAGCTCAGGTCCTCTGACTCCAAATCCAGTATTCTTTCCAATATGACAAACTATTTTTATTTTCCTAGGAAAATTCTGATGGTATTCCAGACCAAGTCATTGACTTTGGCTGAAAAGTTAAGAACTAAAGCCTACATACTGAAGAGAGGATTGGGCCACCTTGTTCTGGGAAGCATATCTGGAAGGCTGAATCAGGATATTGGAGGTTACTACTCTTGTTCCCAGGCAGTTAGGTGGCACAGTGGATAGGATACCAGACCTGGAGTCAGGAAGACTCATCTTCTTGAGTTCAAATCTGGCCTCAGATACTAACTAGCTTGTCAAGTCACTTAATCCATTTCCTCACCTATAAAATGAACTGGAGATGGAAATGGCAAACTACTCTAGCATCTTTGCCGAAAAAACTCCAAATGGGGTCACAAAGAGTCAGAAACAAGTGAAAAGGATTGAATAGTCAGTCTTGTTCCTACTGAATATTTGCATGAAAGACTAGAGTTAATTTTTAAGAGTTCTGTAACCAGAGTTTAGCACAGTGTCTGGTACACAGTAGGTGTCTAAGAAATATTTATAGACTACTGCAGCTTTTTCCTCTGATGTTTTAATATTCTATGGAGAAAGCATGAAAATGCCCTCTAAAGAACCTCTTATAAATATAATGTTTTAATTTCATAGTCAGCAGGACAGGTCTGAAATCCTTCAAGGAAAACCCACATCCCCTTCTTCAGGGAGATGAAAGCAAGAAAAAGAAAAGATGGTGGCCATAGGATACTGGCCAGAGAGGCCAGCCCTAGAGCCAAAATGGAAAAAAGTTGATATAACTGAGTCACAATAGGTCAGGAGCTCTATCACTTTTTGAAATAGGGAAGAAAAGCAGAGAGAGAAGGGAAGAAAACTTGAAATTTACACAGGTGAAATTTTCAGAGGTGCCCCAGAAATGACAAAAAAAAAAAAATAAGAGGAGGTGAGCTGGTGGTAAGAAGGAAAAGGAAGCTCATTTTGGTAGCACCAATGAAGAGATGATTCTCAGAGATAGCATGAGTTGGCCTACATAAGTCAGGGACAGTCTATATTGATATCTTCCTTGAAATGTAAATTTGTAATGGACTCATTAGTCTATTTCCAATGAAAAATATAAAATGTACACCTCTTAAATAATGTTCTCTCTTACCTTAATGGGGTTTCTATAGAGTGACCAACTTCCAGATGATGGGAAAGACATAGCTATAACATTATCTGATAATTAAAAAGAGATTGCTCCTATTAATAATCATTAAAATTATGAAATGATAAGATTTGCAAACACACGTATATACATATTTAATACGTACTTATAGTCAGACCACTTATGTTCAGAAGCCCCTTTTCTAATAGAAAGTTTCTTTCAGGGAATTAAAAATTACAGAATAGAAACAAATCAACATCGTGGCCAGATGTGGACTGAGATTTGGATAAATTTGTGGAGTAGGATGATCATTTAGCTCCATGAGTTTCAAAGGCCATCTAGATCTAAGTTGATTCCCTAGTTGAGGCTAGTTGAAAAAGAATTTGTATCTACTTTTATCAGCAGTAACCTTGGGAGGGGAAGGGCTCAGACTAACAGTAATATCTGGTCCCAAGGACCTTTGGAAGACCAAGTCAGAGCTCGGCCTCTATAATGGTTTTTTGTAACTTTCCTTAAGCCTTCAGAGATTATCAACAACTTATCCTGTAGGTACTTCTCTGTCCATGTTATCTCTCCCATTTGGTTGTGAGCATCTTGAGAAAAGGGACTGAGTTTTATGCCCATCCGCCTTCCTAGCACATAGCATGTGCTTAATAAATGCTTTTTGACTTGATTTCCACTAATCCAGGAACTTCACAAAACAATGACCAAAATTCCTGGGAAATCCTTACACTGATGAAGTCTTTTTGGGATCCCTGGGACCGATCATACTTTTATAGACACCATTCTAGACTGGACTATTCCTAACCCAAATTTAGGAAGAAAGAGAGATCAGCTTTGAAAAACCTATCATAGGAAGCTAAATAGAGGACCTGCACTTTTGTTTTTCCTTGTTATGGTGTCCAAGGCCAGTGTGGCAAAGGTGACTCAGTTACATGGAAAGTCCCCCAGCTATTTTTGCTACCTTCCATCCCTTGTCATCCTTCTATTGCCCAACATAGGGAGATGACCAGGAGCACACAAACAATGAGTGAGCCTGATTGCTTGCCTTTGGCTTGCCTTCCTACCAGTCCATGAATGTACTCATCAGCTTGGTAGGATCTCCTAAAAGGTCAAGATAGGTCTAATAAGGTCTGTTCACTGGCCTGTTTGTCAACCAGTGGATTTCTGTACCTTGTGTAGACCCTCCTAAAGGGTCAAGGGCAAGGTCTATCTAACAATAAGACTGTATTTCTGCTCTGCTCCATCCATATTGTCCGAGTATCAAGCACTATAAAACTAAGGTCCTGGAGGAAGGGGGCATGTCAGATCATGAGGAAGATCTGAGGTCCACTTCATGAGAGGAGACCATGGACCCTTTAATAATGTGCCATTGACTCAGAACTCTGCGTCAGTGGCTTTTCTTTCAGACGGGGCAATTATAATCCCCACAAAGAGTAGGAAGAATTCTCTTCCTAAAGTTTACGAAACATGTTTGACAGTCAAATATCTTCTGACTGGGAGATAATAAAAATAATAGCATTGATTCCCCTTCCCCTACAACACCACCACCTTTCTCTCATTCTTGAATATGTGCGTATTTTCCCACCCCCTTCCATTCTGTATTTGCAAGAGTGGAAGAAAGACTCAGTAAGAACGAAGAGAAAGGTTTTCTGGATGCAAATGTTTTTAAAAAGCAACTTGTTTTGGATTAAACCAAGGTAAAATATAAATAGAATTATTGACAAAAGAACTTTTTTTAAGTTAGTACATGTAAACCAACAAATCATTGTAGATAATTTTATCAAGCTGCACTAACCAGTAATGTAAGTGAGGTCCAGGTCAAATCCATCTTTCCTATAACGTCTTTTGTTTTCTGAAACCTTAGAGAGAAAAATGACAGATTTGTTAAGTATATGCCAACCTAAAAATAAAGAACACATATATAAAATTATCTAGATATTTGTCATCCTTGCCAGTACCTCCCACAACAGGAGGCAGCTAAGTAGCACAGTAGATAGAATCCTAGGCCTGGCATTAGGAGGACCTGAATTCAAATCCAGCCTCATGCACTTAATGACTGTGTGACTTTGAACAAGTCACTTAACTTTTGTTTGCCTCAGTTTCGTCGGCTGTAAAACAAGGATAACAGCCCCTATCTCCTAGGGTTATTGTGAAGATCAAAGGAGATAGTATTTGTAAAGGGCTTAGCACAGGATCTGACCCTTAGAAGGCACTAGATACTGTATATGGTCTCGCTAGAATAACAGACATGCTTCAAAACTCAAAAGAGGGTTTACCCACTTACCAACTTTCTAGCTGTGTTTTCAATCTTTCTTTTCACACTCGCCAGCTGAAACACTTTTATCAGAACAAAAAGTCTTAAAGCTTTAAAGAGAAACGTCACCCTAACAATGAATACAAAAGAAACAATTTTGCTTCAGAACTTGCAATTACTTTCAGGAAAACATCAAAGGTTGAAGTTCATTTTTTACTTAATCTACTTCCACCTAGGGGGACTCAGGAATCCCACCTCAGGGAGGAGAGCTACTGGACCTGGGCATTGTTTTTCTGAAGTTTCATGGTTCTCAGTACATAATTATGAGTGACACCATTATCTCCAAAGTCATCTTAAGCCATGAGAAGTTAAAGTTGAGATGTCCAGATTACGGAATAATATAGGACCAAAGGCCTCAGTTCCTTTCCCAACTTTGACTTTTATTAACAATGGGACCTTCAGAAGCTCACTTAACTTCCATCAACTTCAATTTCTTTCTCTATAAAATATTGGGTTGAAAATTCTACCTGCCCCCCATAACTCATATAGTTATTGTGAGGATTGCATGAGATCATGAATGGGAAAAGCACTTTGTCAACCCGTTAGTGATAATAAATAGCGATGCTGTGTCCAAGTCAGGGACATACAAGTTGGGGATGTTAGCACTGAAGCTTGACCTACCTTGATTACAGAAATGGAATAGTAAACTGTCAGTTGGGAATAGTTGGGAATAGTAAACTATCAGTCAACAAACATTTGTTAAATGTTTGCTGTGTGCTACTCTGCAAAGCACTGGGAATATTAATTTTTTTAACCCTTAGATTTACTTTATTCACTAGTCCATTTTTCTACAACAAATATGACTGAAATCACCTGTCATAAAATTATTTACAGCATTTCCAAAAGAGAGGGATTATTTCTACCCCCAATACAGCTACCCACAGAGTACTTCCATTGCAACAGAAGTATTTATAAATAACAGAAAGGATAATCTCTCCCTGTAAGAAGTTTATATTCCAATGGGGGAAGACAATACATAAAAGGGAAGAGGAAAGCAGAGGAAATGGGGGATGGGGAGGAATACAGAGTTACCAAATCTCCGAGTTGGAAGAGGCCTGAGCATGTTCCCTGATAAGCGATTACCCAAGATCTACCTGAAGACTTCTAGTCAGTCAGTTAACAGTTACTGAGGTCTCACTATGTACTAAATGCTAAGGATACAAAAAAAAGAGAAGAGTTCACAGTCCTTGAGGAGATAATATACAAATGACTAGGGATGTACACCATATATACAGTGATAATAGGAAGTATGTTAAAGGGACAGAATTGGGGGAAATGGGGGAGATGCCATGTAAAGGCCTTCTATAGAAGATGGAGTTTGAGCTAGGAGTTGGAAGTGAGTGGGGAGAAGAGTTGAAGCATAGAGGTCAGCCAGTCCAAGTGCATGGAGCTGGGGGATGGTGGGGGAGTCAGGTATGAGGAACAGTCGGCCCAAGCAGCTGAACTGAAGAGTTCATGGAAGGATATAAGGTATACTCTGGAAGTGAAGACTGGAGAGACAGGAAGGAGCCAGCTTGTGAAGGATTTTAAATGGCAAATAAAAGATTTCATATTTGAGCCTAAAAGGAATAAAGAGTCGCTAGAGTTTATTAAATTGGGGTGGGGAGTGACATGGTTAGACCTATAATTAAGGAAAATCACTTTAGACCAGAATTAAGAGAGACTTGAGTCAGGGAGACCAACCAGGTTATTGCTATAGTTCAGGTATGAGGAAATGTGCACCAGGATGTTAGCTGTGTGAGTGAAGAGAAGGTCTATACAAGAAATGTGGAAAAAGGAATGATGAGATTTGACTACTGACTGGATATGTTGGGTGAATGCAAATGAGATGAGGATTACACAGAGGGTATAAGCTTGGATGAGTTGGAGGATGGCCTCCACAGCAATGAGAAAATTGAAAAGGAGGTGGGGGAGACAATGAGTTCTGTTTTTGCCATGATAAGTTCTAGATCCCCATAGGACATCCAAGATACAAGGCCGTAGCTCCAGAGAGATTAGAGTTGGAAGGATATAGGTCTGGGAATCCTCAGCATAGAGACGATAATTGGAGCCATGGGAGTTTCTGAGATCACAAAGCAAGAGAGTAGAGAAGAAAAAGAGAAAGAGTATCCAGGAGAGAGCCAGAGTATGTAGGGGAGGGTGGTGGTGGAGAGAGGGAGAAATATCTGTGTTAGTAACAAAGTAGACTGAGGAGTAGTCAAATACATAGGAGAAGAACCAGGAGAGAGGGCAAGGTCATAAAAACCTAAAGAGAAGAAGAGGGATATCAAAGGTATCAGAGAGGTCAAGAATTGAAAAAAAGGGTATTACCCATTATGTATATAAGTAAGCCACGATGTTTGCTAAGTGGTGCAGTGGATAGAGTGTCTAGCCTGGAATTAGGAAGACTCATCTTTCTGAGGCCAATTTCAGCCTTAGACACTTGACCCTGGGCAAGTTATTGGCACATAGGAGGTTGACCATCCTGTAAGCCCTCTCCCTCCCGCCATGACTTAAGGACTTTTTCCTATGGTCAATATGACCCAGAGAGCAGTGAGGGCTGGGAACCCTGTGGCATGAAAGCATTTCCTAGGGAACCCTGCAGCATGAGGCAAGGGATGTTATTAGATATATAGACTTTCAAAGTGAAAAGTGAGTGGGAAGACACACACACAGACATACACAGAGAAAGCAAGAGAGAGACAGAGACAGAGAGGCTGAGGGAGGCTATTCTTATTTCATGTCTCAGGTGGGAAAACATGAAGTAAAGCCAGTAAGTTGCTGACCCGTTCAGCCAATGAGTAAACAATATAGACATATCAAAAAAAACAGAGGTTCCTGTGACAAGCAAGAAGCTTAGCAACTAGGTCCAAGTAGCCTGTTGTGAGCAATGCCTGCCTCCAGCAGGAATTGGGAAGTTTGTGTTAAACAGGGAACTTTTGTTTCTTCACCCTAATGTGGAATCAGGGAGAGTGAGTTCCCACACATTGGAGTTGGGGGGAATCTGAGATACACGTGTCTTTGATCTGTAGTTTATTACCATTTTACTTAGTCAAATTAAACTGCTTACTAAAGTATCGATCAAGGTAGCAAAGTCAGCAAAATGTGAGAAAATTTGCTTTGGAGGGACTCAGCATGTAAGATAAGCAGGTATGTAAAACAGCTGCTGGGAGATCTTTGAGTTGCTTCAATGACTCTCAGAAATGGGTTGGAAATATGCCAACAAATTACCAAGTCATTTATACTCTTCATATTTCACAACTGGAACTATTACTGTCATTTTGATCAACATCATCATTATAGGTAGCGTTTACATAGTACTTTATGGTCTGAAAAGAATTTTACAAATATTATCTAATTTACCCCTAGGCGATAGGCACTATTTCATCCCCATTTATAGATGAGAAAACTGAAGAAGATAGAGGTTAAGTGGCTTGCCTAAAGTCACACACTAGGAAGTAGTGTCTGAAGCTGGATTTGCACTCATCTTCTTGATCGGTCCAGCGCCCTATCCACTATGACTAGCTGCTTATATATACACCTGTATCTCTATATCACCATATCAGGAGCAAGAAATTGATGTAAGAAAATCATTACAGAGTGATACTCAGTGACTTTTTAATGCAAAGTTTGACATAGAAAAGAGAGAAAAGTATATTGGAAAATATGGTTCAGTGTTAAGAAGTGAAAGAGACCAAAATAGTTGTAAATTACTATGAAGCTACACACCTGTCTTGAATACTTTCTTCAAGAAGAAAGTCGGAGGGTACTGAATATAGTGAACACTTTTTTAAAAAAATGAAATTAATTGCAATTTAACATACAGTCAGTGATTGGTTGCTTGTGTGAAAATTATTTCAGAATCAGCTATCTGTATGTAAGCAGATCACCAATTTATAAAAGCAAAAATAAAATTAAAGATCAAATTAGAATAAGGGATGAAGAGAAAAGAAGAAAATGGTATATGCAATTGCAGTAGTTCTAATATAATCTAGTTAAGCAAGCTATTGACATGAAAAATTGAGAATTAGTCCTAATAACGTTTCCTACAAACTGATGTAAAGCTGTCATCACAATAAGAAGGCCAAAAGGGCCCAGAAACTGTTTCCACCAGTGGTAATTGTCTTTTTGCCAAATGGAGAGACTTTGCAGCCAGAGAAAACATGGTTTAGAACATAAATCTATTTGCAAAATACTTAGGAGAAAGATATTGTTAAATAAATAAGATATTGTTAATGTCATCCCTTCACAAAACAGCACAGAATAATAGAGGAAACTGAGTCTCGAGAAAGCCTCGTCTAGTTAAGATTGAATTAAGATGAATCTCCCCAAAAACATTTTCACCATATACTTTAGTGAATTCCAGCCAGATGATAGACTTAAATGTTAAAGAGAACTATTAAAAATATGAAGAAATGAAATAATGAATTTCTTTCAATTGTGTGAAGTTAATTTTTTTCTATTCAAAAATAGAAGAAATTATTAGGGGTTAAGATAGTTGTGTCTGGTTAATCAAAATTTTTAAAGTTATACAAGTAAAATAATTTTTTTCATAAAGAAAGATGGCATTTTAGGAAAAACATTACTCAAGATAATGTTTTGTTTTTGTATTTGTATCCCCAGTAGGTATATAGTGTCTGGCATGCAGTAGGTGCTTAATTAATCCTTATGGAATTGAGTACTTTCTGAAACAATATAGATTTATATAAATATAATATATTCTATTATGTAATTATATAATATCATATAAATCTATTTGTGTCTGCCTATCCTTTGTAACTTTTGATTATGTGGTTCTATCAGTTTGCTATAGGAGATTCACCCAATGTTCCGGGAGAGCTTCTGTTAACATAATGATGATACCAATGGAACATGTTGGTTGTCCATCAGATATTTCTTGCTTTTGCTACAAGATTAACCCATTTTCTTTTATTTTTTCATAAATTTCTTGAATAATATCCTTTATCTCCTTTTCCTGCATGATTCCTTTTCTATGCTGGGATGCAGGTGGTTCATGCCCACAATGTAAGTCTCCATTGCCTTTTGGGTGATCATCCTAAATTCTTTGGTGGATATAGCATTCTCACAACTAGCCATAAAACAAACCCATATGAAAATTGGTTTTTAAAAGATGGACCTTCATTTTCAGGGAGAAACATACGTCATTAAAATAATTTGACAATTTCCCCAAAATTATTTCATCCACTTTCCTACTCTTGTTTAACACCTTTCCCAGATTGTTTTCTATTTGTAGTGTCTTTTTAATATATACTAATTGATTAGTTATGTAGGTGGTCCTTCCAACTGTATATGACAGTCTGGAAAAGAGACATTTTTCATCCACTTAATTTTTCCATTGCAGATAAATCATAAATCCCCTTGAATGTTTATAAATCTCATATAGGAATCTGTGCAAAGTTTTGAGGCTAGCTGAAATCAGCACAGTATCCTCCACAAACAAGAGAATCTAAAAGATGTCAATACCAATTGGGAATCTTTCTTTGATTTAGATTCTGCACTAGATCTCTTCCATAACAGTGATAAACACGTTTGGTGGGCACATCTCACCGTTTATTCTTTACTTGTTAATAATCAGGGAGCATGGGAAGTGGGAAGGGCTTCAAATAAGGATTTCATTGTTGTTATATCTTTCCAAGTATCTTTATAATTTTGACATATGCACAGGGCATATACTAGTAGAGGAGAGATTTTAAGACATTTATTATTTTTAAAAAATAGAATTCATTTTTAGAATCACCAATGAAAACACAGCTACCTTGCATTCTCTACTTTGTTTAGTCTATTGTATGCTAGCAAAGATATGATCTGCTTTGGAATGTGGTTTTCCAAACCTGCTTGTTCCTTTTGAATACTCTCATCAAGAATGTCCTCAATATTAATATATTGTAGATAATTCTCATAAAAATATTTTATATAAAAGTTTGAAAATAAAGTCCTAGCTCTCAAGCCAAAAGGTCACTGTAAGGCCAGTTAGTTCAACTTCCTCCTTGTAGAATGAGGTTTGTAACTGAGAGAAATGATTATTAATACCAATGATTAGGGGAGATTCGATCTCCCCGTTTTTCTCTGAAGGTTGAGTTAACCTTTTTCTCTATCCAAACCCCACCCAAGTGGGGCAGTTATTGTGTTCTAATCAGGTTTGGGTGGTAATAAATTCTTTGATTAGATTTGACCAAGGTTGGGGTAAACGGAAAAGTAAATGACTTAAAGTTCAGGTCCAGGCATTTGTTGTAATATTCATTCTCTCATTAATTGTTAACCAGTCAGAGTTGATTGTCACCCTGGGGAACACTTGTCTTCCAAAAGGGCATATAAACTGTGAGCCTACTACCATAATTATCTTGAGTCTAATAGAGAGACAGTCAAATTTTATTAAAATACTGACATTATTTTTAAAAATAATTAAATTACTCAGAAATTATCTTCTGAACCTTTTTAAATGTCATAAAATTGTTGTGAGTTATGGACTCTTTTAGTAGTTTGTTGAAATCTGTGAACCCCTTCTCAGAATAATGTTTTATAAAATTAATAATTGAAACAAATTCTAAATTTTAGTTCAAGGTGGATAAAAATAAAGACAATTTTTTCTATCTAATATCAAGGATCTATTGAAATCTATGTGTTGGGGGTAACCCAAGGTTAAGAACCCTTGTTTTTGAGATAAGGAAACTGAGGTCCAAGGAAATGAAGAAGTATGCTTAAAGTTACATGGGGGGAAGTAAAGTCATCTGGGTGGTAAAGTATCAAAGGATAAAACAGCAGGAAGAAAACAAATGGAAGAAAGGTAAAAAAAAAGTTCCATATAAAATTTTATAACATGCTCTTTTTGCCATCAACAACAATGGAAGTAGCACATTTGGGCATCACAGTCCCCATGTGCCTCCAGATGAAGTACAAATGGAACTTAAAAAAATAACAATAAAGATGAGAAAAACAATCAGATTGAACCAAATACATATAGTTTAGGTTTATTCAGGAGATAACATAATTCTGAGGCTAGGAAATGCTAAATTTTCTGAAGAAAAGGTATCTGAAAGTGAGAGAACTAACAAAAGAGTATAAAAATAATTTCCCACTTTATAATTACTCCTAAGAAGGCAATTGAAAGAATTTCAGGAACTACCAATCTATATATTTTATGGCATGTAAAATATATATTATACACATTATATTAAGTATAGTGTATAATATATTTTATCTATATAAAAAGCACATAAATCTTAAGTATTTACTACTTGGGAAGTTTCTTTTTCTTTGACAGTTTTGGAAAATTCATTTGTGAACAAATGCAACTGGCATTTTACATTTTAAAAAGCAAGTTTATTAGTGACTTTTCTGATTTCTTCTTCTTTGTTGTACTGTTCAATTAATCTTATTGTTTGGCCAATTTGAGTTTTATATTTTAGAGATATTAATCCATTTATTTTAATTTCTAAAGCATATATCCAAGTATATTTAAAAAGTATTTTCTAAAATATGTTCAAGTATTTTAGCATAAATCTGCACATAGCAATCGTTGATATTTTTCTTAATTTCTATTATATTTATTGTAGCAGTTGCTATATCACTTCTGATTTTAGTAATGAATTGTATTTCTCCATTAAAATATTAATTGGCTGTCTATTAATTGTATTAGGTTTTTTTTAAAGTAGTCATTGGTTTTTAAACCAATTATTTTTATTCTTCATTTTATTCATTTCTCCTCTGATCATGACAATTTCTTTTTTCTTCTTTCCTTTGGTGTATTATTTAGCTTATTTTGTAATTTTTAAAAATGAAAACAGTCCTCCTTTTTTTCTCTCTTTTTAATATTGTATAATATTCAGTTCTATAAATTTGCTTCTGGGTGATATTTTGGGCATACCCCATAAATTCTTATATATTGCATTTTTTGTTATCTTTGAGAAATTCTGCATAAGTTACTTCAATTTTTCTTTTATCCAGACATTTATAAGTCATTTTATAAATTTCCTAATAATTTACGTTTACATAGTTCTTTATAATTTATAATAATGTTTCAGTATTATTTTAAACTCTGTATCCTATGACCCTATTTTTGTTATTTCCTTCTAGTTTTACTAAAGGGAATTGAATGATCACATTTTGACCCATAATGTCATAACTGTGCCAATCTTGCTTTTTTTATCTTCTGTTTTTCTAAATCTTTCTATGGACTCCTCTATGACCTAGTATGTTGTCAATTTTTAGGAAAATTCCATGTACATTATACAATGTATTTTTTCCAGGTTCTCTTTATATTTTTATGGCATTCAGTTTCTGTTTTTGGTTTTTGGGGGTTTTTTTGTTTTTTACCATTGAACCAATCAAACTTTTCTTATGTATTCTTTTGTTTGATTTCTCACATTCTGTTCTTCTCCCTCTCATCCTTCTTCCCTGTGAAAGGCTGGGAATAGGGTCTGCTAGAGAAGGAGGTATAATATTGATATTGAAGGGATTCTAGTCATTTACTGTATTTTATGGGCTTTATCCAATCCAAACATCACTCTCCTTGGCAGAGAAGATAGAAGATAGAATTTTTAAAAACAGAGTTAAGCAGCTCTATCTTCACATATTATATTCATTATACTATTGTTTCATTTACCATAAGCAGCAATCTTATCTCTTCCTTATAAACTTTTCTTTCCCCAATATAAAAAAAAAATTGCTTTTTAAAGTATTTTAACTATCCTCACCAACTTTAGCTCCTTCATCTATCTCTGATATTGTCCTTATCATGGTCCTCTTCAAAAATAAAGGACAAACACAACTAGATATTGTTATTACAAGACAATATCATGTTTTTGTATTCATCCACCTTTACCTACTTTTTCTTCCATCTCCTTTATGGGTTCTTTTAAAAATCTAAAAAATTTTTTAAAATCTAATTTGTTTGATGAGTGTTTTGTGAATCTGTTGGTCTTTTTAATTTATTTTTTCCTTTTGGTTGGAAAAATTTCACTTTTTGTCTTCCAAAATTTATTCTTAAGGCTTAAGCTTAACAGCCTTCCTAGTCTGCCTGTCCCAGAGGTGCTTAACTTTTGTCAGTGAACTACCAAGGGGTCTGAGCATAGATCTGAGGGGAGCAATGAACTTGGCTGGGGAAAAAATATATTTAGTCAATCAATTAGCATTTAGTAAGGACTTACTACATACCAGACAAAGTGCTAAGTGCTAGAGATACAAAGAAAGATGCAAAATACTTCCCGTGCTTGAGTAACTTCCAATCTAATAGGAGAGACAACATACAAATAACTATGTACACACAAACCGTATTCAGAATAAATATGAAATACTCAACAGAAGAAGGGCATTAGAATTAAGAGCGATTGGGAAAGCCTTCCTATAGGAAGCGAAATTAAAATTGGGACTTGAAGGAAGCCAGGTGAACCAGGAGGTAGAGAGGAAGAGGAAAAGCATTCCAGGCATGAGATAGCCAGAGAAAATTCCCAGAGCCAAGAGATGGAATGTCTTGGTCAAGAAACATTGACTAGACCAAAGAGTACCTGGTGGGGTCGGGGATGGTATAAGGTATAAGAAAACTGTTAAGGTGGTGGTGTGGAGACAAGGTTATAAAAAGTTTTGAATGCCAAATAGAAGATTTTTAATCCTGGAGGTGATACAGAGTCATTGGAAAATATCCTTGCCTTTAATAACCTCACATTCTATTGGAAGAGATTGTGTGTGTGTGTGTGTACATAGATAGATAGATAGATAGATAGATAGATACCCTTACACATATTAACAGTTTCATTCATACACATTGATAATCATTTAATACCATTTTTGGACCTTAATAGGGTCCAGACCCTGAATTAACCAACCAGAAGAAGAGCCTGGACCTAACAGCTTCTTTATTCTTTGAGATGACTCAGAGAATACCTCTTCCTATGTTAACAAGGCCAGATGGGGCTGACTTAGCATTCTTTCTGAGTCCCTGAGACACTGTCTTGAATAAAAGGATTTTTTCTGCATCGTAACGTTTTGTGGACATATACTGTTATGGCATGTTAATGGTAAAGAACACACAGATATCCTGATTCATAATTTCAATTGGTACTCTGTCAACTCTCTTATATAATGTAATTTACAACTTACTCAGCTAAGAAACTTCCTTTCTCGTGGTATAGTTAAACACATGTAAAAACCATAAATCTGAGGGATACAGACATCCTGGGATTGTCCTAAAATAGATTTAAGCCTGGCCATTCTTGTATCAGACAGCAGAAGTTTCCTTCTGGCTTCATGATCATGTATCTGCTAGCTTTAAGGAAATAAACAATATGAATTTTCATACTGCCTAGCCTGTTTGCCTCTTTAACCAAATTTTCATGTTGACACCATCTATACACACATATATATATGCATATATATATAAATACATACATATGTGGATATATATATATATATATATATATATATATATATATAAAATAAATTCAAGGTAACTTCTGTGAATAAAGGCCTTAGAAGATGGAAGATCAGGAAAGAATTCATATATCAGGTGATATAAACTGAGTTTTTAAAGGAAATTGGGGATTCTACAAAGGGGTATAGTCAGAACAAAGACAGTAAGATGAAAAATGAAGTATCAAGTATGAGGGGTAAGATGACCTATTAGGTCAGACTATTGCATGTATAAAGGGTGGTAATGTAAACTAAGGTTGGAAAGGTAGGTTAAGGGCATGTTGTGAAGGGACTTAAATGTCAAACAGAATTTTTAATTGATCTGACAGTTAATAACGAAACATTGAACTTTATAGAAAAGTGACATGGTCAGATTTGTACTTTAGGAAATTCATGATGGCAGCTGGGTGGAAGATGGTTTAGGAAGAGGGGAGACAGAAGGCAGTCTAGTAGAAATTAGGCTTAGATGATTATCATATCATAAATTCAAAACAGATGTTCAACCTGAATATTCAAGATCACACTATAAAAGACTGAGAAGCAAGCTGCATACATTTCACAGCTATGTGTAGAAGATAAATTCTTTTTTAAATTTTTCTTTCTTTTTTTCTCTCTAAATTTTATTTATTTGTTTTCAATTTTCAACAATCACTTCCATAAGTTTTTTTTTTAATATTTAAATTTATTTATTTAAGTTTTCAACATTCATTTCCACAAACTTTGGGTTCCAAATTTTCTCCCCATTTCTCCCCTCCTCCCACCCCAAAACACCAAGCATTCTAATTACCCCTATCACCAATATGTCTTCCCTGCTAACATCCCTCCCTTCCCATATCCCCATCTTCTCTTTTGTCTGAAGGGCAAGATAAATTTCTATACCCCATTACCTGTATTTCTTATTTCCTAGTTGCAAGAAAAATACTCAACAGATATTCCTAAAACTTTGATTTCCAGCTTCTCTTCATCCCTCCCTCTCCACCTTTTCCCTTTGGAAAGGCAAGCAATTCAATATAGGCCATATCTGTGTAGTTTTGCAAATGACTTCCATAATAGTCATGTTGTGTAAGATTAACTATATTTCCTTCCATCCTATCCTGCCCCCTGTTTCTTCTATTCTCTCTTTTGATCCTATCCCTCCCTAAGATTGCTCCCTCCTCCCACTGCCCTCCCTTCCATTATCCTCCCCCACCCTGGTATTCCCCTTCTCCCCCACTTTCCTGTATTGTAAGATAGGTTTTCATACCAAAATGAGTGTGCATTTTATTCCTTCCTTTAGTTAAATGTGATGAGAG
>CM053771.1:83078888-83116930 GCA_028658325.1 Potorous gilbertii | reverse complement strand
CTCTTCCCTGGCCTGAGCCCATTGGATATCTATTTCAGATGTTTGGGATACAGAGGCCTTGACTCTTATGTCTTTACCTGATGGTAAGCAGTTTTCTTCCTTGTCAGAGAGGAAGGTTGGAATCATTTGTTCCCCAAGAAAATAAGCTTCTATGGTCTTATTTTTTTTCCCCTTTTTTGGGCATTTTACCAGCCAGTTACTTGACTTCTGAGAGTCCTCTCCACCCCTGGCCTAGGTCTGCCCAGCTAGTGCTTGGGGTCTGAGATTCAAATGCTGCTCCCCAGCCTCAGGGCTTTCAGAGGCAGGCCTGGCTGCTATTCAATGTTAGCTTAATTTCTGGTGCTCAGGTGGGGGCTGGGCTGCCTCCCAGGCTCAGTTCCCTCAGGGGGTTTATGTAGAGACCTTCCATAATGGAGCTGCTGTCGAGTCCCTGCCTGCTCCAGGAGCCTCTGGCTGCCTGCTGCCTCTGCTGCTGCCTCTGCTGCTGCCTCCCGAGGGGGCCTGAATCCCGGAGACACCCCGCTCTCCTCTCAGCCCATCCAGATGTCTCTTTCACTGACCTGTGCGTCTGTGGGTGGAGGTACCTTTGCAGCTTCTGGAGATTCCGTCCCAGAAGTCTGCTCAGATATACTCGCTCCTGTCCATGCCGCGCAGCTGGGGCAGGGCAGGGCAGGGCTGGGCTCTGCTCCCGTCTGGTGCGCCACGGACCTTTGGGATCGTTTTTCAGGGCTCTCTGGAACGGAAATCTCCTTCACCCCGTTGCTGCGCGACTCCACTGTTCTAGAATTTGTTGGGAGTTCTTTTTATAGATAATTATGGGCTGTGGGTTCAGAGCTAGCATATGTGAGTCTTTCTACTCTGCCATCTTGGTTCCCAAAAAAAAATTCTTTTAAATAAATTTTTTCCAGATGTCTTGTTTTTATACCTTCATAATTTTCTCCTTATATGTCTTTTTCTCTCTCCCAAAGAGACATCCCGTAAATCAAATAGCATTTTTTAAAGGTGAAAGAAAAAGAAAAGAAATCAGCACAATTGATCAATACATTGAAAAAGTCTGAAAATATGTGCAACATCTAATACCTGTGGAACTCTCACCTCCACAAAGGGGTGAGCTGAGGTGTCCTCTCAAATACATTATTTTGAGTCATACTTGATCTTTATGATTTCACTAGATCCATATTTGATTTTTTTACGTGTGGTTGTTCTTTCCATTTACATTGTTGTACTCATTGTATATATTGTATTTTTGTTGGGATTTTTTTGACTCTATTACTTTACTCTGCATCATTTGTACAGATCTTTCCATACATCTCTGTTTATCATGTACATAATTTCTTAACAGCACAGTAATGTTGTCCATTAAATTCATTTTCTTAGCCAATAAATGGGCATCTTTGTTATTGCACATAAAAAAAAATACTGTTAGAAATATTTTAGTGTACAGGTAAACTTTCTTCTTATTCCTAACTTCTTTTCCATTACTAGTCCAGCAATGGAGTATCTGGTTCAAAGAGTATGAACATTTAATCATTTTATTTGCAAAATTCTAAATTGCTTTCAAAAATGATTCTGCTATTTCACAGTTCCACTGGCAATGCATTTGTGTGCCTTATCATCCCACAACTCCCAGATTTAATATTGCTATTTTTATCAACTTTGTTTATTTTCAAGATATGAGATAAAAACTTCAGAGTTGTTTTGATTTACATTTCTTTTATTATTAGTGTTTTGGAGACTTCTTTCATGTGGTTATGAATACTTTGTTATTTTTCTTTTGAGAACTATTTATTTGTATCTTTTTACTACTTATCTTTAGGGAATGACTAATACTCACATAGTGTGTACCTACATGTATATATATATATATCTTAGATACCAAACCCTTATCAGAGAAATTTGATAAAATAATTTTTTTACCCAGTCAACCATTTCCTTCTTATTCTAGACACATTAATGATGTCTTTATAAAAGATTTTCATTTTCATGTAATGACAGTTATGTATGTTATCTTTTGTAATTGTCTCTATCTCTTGTTTGGTAAAGAACAAATCTCCTAACCAAAGTGGTGAAAGTTACATGATCTACTTCTCTTCTAATTTTTTTTTATTGTGTGATCTTTAATATTAAAGTTACACATCCATTTAGAATGTATTGTGGAATATGGTATAAGGCAGAAGTGTCACCATGTGACCCACAGGTTTTATGCAGCCCACAACACTTTGGAGTTTGACTGAAAGGAGATTAGATTATAATTAGGAAATAGAAAAATAAACTAAAAAACAATAAAATGTAGATAATATTATATTTTTAAACTAAGTCAATGTGTGGCTCAGAGGGCCCCTTAGAGTACACTTTTTTGTTCAGTCACTTCAGTTGTGTCTAACTTGTGATGCCAAGGGGGGTTTTCTTGGCAAAGATACTGGAGAGGTTTGCTATTTCCTTCTCCAGTTCATTTTATAAATAATAAATTGAGGCAAACAGGGTTAAGTGACTTGCCCAGAGTCACATAGCTAGTAGGTGTCTGAAGTCAGGTTTGAACTCAGGAAGATGAGTCTCTCAGACTCCAGGTTTTGCTCTCTGTACATTTGGCCACATAGATGCCTCAACTACCTTTTAGTGGCTCCTATATATTGAATATGACACTACTGGTGTAAGGTGTCAATCTAAGCCTAATTTTTTCCAGACTTCTTTCCAGCAGTTTTTATCCTACAAGGAATTCTTTCCTAGGTGATTTGTTTTCTGCTTTATTGAAAACTGGGTTATTGAGTTTCACTCTTTCTGACTCTTCCTTGTCTAGGCTTTTTTTCATTACCTACCTCTCTTTTTTAGCTAATACTAGATAGTTTTGATGATTGCAGCTTTATAACATATGAGATTTTGTGCTATTTTTCCTTGGTCCCAAAATCTTTTCATCATTTCCTTTTGTATTCTAGAGCTTTTGTTTTTTCAAATGAATTTTGTTATTTTTTTATTGAGTTTATAAAGTATCCCCTTTGATAATTTCATTGGAATAATCTTAAAATTGTAAATTAACTTTTATAATATCATCATTTTTATTATATTGGCCTGGCTTAACCATGAATACTGCAGTTTCCTCCAGCTCTTTAAGTTGTTTAAAAAAAAAAAAAAAGAACACTAATTAAGTCTATTTAATTAAATTAATTAAAATTTGTGAACTTTGATAGATATCCAACTACTTTATGCCTTTTGTAGGTATTTGAAATAAGATTTCTATTTCTATTATTGCTTCTTTGATGTATTATTATTACATAGAAATGGAGTTGATTTTTGCAGGTTTACTTTGTAGACTGCAACTTTCCCAAATCTATCATCTCAATTAATATCCTTACTGGTTCCCTAGGATTTTACAGCATAACATCATACCATTAGCTAAAAAAGAATAGTTTCATCTCCTCTTTAGCTATGTTTATGCCTTTAACTTTTTCCTCTCATTTTATTGCTGATGCTAGCATCTCCAGAACTATACCAAATAATAGTGATGAGAATGGCCATCCTTGTTTCATTCTCATGTTTATTGGAAAGGATGGTAGTGCATTCCAATTGCATATGATGCTTGCTTTAGCTGTAGATAGATACTTTTTATGATATTGAAAAATGTCCTTCTATATTTTATGGAATTTTATAGAGTTATCATAAATTTTGCTTCATCAAAGACTTTTTCTGTATCTATTGAGATAACCATTTGGTTTGGGATGTTTTGATTTTTAATATCATCATTAGTCAATAAACATTAAGTGCCTACTATGTGCCAGGTACTGTTCTAAGTGCTGAGGATACAAAAAGAGGCAAAAGAATGTCTCTACCCTCCAGGAGCTTATAATCCAAAGATGTCTAGAGACAACATGCAAGCAACTATATAAAAAAACAAGCTTTGTACAAGATAAATAATAATTAAAAGGGAGAAATTACTGAAATTAATGTTGAACCATCCTTGCATCCCTAGTATAAATCCTACTTAGTCATATAATGAATGACTTCTTGGATAAATCCTTTTAGCCTGTTTGACAGAATTTTGTTTAAAATTTTTGAATCAATATTCCTTAATGATCTACAGTTTCCCTCCATGTTTTATTCTTCTTTAGTTTAGGGATTAGAACTATATTTTTCTCATAAGAGGATTATGGTGGAATGCTTTTTCACTTTTAGAGAATAATTTGGGTACTAACTGTTCTTTAAAAGTTTGATTGGAATTCTTCTGTGAATCCATCATATTAGGAGTTTTTTCCTTGCTGCTTCCTTTACAGTTAGTTCTGAGATCAGGTTATTTAAGACAGTTATCTGGTCTTCTGTCAATATGGGCATTTTATGTTTTTGAAGGTATTCTATTTTGCATGTGTATTCTCAGTTTTTTTAGCATATAACTGTACATAATAAGTCCTGATTATTCTGCTTATTTCTTTTGGTTTTGTTGCAATTTCATCTTGTTCACTTGTTATTTTATTTATCAATTTTATTAGTCGTTCCAAAGAAGCAGTGTTTTATTTGGCTTCATGGACTAGGTTAAAATAAAAACCTCGTCCTGAAATTTGCATGAAATTGGTACTTGGAAAGCTGATACAAAAAAGAGCTTTATTGTTATACAATACAATAAGCAAGTGAAAGAAAAAAACATGTACACATACTATATGACTATATAAACAGATAGAAGTTCAACCTCCTGGGTGTAAAAAACCCACCCAGCACAAGGATGAAAAAGAAGTATGAAATAGGAAACAGGTTCGAAGTTGGGGTTCAAGTGGCAAAATTGTGTACTGTGGTAAAGAGCTTAATTAACAGGTAAATGATGTCAGCTCTTGGGAAGGTGAATTTCTAATCAGTCTCAGATGTGGTGAAGTTCTTGGGGTGACTTATTGATACTTATTGATTGGGTGAGGCTTGGCAATAGAGTTTCTTTATCAGGACCAATCAGAGACTGGAAGAGGATCTAAGTTTAAAGCAACAGGGAGAGAATGACTCTAGGGAGCTGTAGTTGGTTAAGAGTTTTATCTAATCAGAAACAGTGAACATTAACTACCTGACAGGGTTAATAAATCAGAACAATGAAAAAGTACAATCCTTCTATGTTTTTGTGCATATGCTTTATGGTCATTAGGACCATTTAGCCCAAGTGACTCCAATATGGAGTCTTATCATTATACTGTAACATCAGACAAAATAAAGACTATAATGTTCACAACCATCTTTTAGATAAATTTATCACCTCTATGAATTTTTTCCAGTTTATCTATTTCTCCTCTAATTTTTATTATCTCTTCTTTTGTACTTATTTTAGATTTGCTTATTTGGCTTTTTAATTTTTAAAATACGTATTCAGTTCATTAGTCAACTTTTTTTTGGTCATAAGTTTGGGGGATTAGATTTTCCTCACTAACCTCACCCTATTCCTACCCCTTCTCACTCCACTACTTTACTTCTCTCTTCTGCCTTGCCCTCCCATATTCCTTGCTACCAGTTGTCTCCAGGAGCTCTGACTTCCCTCCAACCAAGGCAAAATGAATAGTTCCTCCAAGCACTAAATCCCTACAGATGACATTCTGTGGAAGGTCCCCAAATCTCTTCACAGAACATCTTTCTTCACCCACAAGATCATCAGTGACACCCTCTCACACCACCACAACTACCCACTCCCTACCTCCTTACATACTCCCCTGTTTTCTTCCTTAGAGACCTTCTCCTTGTTGCTAGCCATAAACTTCCTCCTATTCCTTAACCTAACCCACCTCCAAGAATCCCTCCTTATCTTCTCTCTACTCTTTATCCCCTTACCCTCATTTCTTTCTGAATTTAGATTTTTATCCCTGTCTAAATTTATACATATATATGCTGTTCCCTCTTTATCTCATTCCCATTAATCTACATACCCTTCTCTACCCCACCTTATCCCATTCCCTATACTTTTCTTGTTCTGTCACCATTCTCTATCCTCTTACCCTGTTATTTCTTTTAGAAGACTGTGTGTGTGTGTGTGTATACACACACACACATATATACACACATATACATACATATGTATGTATGTATATATGCATATATGTGTGTATATGCATATATATGTATATATATTATCAAGAAATACACACAAAAGACAATGCTAACAACATGCTTAACAAATAAAACACTTAGCTGATATTTTTTTTTTGCTCCTTTTTTTTCTGATCCAGATTGCCTAGGAAGGTACCTTTGATGTTCAGGATCCTATGACCATATGTGACAATCAGTCCATATGCATTTTATCTGGAATTTAGTTCAGTTAGATTCCCCTCCAGAGCTAGCTGACTGGAATCAACTATGGGAGGCTTTCTAGATAGAAGATGCTGGACTTCTTGACTGCTTAGTAGTGACTGCTTTTCAGTCATTAATTATTTTGCTCCATCTCAAGTCCATCAAGATAATCCCATCCTTGATGCCATGACTATTGGTCACAAAAATCAGGAGTCAAGAACTATCTCAAATTAATGAAAAACGCATTGATTTTACATGCAGTAGCCTGAAAGCATATGCGTAGGCCAAATACATGCATGTAAGTAGCCCACAAGACTCCAAAATTCTTTTAAATCACCCCAAGCTTTACACCCTTCATCAAACAACTCTGGCTCCTTCTCTTTAGCAAACATTGTTCCCTAGTTGACATAATATTGATTCAAGTCCTTTTCTTTATCCTGCTACCTACCTCCTGTCATGCAGTCCTGCAGTTCATAAGCAATTCTATCACCAACTTTTTCTGCTTTGCCACCCTGGGCAGTTTTCTTGTATTTCTTATTTTTGTTGTTGTCATTTTTCAGTTGTGTCCAATTCTTTGTGACCCCATTGGGGTTTTCTTGGCAAAGATACTAGAATGGTATACTATTTCCTTCCCCAGTTCACTTTACACATAAGGAAACTGAGGCAAACAGGACCAAGTGACTTGATTAGAGTCACACAACTAGTAAATGTCTGATGTGGAAATCAAACTCCAGTTTTACTTACTGACTCCAGGTCTAGCACTCTATCCATTGCGCCACCTGGAATTCAGTTTTTTTGACTTGTCTCTTTCTTCTAGGAAATCTATAGTCTAGGTTGTTACTATGTATCCTGTCTTTAAGATCATGATAGTTTGCTTGAATTGAGAGCATATTTTCTTTTAATTTTATTGCTTTTTGGTTTTTTTCTTCAATTATCCTTTACTTTTGTGTGTTTGCATTTCTAATCAATTGTCCTCTCTCTTGCTTCTTTATTTAGATTTGCTGATTCATTTTATTTTGTCAATTATTTGTCCCATGTAGGTCACAAATTATGCTCTCACAATTCTTATTTATATTTATAAACTACTCAGGCAAAGCATGTTGTAGTTCCATGCTCTTCCCAAATCCACAGGGTCTTCTGCCTTATTAAATGTTTAATTATTTTCCTTTGTTTATGTTCTGTGGGCAGGCGTGAGCAGCGTTGTTGAAAGGAACATGAAGGGGAGGAAGTGCTGAGTGAATGCCAGTCATGTGTTAATTCATGGAGTTTTTAACCTTATTTTGGTTCTTGATGTTCTAGACCATGTTGATAGTTGAAATCGCTTTATCTCTGATGTATAATTTCTATTTTAGAAAGGTCTGAGAGGTCCTGAGAATCAGAGAAAATTCTTCCATCTTGCTGGTCAAGTAACCTGAAAGTCCATTAATAATGTTTTTGAAGCAGGTACCAAGTGAGATGCTTGAAAAAATGGTGTTAAAATGAACAGTCTTTGTGCTCTGCTTTTATTCTTCTGGAACCTTTAAGCTTTGTAGCTTAAATCTTCAGGGAAAAAGAGGGTCTGAATATTCTTCTGCATGTGTGTGCGTGCATGTGTGTGTTCTCTTTTGAGACCAGAGATTAAACTACCCCTATCCAGCTTGACCTGGTTTCTGGAGTAAGAACCTGTAGTTTGGTGTTGCCATGGTTACTGAGTTCTTTTTCCAGTACTGGCCTCCTAGTAGCATCAGTTTTCTGATACTCCTTAGTGACAGAGTCCTATCTCACCCGCCTTCCCCTTCCCCAGTCTTCTGTTTTGTTATTGCTGGCCTCTTCTTTCCCCAATCCACTCCTAGGGAAGTGTCTGCACTAGGGGAAGGGTTGGTTCAGTGAGGTGGAGAGCTTTTTTAGAGGAAAATGTGAATGGGAGATAACAGACTCTCTGTACCCCATTAGACTCAGCTTTCTGGTTCCTGTACTCCTTGATTCTCAGGAGCTGAGAAAGAAATAAATTAATTTAATTAAGGGATTGTGGAGAAAACTGGGCCTATCCTCAAACAGGAGGATGAAGGCTCAGATTAAATGATGGTTTGTTATAAGAGTTTTTAAAAAGAAAAAAGATGAAAAGACTACTATGGCAAAAGAAAAGAAACGAAGAGAAAGAGAGGACAAGGAAGAGGAAAATGGGCTGGAGAAGGCACCTGAGCAGGAGAAAGTTTTTTCTCCATCAGAGAAAACTTTAACTGAAGCCCCAAACTCTGAAGGACTCAACATGCCTTCTCCTCCCTCTACTTTCTTATCAGCCTCAACCTCAAACCCATCCACAATTACAAACATACCTGAAGACATCACCTGTGAGCACAAGCACCAGTCCAAAGAGGATTCTTTCTTTTGGAGATCCATGAAGAAAATTACTACTAGTTCCAATTTTATCAGGTAATGCTTTTGGGGAAGCAAGGAAGGGAGGGAAAGTTCTGCAAACAAGAAGCAGAGACCCTTCTTGACTTCTAACAACCTCCACTTGCCTTTGGGGTGGCCAGCAGTCTCCCCTAGTTAGGGAGAGCTGGCAGTTGACCTTCTTTCTGGCCTCTGACTCCTGTTTTGTGAGTGATGCAGTCTTCTGCTTTGGGACTCCTCAGTTTTTAACATTCTTCAAGTGTTGAGTTACTTCAGATTCTTCTGGCTTCCAACTTCAAGATGGAAGGTGGAAGGGGCCAATACCACTTTAGGTTGCCGAAGAAAAAGACTCTAGGAAGACATGAGAGGAATTGACAGTCTCTGTCATGACCCTATCCCCAGCCTGCTACACCAGAGATTGGAGAATTTCCCCTTGGGTGAGATCTAGGACAATCTTTCTTGATCAGCCTAAGTTATCTCTTTCCCAATGGGAGAGCACCTTCCCTCTATATTTTCTGATATATATTGTCCTTTGTATACCTTCTCTGATTTCTGTTTTGCTGTGACTTAGATAAATGGGTTTCTTCACTATTTGATAGGTGTATTCAGGGTGGAATGGTATTAGATGGAAAAGGCTCAAACTTTGGATATAAAGCTTAGGATGCCTCTTCTCCAAAATGACAAAGTGATCAGAACTTAGACTGAACCCAATCATATCCCCTAAACTAATAATATTTAAGTGAGAAGACAGATATAATTCTAGCTCAGAACCTCTCTCTGAAAAGTACAGACTGGCCTCTGGTTCCAACTTCCTGCTTCCTCTCCTGGAAGGAATGAAAGTCTCCTTTGGAGAAAAGTGGGGCAGGGGTAAATAAGCTAGACAGGTCTGTTCTGCTTCTTTGAGACGTACAATGATGACCCTTATGTGGCAGGGCCTTGTATCCACAAATGGGCCTTTCAGTACATATGTAGGACCTAATTCTCCTACAGATTTTACAGATCTTAGTGGTCAGTCAATTATCTTTAGTGTAATGAATATTCAAATTCAGACAGTGCTTAGCCCAAGTTCATCTAAAGAAAAAAACAATTTGACCTATAATTTCATTTATATGAAGACTCTTGGTATGGAAAACTCCCTCCACAAGACAAGGAGGTTATCATCTGTAATTTATAGTGATAGACTTTTCTGCGGTGATATTATTAGTATGTTTAAGGGATAGGATTTAAACTCATGTCTTTCTCACTGTAAGGTAAATCTTCTGTCATCCTGCCTAGCTCCTCAAATAACAATTCATATTTATACAGTATACTAAAAGGCTTTGCTTGTGGAGAGGGGAGCACTAGAAAACTTAATAAGTGTTCCTTGTTGAATTGAATTTGACCTTCCTTCCCATGTTTAACTGCCTGTGTGTGTGTGTGTGTGTGTGTGTGTGTGTGTGTGTGTGCGCGTCTCTCTCTCTCTCTCTCTGTCTCCCTCTCTCTCTGTCTCTATCACTCCTTCTCCCTCTTCTTCTCCCTCTCCTCTCTCTCTCCTCCCTCTCTTTCTGTCTCCCCTTCTCCTTATTTCTCTTTCTCTCTTTGTCTTTCTCTTCTGTATCTCTCCTTTTCTCTCCCCCTCTCTCCTTTCTCTCTCCTTGTCTCTCTGTCTCTCCCTGTCCCTTTTCCTCTCCTTCTTCTCCCTCTCTTCTCTCTCTGTCTCTCTCTGTCTCTCTGTCTTTGTCTCTGTCTCTCTCTCTCTCTCTCTCTCTCTCTCTCTCTCTCTCACACACACACACACACACACACACACACACACACACACTTCAATGTGCATGTTACTTTTTTAAAAGCTAGTACTGTACTTTCTCCTGGTGTTCGGGATTTGCAGCACCATCCTCATATAACATCCAATTTCTCTACCACCCCTGTCCCTGGGGCAAGGATATCCCTGTAATGCTGTGTATAACTGATGGGGAGAGTGGCTTCTGAGCCTGTGACATTGCATACACTACGTGTAAGGGAAATGTAACTTTGGATTTGGCAGAGAGTGGGCAAAGACTGGAAAAAGCAGAGAGAGGGAAGGAGAAGTGCTAACTTTTGAATGGCTAACAGGAGACCACAGGCATTTGGGAAAAGGTGTCTCTTCAATATATCCCTTGATACTCAGTACCTGAATAACCAGAAGCTACTAAGGGCAGGTTTTCCTCTTGTTTTCATTGTTTTATTTTATTTCCAGCTCCAGGCTCTCTCTCTCTTCTCACTCTTTCCCTCATTCATTGAGAAAGCAAAAACCAATATAAATATGAAGTCACTGAGCAGATTTTACTAGTGATAACATTCTCTCTTTGGTTGAGCTGAGATTTTATCATGCTCCTGAGCTGAAGGACTCAATTATTCCGGTGTATCCTATGAACTATGTATCACACATTTTCAGGTTAGGAGTATAATGCTCTACTTCAGTCCAGAAGAAAATCTACTTTCCTTGGTTCTCTGAGAGGAAAGTAATCCTTCCCTAGTCTGAGACGGTAACTGTTAGCTTCCTCTTAGCCAGTTTAGTTCCCTCTCACAAAATATTTATTTTACAAAAGACAACATGAGCAGTGAGTGAACATATTTATAAAAGTAGTAAGAGAAAACTAGGGAAAACTGGACAGAGTAGTGTAGATAGAAGATAGAATGCACAAAAGAAAACGGGCTTTTGGACCAGGTAGAGCTCAGCTCAGCTGAAAATAGAATAATCTTACCAGATTAGTGCATTCTTTTTTAAAAATTTATTTTATTTTTTTCATGAAGATTTGTCTTTTATTACTCCCACCTACTTCCCCCACCACCATTGAGAAATGAAGAAAAACAAAATCCCTGTTACAAACGTTTGTAGTCAGGCAAAACAAATTCTTGCATTGGTCCCATCGAAAAAAAAAAAAGAAGTTTCAGTCTGTTCTCTGAGTCCATCACCTCTCTGTCAGGACATGGATAGTATTCTTGATCATGAGTCCTATGGAATTGTGTTTGGTCATTGAAATAGTTTATCCTTAGCAATCTCTTGTGATACAGACACTGAGAATCAAGGGACATATTGTGATGTCAGTTTTTCTCAAGTGTCTGTGTCTCAGGACTCCCATTAGCTATCCAAAAGTTTTTTCTCTCTTCCTGGTCAGTAGAATTGCCCTCTGTTTGCTCCTAAGAGTCTACATCAAATTCAAAGTCTTCCTCACATACACAGGGCTGTCCTTCAGGGAACCTCCTTTCCTCTCCTGCAGCATGGGTGCCACATTTCCACATGTAATATCAACAAAATTGGGCGAAATGATCCAAAATATAGCTTTTCCTAAACCCCTTTTTGTCCATTACCTTTATAGGATGTTTCTCAATAAAATTTAACCCCGATTTTGAAGATCACCAGTAGTAATTCAATAAGTATGTAAAAACTGGGCTTAAATAGCTTTCTTGTTTTATACCTTTCTGAGTACTAAGTAATCAAATTAATTTTAAGGGCAAATGTGGTAGATTCATTATGCTTAAGCTAGGTATATATATATTTTGGTTAATCAAATTAAAAATCATTTTTCTTCATTTATTTTGTGAACTTCTAAAATGCTCACAGCTAAAGCATATGCATATATCTTTCCAAAGCTGAAAAAAATGTGAGTTTAGTGATTTTAATAAGTGTGCAAATATGTGTTTTAGAAATATTGTTTAAATTCAATTAAGGGAATAAGCAGCTTTGTAAGTGCGTACTGTATGTCACACATTGCGCTAAGCACTTTACAAATATTATCTCATTTGAAATATCTGAAGTGTTCCCTCTCTCAGATTTTGGAGTATTTCTTTTTGCATGAAGCAGAGATAAAATGCAACTGTATAATTCTTTTTCTCCCTTAGAGATGAAAGAAGAAAACTTAGTGTCCTCATTTCAGAGGCAACACATAGCACCTTATCAACAATATCTGAAATGCTTGGAAATGTCAGATCTATTACGTAAGTAAGTAAGCTAAATGATACACAATTACTGATTTCCAAAAACAACTTCTCACTTTTGGAACAAGAGGCTTAGCTGTGTCTATCAATTTGTATAAAGGTTAGAAATTTGATGTTAAAGTTTATGTTTCATAAGTACCCAGGAAATTTACTTGTATTGAGCCATGTTTCTAGAATAAATGGATGATTATTCATCCTTAATTTTGATAAGCTGCTTCATATTATTTTATTTGTTAAATTCTTTAAATGCCCAGAACAAGGAGCATTTCCATAGAC
The DNA here is from genome assembly GCA_028658325.1 of Potorous gilbertii. Classification (NCBI taxonomy): domain Eukaryota; kingdom Metazoa; phylum Chordata; class Mammalia; order Diprotodontia; family Potoroidae; genus Potorous; species Potorous gilbertii. Next base: position 83,104,081 of record CM053771.1, on the reverse strand, counting down.
ACAGCAGGATACAAAGAAAAGATTCTGTATGTGCATTGAATGTGTGCAACCCTCTTTTGTCCATTTCAGATTAAAGCGATGCCCTATCCCTCCACCTTTGCCTCTATATTAAACACTCTTCTTACATGTTCCATACTACATGTCATCTTAAAATACCTTACAAACAACCTTAAGTCTAATTTGAGACTCGTTGGGAGCAGTCCTCAAACAACAACTATTATCGATGACTTTACAACTTTTACTTACAATTTTCTTCTATCACAAAAAAAGCACAAAATTACCTCTCAAAAGTATACATCATCTAGATCACAAAAAATGAAGTTAGGTTACTCATCTTATTTCATTTCACTGTCCATCATAATGGAGAGGATCAGTACCTGATGTTTTTGTTCCTTTGAAGGAACAAAATACAATCTCTTTTCTTTTTCTCCCATAGTTTTTTTTCCAGATTTTTTTTTATTTGTTTTCAATTTTCAGCAGTCATTTCCATAAGTTTTAAATTTTCTACCCCACCCTCCCTAAGATGGCATGTAATCTTATATGGACTCTACACATACATTCTTATTAAACACATTTTCACATTAGTCACCTTGCATAGAAGAATTAAAATGAAGGGGAGAAAGCATGAGTAAAACCAAACAAAAGCAAACACAACAAAAGAAAAAATAATCTGCTTCATTCTGTGTTCCATAGTTCTTTCTCTGGATGTAGATGGCATTTTGAATTATGAGTCCTTTGGAAATGTTTTAGGTCCTTGCCTTGCTATGGAGGACTAAGTCTATCAAAAATAGTCCTCACACACTGTGGCTGTTACTGTGTGTAACGTTCTCCTCACTCTGCTCACTTGACTCAGCATCAGTTCATGTAAGTCTGTCCAAGTATTTCTGAATTCTACCTGTTTGTCCTTTCTTATAGCACAATAATATTCCATTACATTCATATACCACAACACAACTCACACAGTCATTCCTCAATTAATGGGCATTTCGTCTATTTCCAGTTCTTAGACACCACAAAAAAGAGCTGCTATAAATATTTTTGTACATGTGGGATTTTTTTCCATTTTTATGATCTCTTTGAGATACACTAGAAGCAATATTGCTGAGTCAAAGGGTATGTACATTTTTATACCTTTTTGGGCATAGTTCCAAATTGCTCTCCAGCTTGCAGCTCCACCAGCAATGAATTAGTGTCCCAACTCTCCCACATCTTTCCAACATGTATCATTTTCCTGTTTTGTCATGCTAGCCAATCTGATAGGTGTGATGGGGTACCTCAGAGTTGTTTTGATTTGTATCTCTCTAGTCATTAGTGATTTTGGAGCATCTTCTCATATGACTACAGATAGCTTTCATTTCTTCCTCTGAAAACTGCCTGTTTCATATCCTTTGACCATTTATCAATTGGGGAATGACCTGTAAAATACAATCTCTTTTGAGCTTTTTTTTTTAACTTAAAACTCTTCAATTCTTTCCTTTAGCATTTTACTGGAATCACTACTATGTAATTTTGAGAGCTTATTTTAATAGTACTGGAGAATTCTCTCAATGAATTCAGCCAAATTTAAGTTAACGTTTGAATTCAGATGATGACTTCACGCTAAATGTAACTTCCAAGTATCTCTTTCATAACCTATCAATTGTTCCTATGGAGCAAGTCAATACTGTTATACACTTTTGGATGATGGTTTTCTCACATAGTCTTATGTCCTTCAAGGTCACAAGAGAACCCTCACCTTTCTAGCTAAATAGAAAAGGGGGCAGCTAAGATTAAAAGAGATATTCAGAAGTCATCCTTATCCTTCAGAGGAAATAATGATAATTAATAATAATAGCTAGCATTTATATAGTGCTATAAGGGTTGGAAAGTGCTTTACAAATGTTGTCTCCTATGTTCCTCACAACAACCCTGGGAGGCAGGTGCTTTTATTATATCCATTTTGCACATGAGGAAACTGAGGGAGACAGAGGTTAAATGACTTGCTCGGGATCACACTACTAGTAAGTGTCTGAGGCAGGATTTGAACTCAAGTCTTTCTAACTCTGAATCCAGCAACTCTATCCACTGCACTAATCCGATCCAGTAAACATTTATCAACCGCTATGCCAGGCACTGTGCTAAGCACTGGTGATACAATTAATAAAAAGAATTTATAATCTAAATGGTGAGACAACACACACACACACACACACACACAAAAGAGTCAAGAAAGGAAAGGAAGAGGCAGGGAAAAGGACACCAGGGAGTAAATGAGGAATCTTGTTTTGTGGAGTTGAAACCAGGTAGGGCAATAGATATAAAATGAAGTGATCTGAGAGTCCAATTTCTGCCCCTTATGTTGTTGTTCTGTCGTTTCTGCTTGGCAAAGATAATTGAGTGGTTTTCATTTCCTTCTCCGGCTCATGAGTAACTTGCCCAGGCTCATATTTGAACTTAGAAAGATGAATTTTACTGTGTTCTATCCATGGAACCACCTATCTGGTTCTGCCCTCTATAAATGGGGGCATTGGTAGGAGTTTGATACCCCACCCTCCAGTTTTCCAATCAGAGGGAAGAAGGAGGCAGAGGGAAGTGGTGTCATCCAAGGATTGAATCAGCAACATAGAAATGAGTTTCGAGGTGATGAGCTTATCCTGGGAAGGCCATCTTGTTCTGTGGAGTTGAAACCAGGCAGGGTAGCAGATGCAAAGAGAAGGATGTAGAGTTTATTGAGGGTTCTTTTCAGAATCTACACAAGCTTTTGTTCAATGACTCAAGATTTTCTGTATTTTCTTGCCTCATTCCAGGAATTGTATGTTAATAGTTTCTTTGAATGGGACCTTAGGAAGTTAAATGACTTATAATCCTGGTCACAACTGAGTATGGTTATTCCTTTCACATTGTAGGCTTTAGGGACCCAATGCCTCTGCAATCTAGAAAACCCACATAAAATCCATAAGGGTAGATCCTCCACTTTCATTTTCCTTTAGAAAATCTTATGAGGACTTACCCTTTTCTCATATGATGCCAGAGTCTACTGGAATGCCTTTTTTATTAATTAATTTTATTTTCAGTGTTCTACAATCACTACCATTTAACTTAGATTATTATTTTTCCCTCCCTCCCCTTCTCTCCCCAAGACAGCATACAATTTTATATAGGTTTGACACAAACATTCTTATTAAATACATTTTCACTATAGTCATGCTGTGTAGAAGAATTAACCTGAATGGGAGAAATCATATAACAAACCAAAATATAATACACACAAAAAAATTATCTGCTACATTCTGCGATTGGATTCCATAGTTCTTTCTCTGGATGTGGAAGGTATTTTGCCTTAGAAGACCATTGGGAATTTTTTTTTAAGTCCCTGCATTGCTATGAAGTTCCAAGTCTGCCAGAAAAAACTCTAGCATACTGTGGTCACTACTGTGCACAAAGTTCTCCTGCTTCTGCTCCTTTTGCTCAACATCAGATCATGTAAGTCCTTCCAGGCCTCTCTGAAGTTTTCCTGTTCATCATTATAGCACAATAGTAAGGAATGCCTTCTTAAAAAAAATAACAATCTTGCATTTCTGAGTTTCTAAACTTTTTCTGTGTTATTTTCTGATCTTTGTGTTTTGTCTGCAGCTCCCATAAAACTCTCCCAAAATTTATGTCAATCCGTGTTATATTGAAACCACAATGGGGGAAATTGCAATATGGAAGGGATAATTGTATGTACCAAAGGTGTGTCTAGAATCTGACTCCTCTTGATTTTGAGAAGGGTTTTCTATCTTCTTTGCCCTGTCAGCCACTATGGGAGAGAAAAGCAATATAAGTGACAGGACAGAACTGCAGTGTACTAAAAAGTAGTTTCACAACTAATTTTTCTTGAATCTCCTTGCATTTTTCTACCCCTTTTCTCCTTTCATTTCTGTTCTGGTTGATAAGGATCTTCTAGTCATGGGATTAGTGGTTTGAGCTGGAGTAGATCTTGAAGTTCATTTAATCCAACATCCCTTATTTTAAGAATGGAAAAACTGAGACTCGGATACATTAGGACATGCCCATAGCCAGCCCTTCTTTTTTGTGAGAAAAAATAATAATTGAACATACTGAAACCAGACAACTTGTCTGACATGATACTCAATAGTCTGTCCTAGATGTCTCTCATCTCTCTGGCATGAGGGAAGAGGAATATTTTATTATCTCATCTCTAGGATCTTTAATGATGATTTCCCCTCCTTTCATTATTCAGAGTTCAATTTCCTTTTAATGAACTTTTGATTTTTATTGTTGAAGTGATTGTTTATATTATTTTTTGTTTATTAACTCTGTATTAGTTCATATATATCTCAAATTTTTCATATTTGTCATTTCTTACTTCACAATAATGTTCTATTACATTCATATATGACTTTTTTTTACAACCATTCCCTAGAATAGTTATTTTAAAAATGCTAAAAAGGAAGAAAGAGATTTGAAAGGGAATCACCTCTCTTTAATTTAATACATTCCTCTTTTGACCACCTGCTACTGTAGATTAGATGTAGTTTACACTACTCATTTAGATCATAAGATTCAGATATGTTCTGATTATTTTCCCCCAATTTTTAATGTTTGAAAAATAAAGATGAAAAGTTCCTGCACTTTCAACCCCACTCCCCACCTCAACACCCCTTGGAAAAAGAAAAATGAAAAACTTTTTTAACCCCTTATGAGACAAATCCTTAATAATTCAACCTTCATTCATTCATGTGGAATTTGTGGACATTTACTGTGTAGAATTTCCATTTGATTAAATGTACAACATAGTTTCTTCTATAGCTTCTCAAGGACTTTTTTTTTTTTAGAAAAGAGAATGAAATAAAAAATGAATTTTTTAAAACTTAAGGACTGTCACAATTTAATTTTAACAAAAGGGTAAACCGAGGCAGATCTCTGAGCAAGAAGACAACGATGATGAGCAGTGGCATGCTATCTAGCAAATGGGCCAGTGAATTGCCTATATTAATGCCTGAGCAACAGGACAGTTACCCTTACCTAGAATTTGGAGAGTACAAAACAGAACAAAGCAAGGTAGAGGACATAGTGGAATTAAGGGCAGTATGATTGGTTTTGGAGCTGAGGCACAGGAAACAATTTGACTGGTTGGAAGTCTGGTGATGGGGACTAGCAATGACCCCACTTATTTTCTCTTGAGACTAAGAATTGCTTATTGTCTGAGTGCAAGTGTGAGGTAGGGACTCAGACTTTTGGACAGCAAACCAGAAATCCCTGAAGGATAGCTTGGTGGAATGAAGATATCAGGCCCCAATTCTCTTACTTTCTCACACACCCCAAGGTTAGCAAAATTCCTTTGAGCAGGAGAGCTGGTTTTGAAACTTAACCCATTACCGACTAGCTGAACGCTGAACTAAGTTTAGTGACAAAGAACCATTACTTAAGCAGTTATAGGACAAAAGCAGTCATAGGGCAAAATCAACTACTCATAACTAAGATCAATAAGAAAATGATACAGGATTAATTTTAATCTTCTCAGAATGCAGGAAGTTTTAGGTATGGTAAGACAAAAAGACACTCAGATTTTTAACATGATAATGCTTTCTTGCCCCCGCCCCCTCTCCAACCCACAACCTGCTCTTATCTTACTCCAGTCTAAGGATTATTGTTGTAGACAACTGCAGAAACTTAAAGGAAGAAAACCCTAATGGGAACTCACAAAGAATAAAACTGCTAACATTGTGCAGCATCATCTGGAACACAGATAAAATATCTAACCCAGGTAATACCATATAACCAGCTAGATTATTACATTTCTGTGGACTCATAGGTTTCCTTTTCAGAGGTCATCAGTTGCCTGCTAGACATCACCTAGATGGCTGTCTTATCAGCATTTCATATTCATCATATCCTCAAAGAAATTCATTATTCAACCCCTAAACCTGCTCCTTTCCCAGATATCTCTATTTCTGTTGCAAACCACACACTTTCCAATCATCCGGATTTATAATGTTGGAGTTGCTCCAGTTGTAGGAAAGAAGGAGACAGATATGTTGGGGAGTGAGGGCTGATAAGACATGGAAACTGCTTGGATATAGAGAATGGAAGAAGGGAAAATCAAGGATGACTCTCATGGTTACAAATCTAGGTCCCTGGAAAGATGGTTTAAGATCCAAGGGAGTGCCAAGGGATAATCATGTAAATTGCCTACAACAGCTACTTTTCAGAGAATAAAGACCATTGTTTGTGATGAAAGTTGAGATGTTATTGATCAAATAATGACCTTTCTCTGGTGACACTGATGATAGCCTTTGTTATCAAATCACCTAAGAAAGTGTTTCACTGGAATAAATACCTAGACATCTAAATTAAATTCTTGGGACTGGTTTATAAACTGATTATTGATAATGCTTCACATTTTGCTGAGTAGTTTGAAGGGAAGAGAAATTAGAGAGTCAGATGAGAAATCTTATGGTAGTGCAGTGTGACTTTAGTGGTCTGCTATTTCTAAGCAACTCTCTGTATATCTGTGTTTTCCTGTATTGTATGAATTTTGGGGATGTTTGGTATGTTGGGGTCATATTATAGACTGCTCAAATTATTGGGACCAGAGAACTGGTTTGGTGGGAATAACCCTATGTCACTATATTCTACAATGTTCTACAATATTACTGTATTTTTCCAAATATTTTTGAGCTATTTCCTATTTTCTTAGGCACACTTGTGTCAGGGAGAGATGCAGACCTTAGTTGTGGCTTGATAGATGTCTCCTAGGGCCCAATGTACTTTTCTAAGAGTACTAGAAAAAAGTTGCACCATGTTGTAGTCTCTTAGCCTTGAAAGGGATCTCAAAGATCATAAACCTAACTCATTTCCTCTTTCTGAAACTAGACTTTTCGGGGTAAATATTACATTCATCCCTTCCACATCACAACTTTCTCTGTTGCAGTTTTGATATACTATGGGTGGGTATAAGAAGTTAAATGGGAATTTGGGGAGTTTTGCAGAAGCCACAGATGACAAGTGAAGGCTAGCAGATGACACAGAAAAAGTTTAGAACCTCAGAAACGTATAAAATATATGTATAGCATTGTATAATATCAACATATTTTATCTTTTACAATAATTCTTTTATAATAATTCAAAATAATTTTATGATAATATATAACATATATTATGATAATTCAGACTTCTCTGGTACTAAGGGAGGGCCAACATTTTCACAGGATTTTCCAAAAAGCCAGGGCACTGCATCCCTAATCCCCACAATGTAGAAAGGAAAATTGTACTATTTCCCTCCACACTCCAATAACTTATTTAATTAATCTTTGTCATGTAGAAGCTACACCCAAGAAATTAACTGTAATTTATGTTTTGTTTATTGTCCTCTATATAGTAATACATTATCCTCTGTTGTTATTCCACAGGATAACTCCTTTATATTCTTTACCTTTTTGAATTATTTAGCTTAAACTAGCAGCCACAACTCAAGACACAACTTTGAAGACAATATAAATTCCCCTTGGGCTTTGTCTGATGAAAAAAAATTCAGTGAGACCTTTGATATTGTCTATGGTGGTTGTGACCAGCCAGGCAATTATAATAGGCCAATTTAGTGAATGGGCATTACCTCAATTTAAATGAGTACCTGAAAAGGCCTTAGCCTAAATGGCCAAGGTTTCCCATTGCATCCTGGGCCATCTGTAGTCATTCTGATGAATATCTGGTCACTGGATCCAGATGACTCAGGGGGAGAAAGTGAGGCTGGTGACCTTGCACAGCCCTCCTTCACTCAAAACAAAGTCAAGTGCAAGTTGGGTCATCATTTCTCTGATGTCATGGTCCTCTTCAAGAACAAAGGACAAACACAATAGGCTTAGTAGTAAATTTAAAATATAACATAAAAATAAAAATCAGTAAACTTCTCTGGTAATTGTAGACAATGGAAGGAAAGAAAAATACTCTACTGTTATCTTGCATCTGTTTAGAAGATGGTTAACAAGAAATTGAAATCCAAGGTGTTAAAAAGGAACATTCTTGTATATTTCCTTCCCAGTAAATTAGACAGAATATGTACAATGAATGCTTGCTCAGTTCAGTCTACCAAATGGATCTTTGGGGGACCATGGTCACATGAGTAGTGTCAGGGAGAGATATTCATGCTTTTTTAGTAGTCTTTTATTCTCCTCCATTCCCATTGTGGCTGTTTCCCCTCAGCTCTCACTCTGGTCTTATTCCTCATTTTGTTGTTGATAACAGAGCTCTCCTAAAAAATAATGCCACTTCATTTAGCTCCCAGTGCAGTGCTAAAGACTTCTCCCAGAGGACCAACTGTAGTCTTGCTATTACATAGGGCAAGATTCTCCACGTGTATTTAGAGATAAAAAATATACCTCTGTTATTAACAAGCCTTCATAGTCTGCACTGTCCTAGGCCTCTGGGGAAAGCTCTCTGGAGAGCAACAGGAATGCTTAATCTTTGCATCTTGGATATATCTATAGCCAAGCCCACACAAACTCTACACTATTTGCCTTCTCTCCTCCTCCGAGTATCTTATACTCGTACTTCTTGCTAAATCCAGGTCCTTGGGCAAGCAATTCTTTCCCTAATTATTCTCTTCCTTCATCCCTAACCTTCCTCCAGGCCATTGAGCCAGACTACTCAAATTATGTAGGGCTACTACAAAAACTTCTGAAAAAGGAAGGAAGTCCTGCTTTCCCCCTTTCCCTACTTCCTTCAGAAAGGTACCCTAACTCCAACTTTCCTCTATATGTCTTTAGAGTAATATAAGAATTAAATATGGAAACTAAGTCAACTCCTGCATAAAAAGACAGGACATCTGCTTCTCTATACTCAGGAGTTTCTTCAGCAGCAAATGACCATTGCTGTTGCTGTTTCCAGCTCCATTCCTCCCTAGGACTCCTGCCAAGTCTGGTAGGTCTGAGCCTGCTCTAGCATTAAAGAATTATAAGCTTGTCCTCTTTTGGCACATTGATGACAAAGGTCTCTAGATCTTCATAAAACTTTTCTTTGACCTCATCAGGGTCATAGGCACTGATGATGGTGGCATGGGGTTTTCCTGCGAGTAGCAATCACATTGTCATGAGTCTGTCATTCACTCCTTTTGGAAGACACACCAGCTTGCTGACTGGATTAGTTTTGATCGCAAAACCTACGCCAGCTTCACAGCACTCCCCTTCACTGTGCCCACTTCACAAAAATATGTATCCAGCTTCAACTTCAGTAAGTTGTCCTTCATTTGCCAGCCTTGTTTCACTCAGGCCTGCTATTTGGATACAATACCCGTTGAGGTCTCTTGCAACAAGAGTAGCTTGTCTTTTAGGTCTACTGAATTTTGTGTTGTCTATTAGTGTGAGCATGTTCCATGTGCCAATGGTGAATGGAATCATCTTTGAAGGTGTTTTTGTACATTTTGTACATTTTTTGTGTTTCTACCACATAGTGAGATTCCTTGCCTGCCGTGGTAATCAGGCCAGGGTTGGGTAAGCAGGCAATTTTTAGGGCGCTTTTGCTAGCCCCTTTCCTTACACCAGGAGGTGAGCACTGCAATCTTCAAAAGGCTGCTCAGACACCCAGGGGGCTGCCGAATTCCACTGCTGCTTCTAGTGAGAAACGACCCTATGGTCTGGGTCTCCTGCATGCAGGGCTGTGACTACTGCTCCCAGTATATCTGAGCCTGCTGCTTCATCACTTGCCTGTTGCCACAGGACTTTGAGGTATTACAGTAAAATGGTATGGGTGATGTCTTTTGATTCGTGAGTAAATTGGGTTTAAGTGAGTCAGAGTTGCACGAAGTCATCAGCCTCACTCTCTCCTCCAGAGTCATCATAGTCCAATGGCAGGACGGAGTCAAGACAACTGGTGATGGCTCAGGATGCAGTGGATGATCTTGGTGTTTTTGGTGTCTAACCAAACTCTACGTGCTCCACGTTGCCTGCTTCAGCTGCCTTCATGGCCATTGGAACACATTGTTTTCATCCACCCATTCCACCAGAGGAAGTCTTCACATGCCTGGGGTAGACACACCCCTAACTCACCAAAGGGCTTGAGATCCCTTGGTTACCCTCAACCTGTTTTGGACTGTCTACCAAAATATTTTACCGGGGGGGGGGGGTGTGGCTGCACTTTCTTGGAGCCACAGATGAGAGTAGGGTGGAACAGATGGACACCAAAGGTGGAAAGCAGTCCTGAAAAGGGCTTGGCAGCCATCCAAGGTACAACAAAGGTACTGGTCCTCCCTCAACACACCCTACCTTCTAATCACCAACACTGTTTTCTGTTTACATAAATGCAATAAAACTTCATGGATGCACCCTCACAGCAAACATTGACATCTAATAAGTTATGCAATTGTAAGGAGAAGAGACAGACAGGATGTGAACGTGATGAAGGCAATGTGTGGTGCAGAGTGCTGAACTGATCATAGATTGATCCTTTCCAAGCTAAATATTTACATTCATCAGAAGTGCTTCCCCCAAGGCAAAATGACTACCAGAAGAATTAATGTCAACAAATTAGAGCACTTCTCTGAGCATGAACAGTTTGTTGCTAACTTGGAGGATAAGTTGGCAACAGTGGAGCAGAAAAAGAGTGGGTAGCTTTCAGAGATTTAGTGTACAGCACTGCATTTGCTCAGCTGGGTCAGAACACGCACAAACACCAAAACTGGTTTGATGAAAATGATGGGGAAATTCAGAAGCTGCTAAATGAACAAAGAGAACTCCAAAGGATTTACCATGAGGATAGTTCATCTATCTCTAAGAAGGCAGCATTTAATTCCATCAAAAACAAAGTACAAACAAAACTTACAGAGATGCAGGATTCCTGGCTCAGTAAGAAGGCAGATGAAATTCAATTTTATGTTGATAGTAACAATCCAAAGAGCTTTTATGATTCCCTGAAAGCTATTTATGGACCAAAAACCTGTGATGCATCACAACTACTCAGTGCTGATGGAGCCACATTGATTAGTGATAAGGACATGATCCTGGAGAGATGGGCTGAACACTTCCATAGTGTTCTCAATAGGCCATCATCAGTCCATGCTGAGGCCATTAACCGTTTACCTCAGGTCGAAGTCAATCCCTCCTTAGCTAAACTTCCAACTGAAGAGTATCATTAGGCTCCTTTCATGTGGCAAAGTACCTAGTGCTGATTCTATTCCAGCTGAGATTTACAAGGTGGCGGGGACCATTGCTCATACAAAAACTGACTGAAATTTTTCAGGTTATATGGCAAGAGGAGGTTATTCCCCAAGAATTCAAGGATTCCTCCATTGTCCATCTCTATAAGGGTAAAGGGAATAGATTGTCCTGTGATAATCACAGGGGGATCTCTCTCTTAGTCATTGCTGGCAAAATTCTTGCTAGAGTCCTCTTTAATAGGCTGATCCTTCACCTGGAAGATGGTCATCTACCTGAGTCAGTGTGGCTTCAAAAAGGGCCAAGGAACAGTCAATATGGTGTTTGCTGCCCAACAACTCCAGGAGAAATGCCAGGAGCAGAACAGAAGTCTGTATACAATATTTATAGATCTGACCAAGGCCTTTGACACTGTTAAGCATGAGGGCTTATGGAAAATTATGTCAAATTTGGTTGCTCTGAGAAGTTCATCAGTATTGCAACATCAATTTCATGATGGCATGTTTGCCTGGGTTCTGGATAGTGGACAATACTTTTGTGCCTTCCCAGTCACCAACGGAGTGAAACAGGGCTGAGTGCCTGCTCCCATGCTTTTTAGCATGATGTTTTCAGTGAAGTGCTTTCAATGAGGATGAATATGGCATCAAGGTCAACTACAATACTGATGGTAAATTCTTCAATTTGAAAAGGCTATAAGCCAAGACCAAAATGGAGGGAATGTTGCATGTGATTTTCTGTTTGCAGATGATTGTACATTCAATGTAACCTCTGAAACTGAGAGGCAAAAAAGTATGTATGAATTCACTGCTAACTGTGCTATTTTTGGCCTAATAATTAATACCAAGAAAACACAGATGCTCCATCAACCACCACCACACCATCCATAGATGGAACCATCTGTTACAACAAATGGAGAAGTTCTGAATGCTGTGGATAAATTCACTTACCTTGGTAGTGTACTTTCCAGGGACATACACATTGATAATGAGGTTGATACATGCATTACCAGAGCTAACTCAGTGCTTGGGAGGTTCTGAAGAAAAGTTTAGGAGAGAAGAGGTATTAGATTGACTACCAGACTGAAGGTCTATAGAGCCATTGTGCTGACCTCATTGTTGTATGCCTGTGAAATATGGACAGTCTACCAGTGTGATGCCAGAAAACTGAATCCCTTCCATTTGAATTGTCTTAGAAAGATTCTGAAGATCACCTGGCGGGATAAAGTACCACACACTGAGGTCCTTACTGAAACTAAACTGCCAAGAATTCAAACTATGCTTCAGAGAACACAACTCTGATGGTTTAACTACATTGTTCAAATGTAAAATGCACACTTACCAAGAAGACTATTTTATGGAGAACTTGCATGGGGCAGGAGATCACATGGCGGTCAGCAGAAGTGATACATGGACAGTCTCAAGGTTCTTTCAAGAACTTTGCATTTGATTGCATGACATGGGAGACACTGGCACAGGACCACTCAGCATGGCGTGCCCACATCAGAAAGGATGCTGTGCTCTATGAACAAAGTAGAAATGAGACAGCACAAAAGAAATGTAAGATGCGCAAATGTGGAGCATCCACCCCAAATGTTCACATGGACTATCTGTGCCCAATCTATGGTAAAGCATTCTGAGCTCATATTGGTCTGATCAGCCATAATTGGACACATTGAAACTTGATTTTATCATGGTGATGTCATTTTGGTCCTCTTCGAGAATAAAGGTTAACAACCAAACAACTCAGGAATTAATACTTCCTAGAACATAAAGAACTGGGCTCAGTGAGTAGCAAATGTATTTCCAAGGAATCCAGTCAACACAGTTTAAACATTATACTTTGGGCTCACTTTCTATCTCATAGAGTTGTTGAGAGGCAAGAATTTTGTAAACTTGAAAGTGTTTTAGAAATGTGAATTGTTGTGAGTTAAATGGTACCTAATTCTACATTTTTACTTCATTGACAGATTAAAAAACCGAATATTCCCCTCACAACCGTCTGAAGAAAATGAGAAGTAAGTTGATTTTTATATACACAAGGGAGTAGTTTTTATATACACAAGGGAGTAGTGTCTTAAGGAAGCAAAATATACAGAAGGGGATCATCCATAGAAAAATACAATTTACTGAATGATGACCCAGAAAAGGCTAGCTGTACTGATGATAGATATTGACATTGGACTTTTTTGGGGGGGACCTTTTTTGGGGGACCTTTTAATTTTGGTGATTATAAGTGGTTTAAACAAGACATTTAGATTATTGCTGTGTAGTACATGTCTAATTCTGTTTTTTAAATTTTTTGTCTTTGAAAGTCAAAGAGGCTTCGTTGGAAAGACTGATGATTTTGATGATGAAGATGAATATGAACATAGGTAAGCATTTTGGAAGTTATGGTGACTCAGTATCATTTTGTTCTCAGCCCTATTTATTAACCAGTGTTGGGGGAGGCTGTAGTTGAAAAGGAGACACCAAGTCTGCAGCTTTTTCATTATCTGCTCTTTGTTATATACCCCTACCTGCAAACTGTCACATTCTCATAACCATGGGGAGGAACTGAGGTGCAAGGGCCCAACCTCTTTTACTGAGATGGATCCATCAAGATTGTCTTAAAGTTACCTATAAAAGCAGTCCCCACCTTAAAGCCATTGCTGATCTTCAGTGATCAGTCTGTCAATGCGTTTCTACCTTGATGTACTTATAATAAACTCCTCTTAATTCTCTTTGTCCTGAGTTTTGCCTCATTAATCAGAGTGGAAAGTCAAATAAAGAATTTTCTTTTCAACAAGCAGATTATAAAGAATGGAGGAAGGCTTCTATAAGTGAATCTTAAGTGCAAAGTTACTGTTAGAAGAAAGTGGTAGCTAGGCATGGTGGCACACACTTGTAATTCTTGCCTACTGGGGAGGCTGAGGCAAGTGGATCATTTGAGTTCTAGAGTCTTGAGCTGTTGTTATAAGGGCTAAAGTGTATTGGATACTAAAAGTAAAATAAAATTACTGCAGACAATTTTTTTGATCATTTATTTTTTATTTTATTTTTTTATTCTAATTTATTTATTTATTTTTAGTTTTCAACATTCATTTCCACAAGATTTTGAGGTCCAAGTTTTCTCCCCATCTTTCCCCTCCACCCACTCCAAAACAGTATGCATTCTGATTACTCCTTCCCCCAATTTGCCCTCCTATCACATCCCTCCCTTCTCTTAGCCCCATCCCCTCTATTTTCTTTGAGAGCAAGAAAGATTTCTATACCCCATTGCCTATATATCTTATTTCCCAGTTGCATGTAAAAACAATTTTTAACATTTGTTTTTAAAACTTTTGAGTTCCAACCTCTTTTCCTTCCTCCCTCCCCATCTATCTCCACAAGCAATTCAATATATGTTACATATGTGCAGTTATGCAAAAGGCTTCCATAAAAGTCATGTTGTGGAAGACTAACTATTTCCCTCCAACCTATCCTGCCCCTCATTTATTCTAGTTTCTCTTTTAATTCTATCCCTCCTAAAAAGTATTTACTTCTAATTACACTCTCCTCTCATTTGCCCTCCCTTCTATCATCCCCCAAACCCTACTGATCCCCTTCTCCTCTACTTTCCTGAAGTGTAAGATAGTGTTTCATAGCAAATTGAGTATGTAACTGAGTATACTATTCCTCCTAAGCCAAATGGGATGAGAGTAAGGTTCACTTTTTCCCTCTCATCTCCCCTCTCTTCCCTTCCATTGAAAAAGCTTTTTCTTGTCTTTTATGTGACAGATAATTTGCTCCATTCTATTTTTCCCTTTCTCCTCCCCATATATTCCTCTCTCACCACTTAATTTTATGTTTATAGATATTATTCCTTCCTATTCAACTCACCCTGTGCCCTCTGTCCATATGAATATAATCCCTCCAACTCCCCACATACTGAAAAGTTGCAAGAGTTACAAATATTATCTTTCCATGTAGGAATGTGAACAGTTCAATTTTAGTAAGTCCCTTATGATTTTTCTTTCCTGTTTACCTTTTCATGCTTCTCTTAATTCTTGTGTTTGAAAATCAAATTTTCTATTCAGCTCTGATCTTTTCATAAAGAATGCTTGGAAGTCCTCTATTTCAATGAATAACCCTTTTTTTCCTGAAGTATTATACTCAGTTTTGCTGGGTAGGTTATTCTTGGCTTTAGTCCTAGTTCCTTTGACTTCTGGAATATCATATTCCAGGCCCCTTGATCCCTTAATGTAGAAAGTGCCTAGATCTTTTGTTATCTTGATTGCATTTCCACAATACTTGAATTGTTTCTTTCTGGTTGCTTGCAATATTTTCTCCCTCACCTGGGAGATCTGGAATTTGTCTACAATATTCCTAGGACTTTTCTTTTTGAGATCTCTTTCAGAAGCTAAATGGTGAATTCTTTCAATATTTATTTTACTTTGTGATTCTAGAATATCAGGGCAGTTTTCATTGATAATTTCTTGAAAGATGATGTCTAGTCTCTTTTTCTATTCCTGGCCTTCAGTTAGTCCCATAATTTTAAAATTGTCTCTCCTGGATCTATTTGCCAGGTCAGTTGTTTTTCCAATGGCATATTTCACATTGTCTGCTATTTTTTCATTCTTTGATTTTGTTTTATAATTTCTTGATTTTTCATAGTCATTAGCTTCCATCTGTTCCATTCTAATCTTTAAGGAATTATTTTCTTCAGTGAGCTTTTGGTCTTCCTCTTCCATCTGGTCAATTCTGCTTTTTAGGGCATTCTTCTCTTCATTGGCTTTTTGGATCTCTTTTATCATTTGGGTTAGTCTATTTTTTACAGTGCTATTTTCTTCAGCATTTTTTTGGATCTCCTTTAGCAAGCAGTTGACTCGTTTATCATAATTTTCTTGCATTACTCTCATTACACTTCTCAATTTTTGCTCTACTTCTCTTACTTGTTTTCAAAATCCTTTTTGAGCTCTTCCATGACCTGAGACCAATTCATATTTTTCTTGAAGGCTTTGGATATAGGAGTTTGACTTTGTTGTCTTCTGTTTGTATGTTTTGATCTTCCTTGCCACCAAAAAAAGATTATAGATTTTTTTTTGTTTTTGCTCATTTTCCCAGACATTTACTTGACTTTTGAGCTCTTTGTCAAGGTAGATCTCTGCTTCCAGTGGGGTAGGGAGTGTACTGTGAGTCACTTGATTCCCCCACAATCTGTGGGCCTAGAGCTCCAGAAACAGTCATTGTCTCTGCCCCTGCTGCTGCTGTGGCTGCTGAGGGTTCCTCCACTCCTTTCCCCCTCTGTTGCCCTGGGGCTGGGGTCAGACCACTCCACTCTCCCACACTGGTTCCACAGGCTTTTTCCACTGACTTTCCAATTTGTCCTTGGCATTTTTGGGGTCCTGAAGTCTGGAAACTGCCACAGGTGTGAGAGATTCAGTCTCTCCAAGGCTGCTCAGGTCTTGTCTGTGCTGGTGCAGCCCAGACTGGGCTGGGCCCTGCCCCTAGCGTGGTTCTATAAACACTTCCTAGTGACCTTCCAGGCTGTCTTGGGCTAGAGTTTTGCTTCACTCCATCATTCTGTGGGTTTGGCAGCTCCAGAATTTGTTTAGAGCCATTTTTTACAGGTATTTGGTTGGGCTTGGGGGCAGTACTCTAGAAAGTGTGTGCTTTTACTCCACCATCTTCTGCAGACAATTTAAAAAAAGTATATTGGGTGTCTGTACCAAATCCAGCACCAGCATGGTGAGCCCCTAGAAGTAGGGGGACCACCAGGCTATCTAAGAAGGGGTCAAGTGACCCAAATTGAAAATAGAATGGGTTAAAGTTTCTGTGATGATCAGCAGTGGGATCAGACCCATGAATAACTGCTGCACTTTTAGCCTGGATGAAATAGGAAGACCCAGTATTGAAGAAAAAAAAAAAGATATGTGGTGCTCCCAAAATGGAGAAGACAGAAAATTGGGAAAAGATGTTTGGAAAAGTACACCAAAAACTCCTATGGAAACACTGATGCTAACCTTGGGGTGGGGGTGGGGGGGGCAGGGCAGAATGTTTAGATTTATTCTAAATGATCTTTCTCTAATCTAATGGATCTTCTTTGGAATGATGAGTGTTACTGTTTTAAAGATCATAGTTATCATCATTTGATACTTAACACTATGCCCCTTTCCAAAGATTTCCTGAATGACATCTGATTGACTGATGTGTTAATGTTCTACAATAAAAACATACCTGGTGCTTCTACAACACAAGTCAGTATGCAATGAAACAGATTATGGCCCTTTTGCTACTTTATAGATGGTCTTTAAGAGTTCCTGTATTTAAAAATATTTCCTCCCTAAGACCACCCAGGCAAGCTTCTTTGAATTGAACTGTTCTCAGAAGACAGACCTCAAACCATCACTGGGACAGCAAGTGAAACATTTGGTTTGGCATTACATTCTAGACCTTTGCTCTTCAAGGACAACCTTTATGAACTCAGCATTACCTCTAGGCTATAATGAAGCATCAAAGAGAGCTTGAGGAAAGAGAGAAAATAAGTAGTTTAGAAGAGTTCTAGTGATGACATTTTTGTTTCATTTCTGTCTGTGTATCCTTAGAGCTTAGCATAGTGCCTGGTACATTGTACTAGGTACCTATTAATCAACTGAAATAAAAAGGGCACAGTTTTGCTGTCATTTTCTAGTTATTAAACATTTTATTCAGTACTGCAAATTCAGTCTGGTGTATGGTGTATACCTCATATGAATCCTAGAGCAATCTCACTGATAATATTTTAAGTACCTAATTCTAACATAAGAAAATAATTATTTTTAGCTCCTGAGACTAAAGTGTCAGAAATATTTAAGAGCTAATTACCTAGGATACCTGTTGCTTTTCCATTTTCTTTCTGATGATCATCTTTTGACTAAGTCAATTCAATTCTGAAGCATTTATTAAACACTTACTATGTATACTATATTGTCTGGGGCTGAGTGATACATAGTCTTTATTTTTTTAATTTAGTATTTTGCTTTTTCCTTACATATAAGAACAATTTTAACGTTTGGTTTTTTTAAATTTGAATTCCAAATTCTCTCCCTCCCTCCCCTCCTCTCCTCATTGAGAAGGCAAGCAATTTGATACATTGTGCATGTGCCTTCATGCAAAATAGTCATGTTGTTAAAGAAGGCACAGACCCAAGGGAAAAATGATACAGAAAGTGAAAAATAGTGAACTTTGATCTGCATTCAGACTCCACCAGTTCTTTCTCTGGCGGTCAATAGCATTTTTCATCATGAGTCCTTTGAAATTGTCTTGGATCACTGTGTTTGCTGAAAATAGCTAAGTTATTTGCAGTTGATTATTATATACAGTATTGCTGTGACTGTGTACAATGTCCTGGTTCTGCTCACTTCACTTTGCATCAATTCATGTAAGTCTTTCCAGATTTTTTCTGAAATCTGCCAGCTCACAATTTCTTAGAGCAGAGTGATATTCTATTACAATCATTTACCAAAACTTCATCAGCCATTGCTCATTTAATGGGTATCCCCTGAATTTCCAATTCTTTGCCACTACAAAAAGTGCTCCTATAACTATTTCTGTACAAATATGTCTTTCCCTCCCCCACTTTCAAATCATTTTGGGATGCAGAGTTAGTAGGATATCAAAGGGAATACCAGTTTATAGCCCTTTGAGTATAATTCTAAATTGTTCTCCATAATGGTTACTTCAGTTCAGTTTGTAAATTCCACCAACAGTGCATTAGTGTCCCAATTTTTCCACATCCCCCCAACATTTATTATTTTTCTTTTCTGTCATAGTAGCCAATCTGATAAGTGTGAGGTGGTACCTCAATGTTGTTTTAATTTGCATTCTTCTAATCAATAGAGCATTTTTAGAGCATTTTTTCATATGACGATAGTTTTGATTTCTTCTTCTGGAAACTGCTGTTCATATCCTTTGACCATTTGTCAACTGGGGAATGACTTGAAATCTTGTCAATTTAACTGAGTTCTCTATGCATTTGAGAAAGAAGGCCTTTGTCAGAGAAACATACTGTAAATTTTTTTCATAGTTAAGATTACTGTATATTTCCCTCCATCCTATTTTCCCCTGTTTCTCCTACTTTTTCTCCTTTTACCCTGTCCATCCAGTATTTGCTTCTGACTACTGCCTCCCTCTCAATCCACCCTCCCTTCTATCAGCCTCCCATCCCTCCTGTTATCCCCTTTCCCTCCTATTTTCCTATGGGGTAAGATAGATTTCTATACCTAATAAATGGGTATGTTATTCTCTCTGAGCTAATTCTGGTGAGAGTAAAGTTCAAGCACACGCCTCAATCTCCCCCATCTTCTCTGCCACTGTAAAATTTCATTCATGCCTCTTTATGTGAGATAATTTATTCCATTCTACCTTTTTCCTTTCTCCTCCTTTCAATGCATTTCTTTCTTATCCCTTACTTTTATCTTTTTGTATAGTCATCCCATCATATTCAACTCCCACCCCTGTCCTCATCTATGTATACTTATTCTAACTGCCCTAAGAAAAAATTGTTAGGAGTTACAAGTATCATTTTCCAATGTAGAAATATAAACAGTTTAACCTTATTGAATCCCATCAATTTCACTTTCCTGTTCTTTATGCTTCTCTTGAGTCTTGTATTTGAAAGTAAAATTTTCTCTTTAGGTCTGGTCTTGTCATCAAGAATGCTTGAAAGTCCTCTATTTTGTTAAATATCGATTCCCTCCCCCAGAGCATTATACTCAGTTTTGCTGGGAAGGTGATTCTTGGTTGTAAGCCTAACTCTTTTGCTCTCTAGAATATCATATTGCAAGTCCTCCAATTCTTTAACGTAGCAGTTGTTAAATCATATGTTATCCTGACTGTGACTCCACAGTCCTTGAATTGTTTCTTCCTGAATGCCTGTGATATTTTCTCCTTGACCTGGGAGCTCTGGAAGTTGGCTACAATATTCTTGGGAGTTTTTATTTTGGAATCTCTTTCAGGAAGTGATTGGTAGATTGTTTCCATTCCTATTTTACCCTCTGGTTCTAGAATATTAGGGCAGTTATCCTTGATAATTTCTCAAAAGATGATGTTTTAGCTCTTTTTTGATCAAGGCTTTCAGATAGTCCAATTATATAATCTCTCCTCAACCTATTTCTAGGTCAATTGTTTTTCCAAAGAGATATTTCACATTTTCTTTTGTTTTATGCTTTGAGGTTGGTTTTTTTTTATTGTTTCTTGATGTCTCCTGGAGTCATTAGCTTCCATGTACCCAATTCTAAATTTTAAGGAATTATTTTCTTCAGTGAGCTTTTGTCTCTCTTTTTCCATGGCCCATTTTATGTTTTTAAGTTCTTTTCTTCAGTGAAGTTTTGTATATCTTTTTTTCCATTTGTCCATTTCTGCTTTTAAGGATTTCTTCTCTTCATTGAATCTTTGTATATCTTTTCCCATTTTGCCAACTCTTCTTTTTTATCATGTCTTTCTATTTATTGTATGTTTGTGTCTCTTTTATTACTTGGCCTCTTCTGTTTTTTAAGGTATTATTTTCTTCAAGGTTTTTTTTAATGTTTGTTTCCTTTACCAAAACCTTGGTTCTTTTTTTTCATGATATTCTTGCATCACTCTCATTTCTTTTCCCCAAAGTGGGGTAGAATGAAGTGACTTTGCCAGATATGTCTTTCAGTGAAAAAGTATTAGAG
The DNA here is from genome assembly GCA_028658325.1 of Potorous gilbertii. Classification (NCBI taxonomy): domain Eukaryota; kingdom Metazoa; phylum Chordata; class Mammalia; order Diprotodontia; family Potoroidae; genus Potorous; species Potorous gilbertii. Next base: position 83,083,297 of record CM053771.1, on the reverse strand, counting down.
AAGGAAAAACTAGAGGGTTTAAATGAGGGTCTAAATTAGAGTGGTAATTGTGTGAAAAAAGAAAACAGCCATCTTCACCAAGATCTCTAATCTTTCTACTCTTTAGTGCTTTCCCAGTCCATCTTCTCTGACTAGGACGTCAGTTTCCACAATCCCTCCTTTCTGCCCTTTAATAGATTAGTTCACTATCCTGTCACTTCAATCCTTTGCTCCCTTATAGTTTATTTTTGTCCTATTATTCTTTATGCTTTGCCAAACATTGGCCCTGGATTCTTTTTACCATCTGTCTCCTCTACTCCAGCTCAGAGTGTCAGAGAAAGTCACATATCTGTGCTGACTGGATCCACAAGAAATTAATGTGATCTAGCCCAAACTAGGCAGGCCCTCACTACATCAAATAATTCCTTTTACTCTTCCCTTATTGCTTCTCTTTCCCACTCCCCATAGAGACTCACAAAAAGATGACCTTTCTCCTTGTCTAGGCAAACTATTCTACATTCATAAGCAATCCTACTCCATCCTTTACCCAATTGATTGCTTCCATTTCCATCTGCATTCTCTCACTTATCTGCTTTCCTATTAAGTAAAAACATGCCCATACCTCTCCCATCCTCAAAGAACCCTCAATTGATCCATCTATTCATGATAGTTATCTCATATCTCTCCCTTGTTGTTGGTCATCTCTTTGAGAAGGCTCTTTACAATGGAAGTCTCTACTTCATTTCCTCTAACTCTTTTAAAAAATTCTCATCAATCTTTCAGTTTCATCTGAAATGGCTCTCTCCAAAGTTCTCAATGATCTCTTAGTTGCTGTATCTAAAGGCCTTTTGTTCATCCTCTTTTTCACTTCTCTGTAGCCTTTGACACTGTTGATCACCCTCCTTCATATTCTCTTCTCTCTAGGTTTTCAGAACACTACTCTCTCATGCTTCTCCTTCTACCTATCTTATTGATTCTTTTCAGTCCCCTTTGTTGCATCTTCATCCAAAGCAGTCCACAAGTCTGTCCTGGGCCCTCTTCTCTTCTCTTTCTACATTATTTCACTTGGTAAGTTCATTTGCTTCCACAGATTCAATAATCACCTCTATGCTAATGATTCACAGATCTACTTACCCAGCCCAAACTTCTCGGCAAACCTCCAGTCTTATAACTCCAACTTCCTATTGGATAGGTCAGACTGGATGTCCAATATTCATCAAATAAACTCACCATATTCAAAAGTGAACTGATTGTCCTTACCTCCAAATCTTTTTGTCTTCCTAATGTCCCAATTACTGCTGAGGATATTACCATCTTCCCAGTCCTTCTGTCTCCCAATGTAGCTGTCATTCTCAATTCCTCTCTCCCTCCCCCCATATCCAATGTGTTGTCAAATCCTGTCAGTTTTACCTTTGCGATATCTCAATGGAAAAACAACTGATCTAAAAAATAGATCCAAGAGCGATCATTTAAAATTTATTGAACTACCTGAAAGCCATGGGGAAAAAAAGAGCCTAGATATTGTCTTTCAAGAAATTATCAAGGAAAACTACCCTGATATTCTAGAATGAGAGGGGAAAATAGAAATTGAAAGCATCCACTGAACACCTCCTGAAAGAGCTCCCAAAATGAAAACTCCCGGGAATATTATAGCCAAATTCCAGATTTTCCAGCTCAAGGGGAAATATTGCAAGCTTTCAGAGAGAAGCAATTCAAATATTGTGGAGTCACAATCAGGATAATGTAAGATTTAGCAGTTTCTACATTAAAGGATTGGAGGGCTTGGAGTATGATATTCTGGAGGGTAAAGGAGCTGGGATTAAAACCAGGAATTGCCTACTCAGCAAAATTTAGTATAATCCATGAAGAGGAAAAATGGATATTCAGTGAGATGGAGGACTTCCAACCATTCTTGATGAAAAGATCAGAGCTGAATAGAAAATTTGACTTTCAAATATGAAACTCAAGAGAAGTAAGACTCAAGGTCAACATGAAAAGGAAAAAAAGAGAATCATAATGGTCTAATTAAACTGTTTACATTCTTACATGGAAGAATGATATTTGTAACTCATAAAACCTTTCTCATTATTAGGGTAGTTAGAAGGAGTATATATAGAGAGCACAGGGAAGGGTTGAATATGAAGGGATATTATCTAAAAGATAAAATTAAGGGGTGAAAGAGAGGAATATACATGGAGAAAAAGAAAGGGAGAGGTAGGATGAGATAAATTATCTCCCAAAAAAGAGGAAAGAAAAACCTTTTACAGTGGAGGGGAAGATGAGGGAGATGAGAGGGACTGAATGAACCTCACTCTCATCATAATTGGTTCAAAGAGGGAATAACACACACACTCTCAAATAGGTATAAAAATCTATCTTACCCTATAGGAAAGTAGTGGGGAAGGGAATAAGAAAAAGTGAGTGGTTATAGAAGGGAGGGAAGTTTGGGGAAGGGGGTAGTCAGAAACAAACCATTTTTGAGACGGGGTGAAAGGAGAGAGAGAATAGAATCAGTGGGGGCAGGACAGGATTGAGGGAAATAGACTTAGTCTTTCTTTTTTTATATAAATTAATTTACTTGTTTTCAGTTTTTAACAATCACTTCTATTAGTCTTAAATTTTCTGCCCCTCCATTCCCACTCCCTTCCCAACACAGCATGCAATCTTATATGGGTTATACATTCTTATTAAACACATTTTCACATTAGTCATGTGGCATAGAAGTCCTAGAAACAACATTGCTCGGTCAAAAGTATGCCCATTTTTGTAGCCCTTCGGGCATAATTCCAAATTGCTCACCAGAATGGTTAGATCACCTCACAGCTCCACCAGTAATGAATAGGTGTTCCAACTCTTCCACATCTTCTCAAACATTTATCATCTTCCTGCTTTCTCATGTTAACCAATCTGATGGGTGGGATATGCTGCCTCAGAGTTATTTTGATTTGCATCTCTCTAATAAAGAGTGATTTAGAGCATTTTTTAATATAAGTACAGATAGCTTTAATTTCTTCCTCTGAAAACTGCTGTTTGTATCCTTTGACCATTTATCAATTGGGGAATGGCTTGTATTCTTGTTAATTTGACTCAGTTCTCTATATATTTTAGAAATGAAGTCTTTATCACAGACACTTGTTGCGAAAATTCTTCCCTACTTTTCTGCTTCCGTCCTAATTTTGGTTACATTGACATAGTTTCTAGGACTGTATCACAAAGAGATCATAAAAATGGGAAAGGGTCCCACACACGCAAAAATATTTATAGCAGCTCTCTGTGGTGGCCAAGAATTGGAATTTGAGGGGATGTCCATCAACTGGGGAATGGCTGAAAAGTTTTGATATATGAATGTAATGGAATACCATTGTGCTAAAAGAAATGATGAACAGGAACACTTCAGAGAGGCCTGGAAGGACTTATATGAACTGATACTGAGTGAAATGAGTAGAACCAGGAATACAATTCTGTACACAATAACAGTCACAGTGTGTGAGGACTGTTTCTGGTAGACTTAGTCCTTCACAACAATGCAAGGACCTAAAACATTCTCAAAGGACTCTTGAGGCAAAATGTCCTCCACATCCAGAGAAAGCACTATGGAGTTGAAATGCAGAATGAAACAGACTATTTTCTCTTGTATTATGTTTTATTTTGATTTGGTTTCTTCTCATGGTTTCTCCCATTCTTTTTAAATTCTTCTATGCAACATGACTAATGTGAAAATGTGATTGTATCAGCACCGTATTTGTGTCATAAAAAGAATTTGGTAGGACTCCACTTATTTGCCGAAATAGTTTATATAGTATTGGAATTATTTGTTCTTTAAATGTTTGATAGAATTCATTTGTCAATCCATCTGGCCCTGGAGATGTTTTCTTAGGGAGTTCATTGAGGGCTTGTTCAATTTTTTTTTTCTGAAATGGGGTTATTTAAGTGTTTTATTTCCTCTTCTGTTAATCTGGGCAATTTATGTTTTTGTGAGTATTCATCAATCTCACTAAGACTGTCAAATTTATTAGCATACGGTTGGGCAAAATAGATCCTAATAATTGTTTTAATTTCCTCTTCATTTGGTGATGAATTAACCCTTTTCATTTTGATACTGGTAATTTGCATTTCTTTTTCTTTTTCTAATCAAATTAACTAAAGATTTATTTATTTTATTGTTTTCCCCCCACAAAGACAGCCTTTAGCTTTATTTATTACATCAATAGTTTTTTTTAATATAAATTTATTTATTTAACCTTTTACATACATTTTCACAAAATTTTGGGTTCCAAAATTTTCTCCCCATTTGTCCCCTCCCCCCACCCCAGTACACTGAGCATTCTAATTTCCTCTATCACCAATCTGCCCTCTCTTCTATCATCCCTGCCTTCTCTTGTCCTCATCTTCTCTTTTGTCCTGTAGGGCCAGATAACTTTCTATTCCCC